>JAZDUH010000339.1:0-565448 GCA_036419115.1 Scarus forsteni | reverse complement strand
TATTGACAAACATAAATTAATAAATGACAGTATGGTTTTAGACCATCTAGATCTACTTCTCTGGCTCTTATGGAGCTAATAGAAGAGATAACAGGATGCATCGATAAAAGAAAATATGCAGTAGGTGTTTTCATTGATTTAAAGAAGGCTTTTTGACACGATTGACCATTGCTATATTTTACAAAAGAGAGCCATAAGGATTGTTCACCATGCTGAGCACCTTGCTCATACAAAATCTTTGTTTTTAAAATTGAGGATTTTAAAATTCTGGGACTTAATAAAATTTAAAACAGGTCAGATTTTGTTTAAAGCTGAATAAGTTGTTACCAAACAACATCCAAATGATGTTCATGGTCAGAGAGGCAGCATACAATTTAAGAGGGAATTTTAAATTTAAACAACCAACCATCCATTCAACACTGAAAAGTATGTGCATCTCTTTAGTGGTGTAAAATTGTGGAATGAACTAGAGGAGGACTTAAGAATGTGCATTAACTTAAAACAATTTAAAAGTAACTACAAAAAAAAACACTCTTGTTCTGCTATAAAGAACTGGACAGCTAATTTCATTTTTTTTTATTTTTAAATAATTGAGTCAGTCAACATGCTTTTAACTAAGGTTCTTTTTATATTAAAGTTGTTTGTTTTATTCTGAGATTATGTGAATTATGAAATTACATGACAGTGTAAGGAGGGGCTGAACTTGATAAGCTTTGCTTCCTTCAGCCCCTTCTCGAACTTGCACTTTATCATTGTATGCTATTTTTTCCCATTACACATATTGTTTGTTTTTATGTATGTGCTTGTTTGAGACAAATAAAAAATCAAATCAAATCAAAAATCATTTACAGTAATGTCACTGTCTTTATTACAGTAAATAGCTGTAGATTTCACAGCCGTTTCTTACAGTGTACTGAACTAAAATAGTTATCATTATGAATCCAGTTGCTAATGGTATGTTTTCATGGTCAAGGAAGCATTTAGATGAAATAAAGGTAGGACTAATGTTTATGGTGGAAATCACAATATGGGCGAGGACTGTGGCACTGGCAAAGGTCTGCGCTCTCAGAGTGCTTTTCTAGTTATTTGTTGTATTTCTGTTGTGTTTTCATTTTTTGTGAAGCGCTTTGGGTTGCATTTTATGTATGAAAAGTGCTATATAAATGGTTTGATTTGATTTAGGACAGATGGGGTCATCTCACCTGGTTTCCACCGTTTGTAGCAGCCTCCCGCGGTCTGGCCAGGTCTGGTTTCACACCATTCCCTGTCCTTCTTTTACTCTCTTTTGGTTTGATGTTTAAATAGTTTTTTTCTCAAAGGCTCTTAGCTGACAGTCCCACTCGCGGCAAGAGCCCAAACAGCGGTGACAATCTCTTTGGGGCTTTGGCACGCCAAGCAGGAAATGTTCCCTTAAAAACACAGTGGGCACACCCCTTCCTCCAAGAGCCCCACCCAGAGATTTCTGCCAGCTTTCTGGGATTAATTTAACTACAAACCAACCAGCTGCAGGGCGGGCATTGGCTGCACTGGTTTAATTTTAGTTGGATACTGAATGACAAAATCACAAGTATGCCATTCCACATCATATTGATACCTATAATGTCTTCCTACAGATGCCATTGGGGAACTAAGCCTGAAGCAGTTGCCAGCCTTGCTTCCCTCCAACTGCGCATTACAAACTTGGCCGTAGCCATGGTGCAAAAATGGTTCGCCACACCATCGAAGAATGCGGCTTGACCTTCATTGATCATAAGCCTGTAAGTCCTCAGCACATCTAAGGGAACTTTTTTTCATTTTATTAAGATATACCTGTTATTCCTGGGCTCAAGAATGCACTAGCTTAACAATAGTCAGAAAATAGCCTTTCTACAAGCTTACAATGTGTTGGTCACTGTCAAAGCATCCTGGGCTTCGTGAACATCTCAGCAGTGCCACAGGCTGATCACCTTCATACCACACCACACTGATGCAGTGATTTGTTCTAAAACAGGCCCCAACAAAGTATTGAGTGCAGAAATGAACATATTTATAAGAAGGTTGACACTTTTGTATTGTAACCCATTTGGACCATTCTCTCTTTTTTTGCCTGGTACAAACATGGTGGGATATCTCCATGAGGCCAAGGCATCAAGACCATATCCTTATGTCCTGGCGGCTGGAAGCGACAATCTGCATGCAACTCAAGCCTTTGTTATTCTTGCCTGACATCCTCTTGAACATGATGTACTGCTTCAGGCCATTGATGTCTGCTTCAAAGCATTTTATATCTTTGACATTAATTACCCGAAGCCATGTCAACACGTGTGGGAATTCCTGCAGAGTGCGGTGTATGAAATGCCAGGAGGGGGGTCGAAACTGGTCAAATTTCTTCAAACAAGAATACATAATTGCAAGTAGAGATAAATGAAGGACAGCTTACTACAAGGCAAAAAACTGAAAAATTGTTACTAGGCCTGTTAAATGTTGTCAGTTGTTTAACGCTAAATGTTGTACTGACACTGATTTAAAGATGCTGTGAGGAGTTTCTAAATAATTACAAAAAAGTCTCACTTTTAGATATATGCCTGATCAAAATACACACTTATTGATGAGTTTTATAGCATCAAAACAGGTTATCTATAAATGCTTTTCCTTAGCCTTCCATTCGGGTCGGACAGAGCTGGACTGGCCTGGATACTCAACTTCCGGAACAAGACAATTAAAACTAGAGCAAATTTTTTATTATTTATATTACACCTCTTAGAGCACCGGGCTGTAAGTAGCGATAAATAGCCGGCTACAACTACGATAATAAGTTTTCCAAAAATTGCTTGTTGTCACACATCAAAAACTACCGCTATGAAACTAGAAAGAGATACATTACCTCGTCGCTTTGCATCCTGTAAGCTGTTGAAAAAATGAAGTTGTAAAGCGATGCAGAGTTCGGATGAAGGTCCTTATTGCATCCATAGCTTCAAAACAAACACACACTGTGGATCGTAAACGTCTGTGATGCGTTCTAGTTGTAGTCAGAAGTAGGAATTTTGAGCTTCAAGTAGGAAACTGCAACTGGAACGTTCCTCAAAGTCTGAATTTCCTCCTGGGAATGCGGTGAAACCTCGCCACCCTCGGGTTGACAATGGAAGATGGATGCCCCCAGTGTGAACAGTTATTTAGCTCCTGTAATAATCAATTTATTTGCACTTCTGACTGGGGTGTGTCGCTCTAGATCAGCTGTATACATAGTATTGTTAGACTTATATTTACAAAATGCTGCCATAGTGATAATCACATTCTTCATGTGATATTTGTGAACAAAAACGCAGGGCGTGCTAACAACAGCTAACAATAGCCTGGTAGATGGGCATGTTTTTTTCGATTTTAACTGGAATGCTGATAACTGTGAGATGATGTCATCCCCATTTCCAAGGTTACTGGAACGCAGCATTACGACAGTCGCCGCGTGGGCTCATGGGTAGCAGAGTCTTTTATGTTGCCAGTAACAGATTATCCTCACAGTCCCTTTAAACTGTTCGTTCTAGACCTGAATGATATATGTTGATATGAAATGTTATATGTTATATGAAATATTGTGGATATTTTGTGAAAATAAATTTCAAGGTGGCACCTTGCACAGATTCCAGTATTGTTTTAAGTGTTTATTGCATAATATATACTTTGCATGACCAAATCTAGCATGTTTTTGTTATAGGTTATAGTTTTATGGATATGGGAAGTCTATTGCAATTTACTTTCTTATAGATTGTACTGTAATGTGTTGGAATTAATCTGGTATTGTAGTTAATTTGACCCAGCATTTGGGTAGAGTAAATAACAAATATATGTAGTTGAAATAACCCAGAATTGTAGTTAATTTGACCCAGCATTTGGGTAGAGTAAATAACAAATATATGTAGTTGAAATAACCCAGAATTGTAGTTAATTTGACCCAGCATTTGGGTAGAATATTTAACTCATCTGCTGGGTTAAAATGGACCAACCCATCTTGCTGGGTTAAATTAACTACTGCTGGGCTGGTGCTATAGTGACCCAGCGGTTGGGTTATAAAACAGCCCAAATTGGGTTATTTTTAACCCAACAGTTTTTAGTGTGCAGACGTAGGACTTTCTTCATTTGGTACACTATAAAGGGGTTGCTTTAAATTTTACAGTATTATTATTCTGGCAACAAGATGCACTTCTAATGAGGAGGACTTCCTCATTAGAAGTGCATTCAAACTCATTAACCAGGGTCACTTTCCTGGATTTCATGGACTTTGGTATCCTGGGCATAATGTTACAAAGTACTTGCCACATGTGTTGTGCGATGATCCTCACACTCCGGGGAAAGCTTTCTCACACTCCTCCAAGCTAGAGAGCTAGTTGTACACCTTCTCTGTAACCTCATCAACTATGAGCTCTGTCAGTATCTGTGTGCTCGAGCTCTGGATGTCACCCTTAACACCCATCTTCTCAGCCAATGTCTGTGCTATGAGGCTGCCCATGTCTCCAAGACACTTAGACACCTGGTCCTTTGGCACAAACATAATGCTCGCACCATCACTCTCACACTGCAAGAGCTCAAAGATGTTTGTTGCTGCAACATCGATTAATTCCAAACACATCTCCGGCCAGTTTGGGTTTTGTTCTCGGTCCAGTGATCCAGCCTCTAGATTAAGCCACTGCATGGATGTCGACGCCTGAGTAGGTCCTTGTTGACCAAAAATGTTGGTTTGTGTACTTGCCTCTGTGTTGTTCATTGTTCTTGCTCTGATGTTGAATTAAGTCTGCACAATCCTGATCTTACTTATATAGACATATCAGAGTCTATGTCCATATATGGACTGATGGAATCACCAAAGCAGCACCAGAGGAACGTCCTTTGATCCAGAGGTCCAATCAGCAGCAAGGGAAGATCAAAGGAACATGTTCTGCCTCCTCCCCCTCGTTGCCATAGTAACTGTTAAAGAATGGTGCTGCATTAGTCTGCCTGTGTCAGGCCAACTGTAATAATCAGCCTTTGCATGTGAGACCCTGCACTCTGCAGTCAGCTGGCTACAGACCAAACACCCTCAGGCCCTCCTCCTCATCTCTGGGGACTTTAATCACACCTCTCCATCCTCCACTTTGCCCACTTTCACCCAGTATGTCACCTGCCACACCAGAGACAATAAAATACTGGACTTACTGTATGCAAACACCAAGGTTGTGGTCTGATCTCCTCCCCTGTGGAGATCAGACCACAACCTGGTTTATCTCCAGCCCGTGTACAAACCACTTTTCCACAGGCAGCCAGCTGTGACACACGCAGTTAAGAGATGGTCTGAGGAGACTGAAGAGGCTCTGAGGGACTGTTTTGAGTCAGCTGTGTGGAAGGAGTTCTGTGATCCTCACGGGGAGGACATCGACAACCTCACAGACTGTATAACGGATGACATTAACTTCTGTGTGGAGGACACTGTACTCATCAGTACTGTACGGTGCTTTTCCCATGTTCAGCATGGGAAAAGAAAGAACTAATTCAATTTTGGACTACCTTCATTAGTTACCAAGCAGATATTCTTCAGTGAAGAGTGTGTGTCCTCAGTATCTGTGACAGATGTAGGACTAACTTTGTTAGGTACCAAGCAGACCTCCGTCTGTGTAGACTGTCAGTCATCTTCAGTATCTGTGACAGATGTAGGACTATTTTCATTAGGTACCAAGCAGATCTCCAACTGTCAAGAGTGTCTGTCATCCTTAGTATCTGTGACAGATGTAGGACTATCTTCATTAGTTACCAAGCAGATCTCCGTCTGTGAAGAGTGAAGAGTGTCTGTCAACCTCAGTATCTGTGACAGATGTAGGACTTTCTTCATTAGTTACCAAGCAGATCTCCATCTGTGAATAGTGTCTGTCCTTAGTATCTGTGACAGATGTAGGACCAGTAACGTGCGGTGAGGTCCATGACGAGGGAGGCAGGCAGCCAGCTAAAGTTGAAATTTCTATATGTGTGTGTTATATATACGGTGCACTGCTAACATTTGCAAATACAAATTGTTACTGGCCAGCCCTGCCCCTTTAACGCGGTGACAGTCTGTGCTGTGTATGTGTTGTGTGCAAGTGGAGATGGGAGAAATACACTAGCAGCGCTTGGCAACTAACGGCCCGCAGGCCAAAACTGGCCCGTCTCCAATACTATCTGGCCCGCCAGATGAAATTGAAAAACTGATATAAAAGGGGCAGAGGCGTGCTGGCAATCAGAGAAAACCGGGAATATGGGGAGAGATTTGTCTCAAAATGATTCACACAAACCTCTCCATGATTTTCACATGTGTTTTTCAGATCCACAAATATATCAATAATATTCACATGTGTTTTTCAGATCCACAAATATATCCATAATTTTCTCATGTGTTTTTCAGATCCACAAATATATATATGATTTTCACATGTGTTTTTCAGATTCACAAATATATATTTGATTTTCACATGTGTTTTCAAATTTTGTGAGTGCATTTATCATGACTTATCATTTGTAAATCTTCAATTCTGCTTGTGAACTGTTGGAAGTGCGCTAGGATCAACTGACACCTGCATTCATTTTTGAGACAAACGTAACGCAGTTTCCTAGAAATGCACACACATATTTGGAGGATTTATCTCATTAATATGCAGACAAATATCCATGAATTTCACATGTGTTTTGCAGATCCACAAATATAAACATAATTTTCTCATGTGTTTTTAGGATTCACAAATATTTTTACGATTTTCACATGTGTTTCTCCGATCTGCAAACATATGCATGATTTTCACATGTGTTTTTAAGGTTCACAAATATATCCACGTTTTTCACATGTATTTTTAAAGTTTGTGAGAGCATTTATCATGACTTATCATTTGTAAATCTTCAGTTGTGCTTGTGAATCATTTAAAGTACGCTCAGTGGATCAACAGACACGCGGCCTCTATTTTTGAGACAAACGCATCAAGCAGTTTCACAGAGATTCTCACACACACAGGTTGAGAATATTCACATGTGTCTCAAGCCCCGCCTCCATCCACTAGGCGGCAGTGTTGCTGTCTTTGTTTAACAGGGGCGCTAAACGGCCTGCTCCGCTCGGTGCTGTTGAAGAAGAAGGAAGCCCCTTCAGGAGCAGAAAGGCACCTCAACTTCGAAGCAAAAGCAGCCTAACCCAGTCCGCCAGTATTCATTTCTGGCCCTCGCCATGCTCTGGAGTGTGTCTTTTATATGTGTAAAATGTTTATTCATTTTTCTGAACAGAACTTTGACGATCATTAACAGATGAACGTGAACGCACCAGGCACAGCATTGCTGCAGACCGCTGACCTCCTCCTGCTGACTGGGCAAAGTCAGAAAGATATTCACTAATCTGACCTCTTTTCAGTCACTGTCATGAAGACTGGAAGCTACAGCCCGCTTTTTCTCAAAACGAGCCGCTTCTCGAGCCAGACAGCTTTATTTGTATCAGTGTTGTCGGTGATGCTCGACGGCTTAGGGAGCGCGCAATTCACCATAGCAAAGGAAAGCGTGAATGAAAACTCAGTACTGTCACCATGAAAAACTGTAATGTCACAGAAACACACTACACAAGACCTTATGTTATTCATTAATTAAAAATGTCACAGTTTGTTAAAAAATATCAAGATATACACAGGACGTTTATGATCGGGAAAAAAGCCAGTGCCATTAAATTTATGAGCTCTACTGACATTTTCACAAATATTTGGATGTTTATCTCCTCCACCTACAGCCATATGCTTTTTTCTTTAGAGAAATAGGTTTAAACTCACTCTCTATGATTTTTTTTTTTTCACTTTATTTAATGAGGACAGCGCACATCACTCATCCATTACTGCTACTGTGCCACTTTTAGGCAAAGGCTAGTTTCCAACTGAACTCCTCTGGCATGGTGTCAAGAGCCATTGAGCCATACAAGGGTCATAGTACATAATTAAAAAACAAACAAAGACAAACACTACAAAAAAGAGATACATAGGAGAGATAAAGATACTTAGGAGAGATCAAATTTAAATATTTACTTTGATGTTAATATGATTAGTTGATGCCTATAAAACTGCAATAACTCTACTGCTGTTAAATAGGCTATACCAAACTCAACCCAGTTATCAAATATTCTCTAGCCTTGTACTGCAGCCCTTTAGAGAAGAGAGCTTTTCATAAATTTATTTATATTAAATGCAGTTGAGCAATAAAAAATTCCTGGTTTGCCGCTATATGTTTTCCAACTATATTTTCATTAGTCTGTAATAGGCGCAAAGATCCTGATAAGGTATTTTCTACAGCATCTTTCATAGAAGAGGTTTTTATTTTTTACACATATGATCTACTATTGGGGAAATGATCAAAGCAACTGAAATTGAAAGCTGTGATAATTTATTTTATATTTAACACTTTCTGGTATAACAGATTAAAAGAAATGTGTGAATAAGTACTTCTATGATCTTCACACTTATAAAACTTTGAAGGATTAAAAACTAATCCCATAGAGTATGTGAAATCAAATATTTGGGATGAAATAAAAATAGAATACTTAAGATGGTTATTTAAAAAAAGAGAAAGTGAGTTTAAATGATGGAAAATGATTAAAGGCGCTATTGAAACTGTTAATGGATGCTATTTATTTCACATAGTATTCCTTCCTGAAAACTTTATTGTGAAAGGATAATTTTATAAATGACCTGAAAGTCAATACTGCTTGAAAAGTATTTGCCTGAAAATATATAAACATTAAACTTTCTTTAGTGAGCCGTGAAGTAGGCTAAACCAGAGATGTTTGATCCTTAAGATAAGTTCTGCAACAGTACCGCTCAATTATTATAGTCATTACCTATTAACAGAAATTAATATTTTAAGAAATAATGTGTCCTGTGTATATCTTGATATTTTTTAACAAACTGTGACATTTTTAATGAATAACACAAGGTCTTGTGTAGTGTGTTACAGTTTTTCATGGTGACAGTACTGAGTTTTCATTCACCGCTTTCCTTTGCTATGGTGAATTGCCGACGCTCCCTAAACGAGCATCACCGACAGCACTTTGATACAAGTAGAAGCTGTCTGGCTCGGAGAACGGCTCGTTTTGAGGAAAAAGCGGCTGTAGCTTCCAGTCTTCATGACAGTGACTGAAAAGAGGGTCAGATTAGTGAATATCTTTCTGACTTTGCCCAGTCAGCAGGAGGAGGCGCCAGCGGTCTGCAGCAATGCTGTGCTCTGGTGCGCTTACGCTCATCTGTTAATGATCACAAAGTTCTGTTCAGAAAAATGAATAAACATTATACACATATAAAAGACACACTCCAGAGCATGGCGAGGGCCAGAAATGAATACTGGACTGGGTTAGGCTGCTTTTGCTTCTAAGTTGAGGCGCCTTTTCTGCTCCTGAAGGGGCTTCTTCTTCTTCAACAGCACCGAGCCGAGTAGGCCGCTTGACGCCCCTGTTAAACAAAGACAGCAACACTGCCGCCTAGTGGATGGAGGGGCGGGGCTTGAGACACATGTGAATATTCTCAACCTGTGTGTGTGAGAATCTCTGTGAAACTGCGTACATTTGTCTCAAAAATAGAGGCACGGTCTGTTGATCCACTTAACGCATTTTTTAAATGATTCACAAGCACAACTGAAGATTTACAAATGATAAGTCATGATAAATGCTCTCACAAACTTTAAAAATACATGTGAAAAACGTGGATATATTTAGAACCTTAAAAACACATGTGAAAATCATACATATGTTTGCAGATCGGAGAAACACATGTGAAAATCGTAAAAATATTTGTGAATCCTAAAAACACATGAGAAAATTATGTTTATATTTGTGGATCTGCAAAACACATGTGAAATTCATGGATATTTGTCTGCATATTAATGAGATAAATCCTTCCAAATATGTGTGTGCATTTCTAGGAAACTGCGCTACGCTTTGTCTCAAAAATGAATGCAGGTGTCAGTTGATCCACAAACGCACTTCCAACAGTTCACAAGCAGAATTGAAGATTTACAAATGATAAGTCATGATAAATGCACTCACAAAATTTGAAAACACATGTGAAAATCAAATATATATTTGTGAATCTGAAAACACATGTGAAAATCATATATATATTTGTGGATCTGAAAACACATGAGAAAATTATGGATATATTTGTGGATCTGAAAACACATGTGAATATTATTGATATATTTGTGGATCTGAAAAACACATGTGAAAATCATGAAGAGATTTGTGTGAATCATTTTGAGACAGAAGACTTGTCATGAAGAAGTCTCTGTCTCAGACCTGTGACATCTTATGTAGAGAAGTATCAAGCAGATCTCTGTCTGTGCCTGTCTGTGAAGAGTGTCTGTCCTCAGTATCTGTGAGACAGGACTGTCAGTAGTAGGTACCAAGCAGATCTCGTCTCTGGAAGAGTGTCTGTCTGTCCTCAGTATGACAGACAGTAGGAGACTATCTTCATTAGTTACCAAAGAGATCTCCGTCTGAAGAGAGTGTCTGTCCTCAGTATCTGTGACAGATGTAGGACTATCTTCATTAGTTACCAAGCAGATCTCCGTCTGAAGAGTGTCTGTCCTCAGTATCTGTGACAGATGTAGGACTATCTTCATTAGTTACCAAGCAGATCTCCGTCTGTGAAGAGTGTCTGTCCTCATTATCTTTGAAAGATGTCGGACTTTCTTCATTACATACCAAGCAGATCTCTGTCTGTGAAGAGTGTCTGTCCTCAGTATCTGTGACAGATGTAGGACTATCTTCATTAGTTACCAAGCAGATCTCCGTCTGTGAAGAGTGTCTGTCCTCAGTATCTGTGACAGATGTAGGACTATCTTCAGTAGGTACCAAGCAGATCTTGTATCAGTGTGACAGATGTAGACTATCTTCAGTAGGTACCAAGCAGATCTGTGAGAGTGTCTGTCCTCAGTACTGTAGACAGGTAGGACTATTAAGGTACCAAGCAGATCTCCGCTATGAAGAGTGTCTGTCCTCAGTATCTGTGACAGATGTAGGACTATCTTCAGTAGGTACCAAGCAGATCTCCGTCTATGAAGAGTGTCTGTCCTCAGTATCTGTGACAGATGTAGGACTATCTTCAGTAGGTACCAAGCAGATCTCCGCCTGTGAAGAGTGTCTGTCTGTCTCAGTATCTGTGACAGATGTAGGACTATCTTTCATTCTCCGCTCTATGAAGAGTGTCTGTCCTCTCTTTGAAAGATGTCGGACTTTCTTCATTACATAACAAGCAGATCTCTGTGTGAAGAGTGTCTGTCCTCAGTATCGTGGATGTAGGACTGTCTTCATAAGTTACCAAGCAGATCTCCCGTCTGTGAAGAGTGTCTGTCATCCTCAGTATCTGTGACAGATGTAGGACTATCTTCAGTAGGTACCAAGCAGATCTCCGTCTATGAAGAGTGTCTGTCCTCAGTATCTGTGACAGATGTAGGACTATCTTCAGTAGGTACCAAGCAGATCTCCATCTGTGAAGAGTGTCTGTCATCCTCAGTATCTGTGACAGATGTAGGACTATCTTCAGTAGGTACCGAGCAGATCTCCATCTGTGAAGAGTCTCTGTCATCCTCAGTATCTGTGACAGATGTAGGACTATCTTCAGTAGGTACCAAGCAGATCTCCATCTGTGAAGAGTGTCTGTCATCCTCAGTATCTGTGACAGATGTAGGACTATCTTCAGTAGGTACCAAGCAGATCTCCGTCTGTTAAGAGTGAAGAGTGTCTGCCCTCAGTATCTGTGACAGATGTAGGACTATCTTCATTTGGTACACTATAAAGGGGTTGCTTTAAATTTTACAGTATTATTATTCTGGCAACAAGACGCACGTCTAATGAGGAGGACTTCCTCATTAGAAGTGCATTCAAACTCATTAACCAGGGTCACTTTCCTGGATTTCATGGACTTTGGTATCCTGGGCGTAATGTTACAAAGTACTTGCCACATGTCTTGTGCGATGATCCTCACACTCCGGGGAAAAGCTTTCTCGCACTCCTCCAAGCTAGAGAGCTAGTTGTTCACCTTCTCTGTAACCTCATCAACTATGAGCTCTGTCAGTATCTGTGTGCTCGAGCTCTGGATGTCACCCTTAACACCCATCTTCTCAGCCAATGTCTGTGCTATGATGCTGCCCATGTCTCCAAGACACTTAGACACCTGGTCCTTTGGCACAAACATAATGCTCGCACCATCACTCTCACACTGCAAGAGCTCAAAGATGTGTGTTGCTGCAACATCGATTATTTCCAAACACATCTCCGTCAGTTTGGGTTTTGTTCTCGGGTCCAGTGATCCAGCCTCTAGATTAAGCCATTGCATGGATGTCAGGCAGACGCCTGAGTAGGTCCTTGTTGACCAAAATGTTGGTCTGTGTACTTGCCTCTGTGTTGTTCATTGTTCTTGCTCTGATGTTGATTTAAGTCTGCACAATCCTGTCTATGTCCATATATGGACTGATGGAATCACCAAAGCAGCACCAGAGGAACGTCCTTTGATCCAGAGGTCCAATCAGCAGCAAGGGAAGATCAAAGGAACATGTTCTGCCTCCTCCCCCTCGTTGCCATAGTAACTGTTAAAGAATGGTGCTGCATTAGTCTGCCTATGTCAGGCCAACTGTAATAATCAGCCTTTGCATGTGAGACCCTGCACTCTGCAGTCAGCTGGCTACAGACCAAACACCCTCAGGCCCTCCTCCTCATCTCTGGGGACTTTAATCACACCTCTCCATCCTCCACTTTGCCCACTTTCACCCAGTATGTCACCTGCCACACCAGAGACAATAAAATACTGGACTTACTGTATGCAAACACCAAGGATGCATACAAGTCATCACCCCTCCCTCCCCTGTGGAGATCAGACCACAACCTGGTTTATCTCCAGCCCGTGTACAAACCACTTTTCCACAGGCAGCCAGCTGTGACCAAGCAGTTAAGAGATGGTCTGAGGAGACTGAAGAGGCTCTGAGGGACTGTTTTGAGTCAACTGTGTGGAAGGAGTTCTGTGATCCTCACGGGGAGGACATCGACAACCTCACAGACTCTATAACGGATTACATTAACTTCTGTGTGGAGGACACTGTACTCACCAGGACTGTACGGTGCTTTTCCCATGTTCAGCATGGGGAAAGAAAGAACTAATTCAATTTTGGACTACCTTCATTAGTTACCAAGCAGATCTTCTTCAGTGTAGAGTGTTTGTCCTCAGTATCTGTGACAGATGTAGGACTAACTTTGTTAGGTACCAAGCAGACCTCCGTCTGTGAAGAGTGTCTGTCATCCTCAGTATCTGTGACAGATGTAGGACTAACTTTGTTAGGTAACAAGCAGATCTCTGTCTGTGAAGAGTGTCTGTTATGAGGGGCCGACAGGGACATTATTCAGGATTACTTTTCACACACACATATGAAACTAAACGTATCCACACATTATAGTAAAAACCTCACACACTTACAACTGAAATGCTCTCACACACACTACTGAAATGTTGTGCTCTCATACACACTAGTGAAACACTCTCACTCACAAAAGTGAAACGCTCTCACACACACTACTGAAACGCTCTCATACATACTACTGAAATGCTCTCATACACACTACTGAAACGCTCTCATACACACTACTGAAACGCTCTCATATACACTACTGAAACGCTCTCACACATACTACTGAAACGCTCTCACACATACTACTGAAACGCTCTCATACACACTACTGAAACGCTCTCATACACACTACTGAAACGCTCTCATATACACTACTGAAACGCTCTCACACATACTACTGAAACGCTCTCATACACACTACTGAAACGCTCTCACACACACTACTGAAACGCTCTCATACACACTACTGAAACGCTCTCACACACACTACTGAAACGCTCTCATACACACTACTGAAACGCTCTCATACATACTAGTGAAACGCTCTCATACACACTAGTGAAACGCTCTCATACACACTACTGAAACGCTCTCATATACACTACTGAAACGCTCTCATACACACTACTGAAACGCTCTCATACACACTACTGAAACGCTCTCATACACACTACTGAAACGCTCTCATACACACTAGTGAAACGCTCTCATATACACTACTGAAACGCTCTCATACACACTAGTGAAACGCTCTCATACACACTAGTGAAATGCTCTCATACACACTACTGAAACGCTCTCATACACACTAGTGAAACGCTCTCATACACACTACTGAAATGCTCTCACACACACTACTGAAACGCTCTCATACACACTAGTGAAACGCTCTCATACACACTACTGAAATGCTCTCATACACACTAGTGAAACGCTCTCATACACACTACTGAAATGCTCTTACATTCACTACTGAGATTTCAGCGTAACAGGAAGTTGTTTAAGTGTAACAGGAAGCTGTCTCAATAGAGGAAGTTTCGGCCATTTTCCTTCTTTGGAGCATTGTTGGGACGTTAATGGTGGATAATCACTGGAGGAAACGCAGTGAAGAGTGTAAAGTAATGGTGCTTATGATGAATTTTCATCTAGTCCTATTTGTTTTTTGTTTTTTAGTGCAAACTTCATTATATGACGTCAAAGGGAATGAAGAGGATGTCATATGTTTTTTCACAAGTGCTTTGCGTTGTATTGAATCGCTTCAGAGAAATGAGCCCAATAATTTTGACCAGGAACGTCTCTACAGAGAGCTTGATGACCATACAAGAACTTTATCTGCTCTGCATACGGCGGTGTCCAGATATGATCCTTCAAATAGGGACGTCTGTCACCTACTGGAATCACTGCACAGGTGTTTCTGCAATTTGCTTCAAGAACGTGACGCCAGGCAGAGGTCAGCTGATGCAAATTTGCTACCCCCAACAACCTTCACTGGTCAACCTGGCCGTCCCAGATACACCATAACCAGTCAGCAGATTTCTCACTGTGTGTCCATTGGCATGACATGGCAGAGAATTGCATCCTGCTTTGGGATCAGTAGAAGAACTCTGCACAGACACCGACAGCTACTGGGATTTCAACCACCAAGATATGCAGTTATGTCAAATCAAGACCTGGATACCCTTGTGACTCTAATACTACAGAATACCCCAAATGCAGGGGAAACTTATGTTCTTGGAAGCCTGAGATCACGCCATATAAGGATCCAGCGTTGGCGGGTCAGAGAAAGTCTTTATCGAGTGGATCCCATCGGGCGATCATTTCGACGTCGTCATGCTATAAGGCGGAGGGTCTACAGTGTTCAGTCCCCCAACCAATTGTGGTAAGCTCACAATAAAACACTTGCCAAGATCAGTAAAGGTACCATTAACTCTTTGGGGTCGCTTTAAATTGTGACCCTATGAGGTCACCAGAGGACATAAATACCATCTCCCAAAAACTGCTATAAAAATGCAACAGATTCATATTTTTTGTACATTTTTATGCTCAAATCATTCAGTCAGCTGTAGTCCTAATAAGAACTACTAAATATTTATTTTTACCCTTTAAATGCAAATTGGATTACATGATGTCACTGATTTAAAGAAAAAAAAGAGTTACTATCAATATAATAAACGTTGGAGATAAATCCATTTTATGGATATATCCATTTTTATGCAATGTAATCTTTTTTTGCAGTGAGATTCATAATTGATGACCCTTTGAGGTCACCAGGGGACATACATGTCCTCTCTCAGAAACTGCTACAAAAACAAGAAAAAACATATTTTGTACTTTTTTTGCTCAAATCATTTAATCAACTTCAGACCTAATCAAAACTACTAAAAATGTTACTATTTCTATTTTTACTATTCTTTTATTTTAACCCTTCAAATGCTTCCCTGACATTATGTTATGTCACTATTTTTATATATATAAAAAAAACTGAAACGAGTTATCATTTATATAATAAATGTTGGAGGGCTGGGTATTTAATTTAAAGATCAGGTGTGAAAAAAACACAAGATCAGTGATAACATCCATATTTATGCATAGTAATTTTTTTTTTGCAGTGAGATTCATAATTGATGACCCTTTGAGGTCACCGGAGGACATAGGTGACCTCTCTCAGAAACTAGTATTAAAAAAAAAAAAAAAAAAAAAGAAAAACATTTACTTTTTTTGCTCAAACCATTTAATCAATTTAAGTCCTAATCAAAACTACTAAAATGTAACTTTTTTTTTTTTTTTTTTAACCCTTCAAATGCCTACTTGACAACAGTATGTCACTGTTTTTAGATATATATATAAAAAAACCTGAAACGAGTTATTATAAATATGTCATAAATGTTGGAGGGCTGGCTATTTAATTTAAAGATCAGGTGTAAAAAAAACACATGATCAGTGATAATATCCATATTTATGCATTGTAATTTTTTTTTGCAGTGAGATTCATAATTGATGACTGTTTGAGGTCACCAGAGGACATAGGTGACCTCTCTCAGAAACTAGCATTAAAAACAGTAAAAACAAACATATTTTTTACTTTTTTTGCTCAAATCAACTTCAGACCTAATCAAAATTACTAAAACATTTATCTCTTATTTTAACCTTTCAAATGCCAATTTGATTACATCACTGTTTTTATGAAAAAATAAACATAATGTTAGAAGGGATTTGTTGAAAAATATCCAGTGTAAATATACGTAAGATTAGTGATAAAATTGATTTTCAAGCATTGTATTAGTTTTTTTTGCAGTGTGAGATTCATAATTGATGACCATCAGAGGTCACCAGGGGACATACATGTCCTCTCAGAAACTGCTACAAAAACAAAACATATTCATATTTTTGTACGTTTTTGTGCTTGAATCATTCAATTTCAGCCCCTAATCAAAACTACTATGTATTTATTTTATTTTACCCCTTCAAATTTCAATTTGACAACCCGATGTCACTGTTTCTATGAAAAAAGAAGAAAAGAAAAACAAAAAATTTGACATAATCAATAAAATTAATGTTGGAGGGCTGTGGATTTTTTTTAAAGACCAGACTTTATTCAAACAAGATTAGTAACAATATTTTCATGCAGTTTTTTGCAGAGTGAGATTCTGACTTACTACCCTTTCAGGTAAATACTGCGAAAATGTTCAATTGAGTCCTATTATAACCATAATTTGTAAATTACAATCATAACACAGTTGTGCTGTTTACATGAAAGAACAGCAAGTTAGAATCTGTCACTGTAAAAAAATAACAATGCATTAAAATAAATTTTTATCACTTATCTTAAGTTTAAGTCTGTTCTTAAAAAATCCCCAGCCCTATGACATTTATGTATTGTATAGAATTGATTTTATGCTATTTTTAATAAAAACTGTGACATCGTGTAATCAAATGGGCATTTAAAGGGTTAAAATTAAAGAAATAAATATTTTATATTTTTGATTAGGTGTAACGTTTATTGAATCATCTAAGCAAAAAAAGTACATTTTTTTTGTTTGTTTTTAAAGCAGTTCCTGAGAAAGGAAATGTATGTCCTCTGGTGACCTCAAAGGGTAATACATTACAAATCTGATACTGCAGAATATATAAAAAAATAACAATGCATAAAAGCAATATTTTCTATAGTCTTGTGTATATTCAAGCCTGATCTTTTTAAAAAAATCCCCAGCTCTCCAACATTTATTACATTGATAACTGTTTTTTAATTTTTTTTCATGAAAACAGTGACATGTTATCCAACTGGCATTCAAAGGTTCAAAATAGAAAATAAATATTTAGTATTTTTGATCAGGGCTGAAGTAGACTGAACAATTTGAGCAAAAAAATACAAAAAATATTCATGTTATGTTTTGATGGCAGCTTTTGTAGATATTGGTTCTGTCCTCAGATGACCTCAAAGGTTAATAAATTTGGCCCCGTTAACCTTTGACCTCGGAAAAAAATCAAACTTTGAATAGTAACACTTTTCATGAAAAATACCCTCCTACAAATGATTATTTCATAGAATAACAGAACCAAAATTATGGCTAAAAGCTAAACAAAATTGGACTGAAAGGACAAAAATGTCCCTGTGTACCCGCAGCGGTAAAGACATAAATTATTATTAATAATGATAATAATATTAATAGTGATTCTGGTCTCCCAACAGGCATTTTGATGGAAACCACAAGCTCGTGAGGTGGCGTCTGGTCATGCACGGCTGTGTTGATGGCTTCAGCCGGACTATTATATACCTGCAGTGTTCATCTAATAACAGAGCCTCAACTGTTTTATCATTGTTTTTGGAGGGTGTTGAGAACTTTGGATTGCCTGCAAGGGTCAGATGTGATCATGGCATGGAAAATATACTTGTTGCACGTTTTATGTTGGAAAGAAGGGGACTGAACAGTGTTATTACAGGTGTTTCCGTCCATAATCAGAGAATAGAAAGACTATGGGCAGAACTCAATAGAGTTGTCTGCAGACATTTCATCAACATTTTTAACTTCATGGAAGAAGAAGGTATTCTTGATTCATTAAATGAACTACATCTTTTCTGTCTACATTATGTTTATTTGCCAAGAATTCAGCAGGCAGTGACAGAATTTATTAACCAGTGGAACAACCATGGCCTCTCGACACAAGGGGGCCAGACACCTCTTCAGTTGTGGCATTCAGGTGTCATTAACAACATTGGACTTGAACCAATTATAAATGACATTATTAATTTGGACACAGAGTATGACATCAATGAAGATGAGCCTTTGCCGCGACTTCAAACTAATAACAACATTACAATTCCAGACATTACAATAACAATCAATGAGACCACAATGAACAGGATCCAACAAGTGAATCCAATGGAAAATGATGGGAACTATGGCATTGATTTGTTTTCCTCACTCCTCCACATCTTTTTGTAAGGAGGCCATGTTATTGTGTTTCTTTTCAACTATGTATTGTTCAAACTTCTTGTAAAACTAATGAACAATGTGTACATAAAAGAGAAAGAATGGAACATAAAAGACACAAAATGGCATTCAGGCTCTGCCAAACCCATATGTGTTTCCAAGGGCAAAGTCAAACTTCTCCTTAAAGAGTTGGTATGACACATGGAGAGGCAACCTGATACAGTTCACACAGGTGTTGGCCATTGGGAACAGTGGTGAAGAAGAGAAATCGTCGTCTCCTTTATGAATGAACTCGACAGACGGACTTGGGGAAAAACCAATCGGAGGGACTACAGATGCTCCAGTGGCAAAGGCCAATATCTTCTGTAGTTTAGACAGTCCTTCTTCTATAAAAACAGAACAGAATCAACCAATCATTAAATCATAATGCTTCACTGTATATCAAACCTATCAGCAACAATTTCCATTTACTTGTTTTACTGGGTATACATATAGGTATATATTTCTCTTCAGTTTTAAGCCTAGAAGTATATCCTACATATGCATGCAAATAAAGATATAATCATTCTAGAGCTGAAATGATTCCTCGGATAATCCGGGTAATTCGATTACAAACAATCCTTGAGGCAAATTATGTGCCTGTAAACAGTCAACAACAACAACCATAATAACAACCAGACAGGAAACATCAGGTTCAGCGCCTAGTCCGCGGACTGGACACAACAAGATTACACTCATGATACATTAGCAGAGGCAGTTAATGTGATCAATTATTAAGATTAAGTCTAGCATTAAACAAACTTTGATTATGGCTCTTTGTGAAGGCTGGTTCAGAATGTAAATAAATGTGGGGGCTACTTGCCTTAAATTATGTGTATTTTGTGCACATATTTGTCACATCCAGTAACTTTCCATTTAATTTGAGTGCAGTGAGAAGAACAGAAAATGCTGACAGTGAGTAGAGGAAGCAGGTGTAGGGCATCCTTTCATATATTAAATAAATGTAGCAACATTAGCTGTTTGAATTATCTTAGTATGATATTACTTGGGCCTAGTAATAAAACAAGATAAATAAGATCCTCAATATGGTAATTAGCATTATTATAGCAGTAAAGGCAATAAAACAGCTAAAAAGAGATACACTTGAATAAAAACAAATAAATAAAAATAACCAAAGTAAGAAAAAAAAGATATGACTAATAAAAAAAAATGCAAGAACAACATAAACAAATTTAAAAGTTAGAAAAATATATACACCATTGCACATCGGTAAATATCCATATTATTTGATTAGTTGTTACTGGTTTAGTGCTCACTGCAGAGTTAAAATTGTATCTAAAGAGCCTGTTTATCCATTTAGGTTTCTACTATATGTATAAGTTGTAGATTTTTGAGATATCAGCGATAAAGTTGTCTCCCTTCTCTCTGGTACAAATAGTAATTCACAAAAGTCCTGTGATGCTCAAAGTACCAAAAATACATTTGAAAAATTCAAAACCAGTGTCTCATTTTAAAATCCAGACCTGCTCAAAATAACCTGCAAAACCTTGTTGAGACCAGTTTCATGTTGGAATCACTTTTCCAATAGAAAAATTGTATTTTGAGTTTGGGATCCCATTTTTGCTAAAAATGTTCAAAATAACAATAATAAAAAATGTTTATTTAAGAGACATGGCTTATTTTCTGTTTCGTATGTTACTGATGAGTTTCAATGAAGCTGAAGTGACTCAATGTAAAAAACTGCAGTGTGTACACAATTTACCCATTATCCGATTACTTGGTTAACTGCCAAAATACTTTGTAGAGTACTCGATTATAACAAGAATCAATAAATGAAGCCCTAATTAATTCGGCTTTTCCTATAAAGTCCTTGTCTCAACAGTAGTTTCTTCATAATAAAACGTATTATTTCTCAACTGAATGGCAAGGATTCAGTCAACTACCTTCTGCATCTTGAAGATAGTCTCTCAAAAGGGAATCACCACTTCCTCTACAACTCTCTTGTTGCTCCCTTCTGGTGACAGACGAATGGTGAAAAGATCATCTAACTGGTCAGCAGTCAGTGTGGTTGGCTCATAGCAGAACAGGGGATGAAAGCTGCCTGGATGTTTCTGTATTTTCTCCAGAATCCCCAGAGTTTTCAGTCCTTCACGGAATCTGTAAAAAAACAAACAAAAAAATTAACTGTATTTGTTGAATTCATTCAGAATTTCTGACATCGTCAATTTGTTACAGGAACGTAGTCTGTGTTGGTTGATGGTTGAATTTCTACTCCATATTCTGATTAAACTGACTGTACATCTACACTGAATACCTTTGGAATGGACCTTGAACCCTGTGGATGACCTGAAACATGACAATGTCTTGTACCAGCAGATCCCTGTCTCTGACTGACCGAAGAGGCCTCAGACATCCTGCATTGGCCAAGTAGTCAAGCAGAGGTGCCTTTGCTTTTTCAAGGTCCTCAATGGTTGCGCTTTCAGATACCTGGTATCACAAGGAGCAGCATATTGGCTTGTTATAGAAGCTAGTTATTAGTTAACAACTTATTGGCACGGGCATAAACATCAGTAATATTAAATGAACAGCATATGGCGCATACATTAAGAAAATCTACTTAGGTCAGGCAGTTCTCATAAAGGGGGACTGCATGAACGAAAACAGCGAGAGGCAACCAAGATAACTGAATACTAATTAAAACATGTTGGATAATCGAGGTCTGTATCACTGGTTTTCTATTGTTCTCTACAATTTCATCACAGTGCAAGTATTCACTGTGACACTGTAATGCCAATGGTTTAAAAATGGTGAAAGACAAAAATTTTATGACCAAATTTGTTGATTAAATTGCGGCAGAATTCAAACTGCAACATGAAATACAGGAGTTAAGCATTAGGCCACACTAGAGTGAACCTGCAATTCCTGTCTTGGTGGATAAAGGAGTGGCAACTGACCTTCCTGACTTTTTCCAAGAGGTCCGTATCAGCAATGTCATCTAGGACTGGATTTGCTGGAACATCAACCAGTAAAGAAAACACCACTGGGGAGAGGAAGTTTGGTGGTGGACCACCATGTACCAAACTTATCGCAATGGCTCTGCCGGCCATGTAGTACCAGTCCTCTCTTAGAGCTGCAAAACAACATAATAAGAGGAAATGTAATAATACAAAAAACAAACAAAAAACACATAACATAGCAGAGACTTACTAATTAAATCACATTTTATTTTATTTATTTAAATTATAAATCAGTTCAAAAATGAAAAAGCTGCATGTAAAAGCCACAACATTAAAATGACTTAATTACAATGATTTTTTTTTTTTTTTTTATTATTAAAGAAGAATAGTACCGCACTATTGAGAGCAAAGTTTTGGCTCTTTCGTTTTCCCTCAAACATGGGGGACTGTGCAATGCTCTCCATTAGGAGCCTTAAGAATTCCCTCCTTGGACCCCCTAAATCAACTCCTTCCTCATTTTTTCCCATGTCATCTGAGAATTTTACAGACATCATCAGGTGGGGCTCATAGGACAATCTCTTGAATCCACGAATGGCTCCCTCCCAGACGGCAGATCTATTTATGTTAAATTTGCACCGCTGATTTGCATCGATTTTGCTGGCCAGTTCCAGCAGTATGTTCTTAACTGGAACATTTTCGACACTATGAAAAAGCAAAAAAATAAAAATAAAAATAAAGATCAGAAACACAGAGATTTGACATAATGCATAACAACCTGTATTTCACGAAATTATTGCTTCTAACCAAGCAATTAACTGAAAATCCTTTTCTCCTACAGTAAAGTAATAGAACTAGCCCATGTTTAAGCTATTAATTGTTCAATTACTCATAACATCACATAATATCGAAACAGTCTATCAATGATCTGTACAAACCTTATCATTTTGGAGAAAATTTTGTTTATTATGCAATCAAAAAGAAAAGATTTAAGAACAAAAAGAAAATTGCAAACAAAGTTATGACTTCAAAAAATACAAAAAAAATGCAGGTGAACAAAATTCCATATATGTGATAAAAAATTGTATCTTGATAAATTCACTGGTTGTTGTGCATGTGTGTGTACTCGCATGCTATATTTGTTTGATGGACATGTACATTTTGGTGTACATATTACTTTGCATTGACTTGGTTGTTTGGTGTTTATCTATTTTTATTTTATTTTATGTTTTTTTCAACTTTGAGATGAATAAATAAAATAAGACGACTCAGTGCTTGACATGTTATTTATCTGTGATTTATCAGTATCTTCTGTGTAAATAATGTAAAAATATTGTCAGGAAAGCATTAGCATCATTCTGCAGCGTTCTCTTGCTGTTCCTTTGCTGCACTGAACTGCTTCAAAAAGAAAAGAAAAAAAAAAACACCTGGACATGGTCTAATATAACAAAATGCAGCATGGACACTAAATGCTGTTGGCAAAATTTTTTTTGAGTGTATGTAAAAAAGGTTAAGGTTATTTTTGGTAGTCCAAAAAATATTTGTGCTTGTTCACTTACAATTATTTAGAGAATCCTGTTGGAAATATAGATCTGTTTTAATTCTTTTCATGTAGCGAATTAAACAATGTAAAAATGAAAATTATATGTCAAAATTGTTTACTTTTATTTCTCATGAAAAAAGGGTGAAAATTTACAGAGGACATTTCCTGACACATTTATTGAGAAAAATTAGACAGAAAAGACCTGCTGGCATGTTATAGTTAGTTTTAAGAAGTAGTTTTAAGAGGGTCTACTACTGTAAAGTCTTAAAATGTAAGAGCTAACATTGATGCAAGTGTAAAGCAATGCCAAATTACAATTACTTCAAATGATGTGCAGCTATAGTTTTGCATATAGCTGTGTATGGGTAATTTATAAGGCATTTTATATAGTTATCTCATTTTGTTTTTTTGTATGCAGTTACTGCACAGTGTAAATGTTGCATGTGTATTGAATTACTGTCTGAGAAGTGTGTGGTTATTTAAATAGTTTGATGTTGATTGTTGTAGTTTTAATGTATTACTATTATTTATTCAGTTACTGCACTGTGGAAACGTTGCATGTGTATTGAGTTACTGTCTGCAAAGTGTGTGGCTATTTAAATAGTTTGATGTTGATTGTTGTAGTTTTAATTTATTACTATTATTATTCATTCAGTTGGCCCTGCCATGGAGACAAGACAAATGATTCTTTATGAGTAAAATCTGTCATTCTAACAGTTACCTCAGTAACCTCTTGACTGATGCTGCTTTCTGGTACCAGTAACAGTGATAAATACAGAGTCTGTCATTTATGCAACTTCAGGAGACAAAAGTATTACGATCAAATCGATTGACACACACACACACCTGATGATTTGTTCTGATTGTATATCTAATTAATTACATATGTTTTGCTGCATTTTTGAAATCATAATTTTGTTTGCAAATGCTTTTTTTGTGCTTTCAAATGTAGTCTTTTTGGTTGCATATAAAGAAACAAAATTCTCTCCATATATCACCCTTATTTCTCAAATATGTGTGCACTACTCACATGTGACTCTCCATACTGGCAATTATTGCCTGCTGTAATCCATCATCTTCAGAACTGTCATCAGAAATGGTTGCAACGAGTGTTAAATAAGAAGAATAGTTGTCTTCATCAAGACAGCTTCTTCCATTATGTCTTGCAAGGCAGACTTCATCGGTACCACTAATGCCTCTCGTTAGGGCTGTGCCAGGACCATCATCAGGACCACTGGTGTCAGGAATACAGTCACTTCCTGCAGAGCACTTTCCATCAGGACCACCGATTCCTCTTGTGCTGCTAGTCCCAGGACCATGGTCAGGACCACTGGTGTCAGGATTCCAGTCATTTTTTTCCTCACTGTTGAGGGTGGTGCAAAAGCAATCTTGGTCATCATTGTCAATGGAAACACTAGCCCTTGTAGCCATTTTGGACGATGAATGGATACTGTTGGATGAAAGTTGGCTTTCGTCTTCACTGTCATCCTGAAACAGAAAAGAAGGCCTAAATATGACATATAGATGTGTGTGTGTATTTAAGTGTGTGTGTGTGTGGGTGTTTAAATTGTAAATGCTAGAAACAAATAAAAAGGCATACTTACCAAAAGCATCCTTGATGGTCTTACATAAAGACATTTGGTTTTATACACCTTATGGATAAGGATTCCATTCAGCTCCTGATCCTTTTGAAGCTTAGGGCACACCAGCTTGTTGCCACAAGCCATTAGAAACTGGAGGCTACAAAAAGATGGGGAACAATGAAAAAAAAAACATTTTATACTCCAGTCTTAGAGATAGAATGCGAGTGTGTGTGCCTGTGTGCACAAACATGTACCCACATACTTAGCTGTACAGACGTGACCAAAAATTACACAAAATAAAAATGTGATTATAGAATGTTGTTAAATTGATATAGGGCTATCATTACACTAGGGATGTAATGGTTACCGGTAAAATGGTAAACCGCGGTAAAATTTCCCACGGTAATCATTACCGCGTCCTATAAAAATTATCGTTTTACCGTGTTTGTTAACCACAATGCGTGAAAATGCACAGTGATGCTGCTCTTTGCCTAGAAATGCCTGAACTATTAGGCTCTTCCTGGATTAAATGGCCTCATGGGAAGCGCGCATGTGCAGTTTGCATTGTTTGTCCTCAGCGGAAGTTAGAGACAGCGGAGAGTTCCTCAAAGAATCGACATCTTAAGTCTGGTTAAATTTTGGATTTTACAAGGATGCCGAGGAAACTGATAGAAGACAGTCACCCTGTCTAAACACTGACAGCTGGTTCAGAAGCATCAGAAAAAGACGTGCACGGTTAAAACTTCTGTAACTCCTCGAGTAAATGAACTGATCAAGCCGTAGAGGTAGGGAGAGAGAGAGAGCGAGACAGGTTGAGAGAGAGAGAGAGCGAGCAAGAGAAAATATTCAATGAGCCATACCCGAGTGAATTACAGGAGGTTTGTCAGTATTCTCTGTCTAAATAATGTCTAGATATTGTAAATAACAGCATTAGTATCATTTTGGAGTGTATTCCTGCCGTTCTTTTGCCGTGTTTTCACCGTATTTTGAAATTGATTGTCTTTTTCTGTCAAAGTTTGTGCTTTATGGATTTAATCGATCGTACTCTGGAAAAAAATATCGAGGAGATCTGCTGGGGAGAGGAGGAGGAGACCAGAGGAGAGTCATGAAGGGGGCTAACAGGGACTATCGTCAGTAAAAAAAAAAAAAAAGGCCAAGATATGGTCTAATATGACGAGCTGTAACATGGACACTAATGCTGCAGGCAAACAAAAATCTGCGAGTTTTTGTAAAATAGGTTAAATGTTACTCATTTTCAATTGTTTATGAAGAGAATCCTGTTTAAAGTTCAAATCTGTTGTTTTCTGTTCTTGTAATTACACACAGTTTAAGTGTTTATTACATAATAATGACAAATACTTTTTAGAATTGTTTACTTTTATTTCTCATGAAAGAAGGGTAAAAAATGTACTCAAATGGCATTTTAAAACACATTTATTGATTGAAAAAAGACAAAAAGAAGTATTAAACTTATAATACTAAAGGGGTTAATGATTTCAATTGTGTGTTAAAGTACATTTTGAACATTTTGAGCACACCGCAACATTACCGTGATAATGATAACCGTGATAATTTTGGTCACAATAACCGTGATAGAAAATTTTAATACCGTTACATCCCTACATTACACTTACAATGTGCTTTTTTTCTTTAGTGATACAAAGAGAGAAAGGGTTTACCTGACATCTTCAGGAATACGCTCCCCAAATCCATCCCTGATGTGTTGGATTACAGTCTGGTGGTCCCACACCTTCTGGAACTCAAAAGCACTGAGGACGTGTCCGTGTTTGTGCAGCCAAACTTTTGTGCCTTGTTTGCAGACAATTCCCCATGATGGATTCGGGAGTAGTATAACATCTTTGTTGAAATGTTCATGCTGCTGTGAACGGACTCTGAAATAATATCAATAGAACAGACTGAGTGTAAACAGACGGTGAGGGTCACGCTGCCACAGCCAATTCAGAGACAATGGTAGCAGAGCATCTTGCCCAACCTACACCATCAAGTCTCAGATATTTTAACTATGGCTGCTGGTCTGCATGTAAACGGTTAAAATTCGGTTAACGAGCCTGCGAACATGCATGAATAGTTAGACTGGCAACGAATCTTACCTCCTTCTCCGTGTGCCGGATGTCCATGTGCCGAAGCACTGCTGAGCTTGATAACGCGGCATGGAGGCCCGGATCGGGCCAACTTCTGGCCGTGGCGCGCAGCTGCGGCCGCGAGATGGGAACAGTGTAGTAAGTTGGCCCTCCACTGTGTTGGCACCTGAGGCAGCATGAGACTGTTGCCCGCCTGTTGCTGCATTAGACAACGTTCGAATTGTCTCCGCCGATGCCAAAATGTTGCTTAACAACGTAGCAGCTTCTGTTAGCCCACCCGAGGGCTCCTGCCGTGACATTTGCGCTCCAAAGACGCTCCACTTCCTCTTACTGGCAGCCTTCCGGTTACACTGAAATGCCTTCCGGTTACAGTGAAATGCCTTCCGGTTACACTGAAATCTCAGTAGTGTGTATGAGAGCGTTTCAGTAGTGTGTATGAGAGCATTTCAGTAGTGTGTATGAGAGCGTTTCACTAGTGTGTATGAGAGCATTTCAGTAGTGTGTATGAGAGCGTTTCAGTAGTGTGTATGAGAGCGTTTCACTAGTGTGTATGAGAGCGTTTCACTAGTGTGTATGAGAGCGTTTCAGTAGTGTGTATGAGAGCGTTTCAGTAGTGTGTATGAGAGCGTTTCACTAGTGTGTATGAGAGCGTTTCAGTAGTGTGTATGAGAGCATTTCAGTAGTGTATATGAGAGCATTTCAGTAGTGTGTATGAGAGCATTTCAGTAGTGTGTATGAGAGCGTTTCAGTAGTGTGTATGAGAGCATTTCAGTAGTGTGTATGAGAGCATTTCAGTAGTGTGTATGAGAGCATTTCAGTAGTGTGTATGAGAGCATTTCAGTAGTGTGTATGAGAGCATTTCAGTAGTGTGTATGAGAGCATTTCAGTAGTGTGTATGAGAGCATTTCAGTAGTGTGTGTAAGAGCATTTCAGTGGTGTGTGTGAGAGCGTTTCAGTAGTGTGTGTGAGAGCGTTTCAGTAGTGTGTGAGAGCATTTCAGTAGTGTGTATGAGAGCATTTCACTAGTGTGTATGAGAGCATTTCAGTAGTGTGTATGAGAGCATTTCACTAGTGTGTATGAGAGCGTTTCAGTAGTGTGTGTGAGAGCGTTTCACTAGTGTATACGAGAGCATTTCAGTACTGTGTATGAGAGCGTTTCAGTACTGTGTATGAGAGCATATCAGTAGTGTGTATGAGAGCGTTTCAGTAGTGTATATGAGAGCATTTCAGAAGTGTGTGTGTGTGAGAGCATTTCAGCAGTGTGTATGAGAGCATTTCAGTAGTATGTATGAGAGCATTTCAGTAGTGTGTGTGAGAGCGTTTCAGTAGTGTGTGTGAGAGCGTTTCAGTAGTATGTATGAGAGCATTTCAGTAGTGTGTGTGAGAGCGTTTCAGTAGTGTGTATGAGAGCGTTTCAGTAGTGTGTATGAGAGCATTTCAGTAGTGTGTGTGAGAGCATGACATTTTAGTAGTGTATATGAGAGCATTTCAATAGTGTGTGTGAGAGCGTTTTACTTTTGTGAGTGAGAGTGTTTCACTAGTGTGTATGAGAGCACAACATTTCAGTAGTGTGTGTGAGAGCATTTCAGTTGTAAGTGTGTGAGGTTTTTACTATAATGTGTGAATAGGTTTAGTTTCATATGTGTGTGTGAATAGTAATCCTGAATAATGTCCCTGTCGGCCCCTCATAGTTTAATGTTTGTGCGTCTACTTAATATTTTAAAGTTGTCTTCACCTCTCAGATTGTAACCTCCTTCACAGTTACTAAACAGACTTTGAATGTTTTCTGGTAGTTGATTGTTTCTGGCCTTGTGCATTATTATTGCCGTCTGGTAAGAAACAATGTGGAGGAATTTTAGTAATCTTGACTTTAGAAATAGCTGGTGGGTATGTTCCTTATAGCCGACCTTATGTATGGTTCTTATTGCTTTCTTCTGTAAAGTGATTAGTGACTGTAATGTAGTTTTGTAGTTATTTCCCCAAACCTCAGCACAGTACATGAAGTATGGCAGAACTAAAGAACAGTAAAGAGGGCGAAGTGACTTGGAATCCAGGATATGTTTTACCTTGTTTATAACTGCAATGCTTTTTGAAACTTTGGACTGTACATGTTTAATGTGTGATTTCCAGCTAAGCTTGTCATCCATGACCACCCCTAGAAATCTGTTTTCATGCACCCTTTCAATCTCAACCCCATCTATTTCTATCTGGACCTGCATGTTAACTCTGTGATTCCCAAATAACATAAATTTTGTCTTGCTCGCATTTCAAGATAACTTATTATAATCAAACCATGCTTTTAGTTTCTTCAGTTCATTGTTGATTATCTTCTGTAACTGATTCAAATTATTACTGGAACAAAAGATACTAGTATCATCAGCAAAAATAATGAGCTTCATCAGATCAGAAACTTGACAGATTTCATTAATGTAAAGAATAAACAGTTTGGGTCCCAATATTGAACCCTGTGGGACACCACAAGCAATGTCCAAGCAAGTTGAGCAATGGTTACCCAGCTTCACAAACTGCTTTCTGCCATTCAAATAGCTTTGATCCAGTCTAATACAATGCCTCTGATTCCATATCTCTCCAGTTTATTAAATAGTAACTTATGGTTGATTGTATCAAATGTCTTTTTCAAATCAATAAATACTCTGATCACATATTGCTTTTTATCTATTGCCTTAGCAATTTCCTCTGTTGATTGTATTATTGCATGTGAGGTTGATCTTTTAGATCTGAACCCATACTGACTCTCTAAAAGTAAGTTGTGTTTTTCTATGAATCCATCAAGTCTTATTGAAAAGTTTCTCCAGTATCTTAGAGAATTGAGGGAGGAGTGAAACTGCTCTGTAGTTGGTGAGGCTGTGTTTGCTCCCAGATTTATACAATGGAATGACTTTAGCAATTTTCATTTGATCAGGAAATGAACCGGTTTGGAAAGATAAGTTACATATATGTGTAAGTGGCTTTGAAATCCCTTCAACAAGCACCTTAAGTAATGACATGTCAATGTCATTAAAGTCAGTAGATTTTTTGTTTTTACATTTATTCAATATTTCAATAATTTCAGTTTCCTCCACCTTGTTGATGAACATTGAGCAGGGGTTATTCCACAGAAGTTTTTCATTTGCTCATTATCTGGCCGTGTATCAGATATTTCTTTAGCAAGATCAGAGCCTACATTAACAAAAAAATGATTAAAGCTGTTTGCCATCTCCTCCAAATTACAGTTCTTAGAATCATTTATCATAAGATATTTAGGCAAATTGTTTTGTTTGGCCCCCTCTCTAAGGATTTTGTTTAGAGTATTCCAAATCTCTTTAATATTGTTTTTATTTTCATCAAATTCATTCTGGTAATATTGTTTTGCACACTCATAATAGCAGTTAACTTGTTTTTATATTTTTTATTTTTTTTTTGTGCCATTTCAGTTCTCTGTCTCATAAAGTTCTTATACAGTGAATTCTGTCCTTGTTAATCCAAGTTTCTGAGATTGCAATAATGCTAAATGGATGTGAAAATGAATGAAGATAATCTTTGATATTGCCAAAGTTTGTAAACAGACTTCTGCTGTTCAAGTGGATAATTGACAACTTGTCATCTAAGTTAATGTTACAGTTGTATTGATCACTCGTGTAGTAATGGCATGTATTGTTACTAGAAGAAAAAAAATTAATGTCTGGGTCAATGTGCTGTTCTGTATCCAGAATGCTGTAGTCACATGTAGTAAGTTCCAGTTGATCGTATTCTTTAATCCTCTGAGATATGTGTTCTTTATTCTCTGCTGCAGTTTGAGTCATATAACTGTGTACCATGTAGAGTTTGTTGACTTACCAGTCCAGTCTCTTTTGTTGCTCCTTCTGCACTGCAAAAAGCCAGCCTTCAAAAACAAGAAAAAAAAATACAAAAATTGGAGTTTTACTACTTAAAATAAGCAAAATTATCTGCCAACAGAACAAGAAAATTTGGCTTGACAAGACTTTCAAAAACAAGTAAAAATATCTAGCCTCAATGAATCCAGAAAAACCTTAAAATTAGTGTTTTTACACTCAAAATAAGTGTATTTTTCTATACACTGCAAAAAGAGTAGCCCAAATATAAGATATAAATACTAAATTTGAGACAAATTTTACTTAAAACTAGTGAAATTATCTGTCCATGCAGCAAGTAAATTTGACTTGATAATCTTCAAATAAGATTTTTAAATCTAGAAATAAGTTGTCCCTGGAAGTGTCCAAAACATTGAAATAAGCTGAAAATGCCAATTTTTAGTTCAAAATACTTGAAATCAAGCTTAATACTGCCCAATTATAAGTGAAAATTACTTAATCTAAGCAAATAATTCTTTTCAATATTAACATTTTCTTATTTGTAGCAAATAAAGGTTTAAAATCAAGAAAAAATATAACAAATTTAGGTAGATACCACTCAGTATTAGTGCAGTATGATTACAAGAAATCTTGATATAGGTTAATTTAGCTTGAAATAAGCATAGTCTATATTAAATCTACATTATTAGAACCGCATAAGCTTAAAAACAAATCTTACTCTAAGACAATACATCTTGACAGACTCTACTGAAATCACAACACTGTTTGATTTGCATCAACATTTATTAAACTCCCAGGAGTAATAACTACACCATCACTGTGTCAGGGTTGTTCCACAATATTAAAATCAAAATTGAAACATTTTAAGGTAATTTGCCCAAACAAAGAAAACTAATTTGGCACAGAAATCACACACATTGTTAGTGCCTAAATAAGATGATCTTCCAAAAACAAATAGTAGAAATCATTTTTTTATCCTGACTCAGGTAAAGTGCCATACAGAATTTGAGAACTTTAGAAAGTAAAAGTATACCCTTTTAAAGATGTGCGGGACCTCTGGTATTAAAGTAATCAACCATAAGACACAGTAAGACAAGAAGAGCAGCTGCACTGAAAGAAAGGCAATTGGCGAATCTTTGAATTTACTAAGATTAAATGAGTTTATATAACACAAAAAAATCACATTCTTAATGTGAACATAGTTTAATTGAGTAGATGTAACATGTTCAAAATGAATGTATAATTTATGTAATTGCTTTGAGTTGACTGAAAGTGATTTGATCGAAAAAATAAACGCAATAGAAACAAGTTTAATCAACACTGGAAGTGACATAACCAATTTAATGACGTGCCATTGGATAATTCTGTGTGGTGGGTTGTGGGAAATTATAAGGCCCGCCCTTAATCAGGAACGTTACGGCGAAGGTCATCGAACATTCTGGATTCTGAGAAGCTCCCTTTCCCAAACGGAATATCTGACAAAGTAAGTAAATTAATATGTTTTTTCTGTACTGTGTCAAATAATTCTATTAGTCACAAGTTTGTGTGCGTGTAATTAATTTCCTCCTTTTCCGTCTCTTAAGTAACACAGCTAGCTCATTAGCTAGGTATTATAACTAATGCTAGCCATATTATCATGTTTTTTTTGCGAACCACGACCATCCTGTGATAAGGTCTGCCTCTAAAATAGTTAAAATAGTAACTTCAGGAGATATGGGGCACCTCTGAAGAACGGCGTGTTGGTGACGGTTGTATGCAGGTGTACAGGGCGCCTAAAAATCCGCCATTACTGGATCGCAGAATTGCATGTGCATGGCGGAGTGATATAAACGCGGTATATCAGGGAAATGGCCGACATTTTACGTAAAAGTTTTTTTTGAATAAAGAAGGAACATGTTTTTCGGGAAAACGTCCCGAGGGGGTTACTTTAAAGCTGGGGACCATGTGGCTTCACTTCCCCTCCTCCCCTCCCCCCTCAAACATGTCGAAGCGGCCGCCTGAGACACCAGCTAAGTTGGAAAAAACGCTCCGAAACTTCCATTTAACTTTAAAATACAGGACAGAGCAGTTTCCCAGTGATTATTACCTGTCAGGCGATCAAGTCTTCTGCAAATTGTGTTAACATACTGTTGACTGGACCCGTAAAGATACGTGTAAGGATCACCAGAAGGGTGAGTAACTATATATCTTCACTTATTGTGACTCGGCATTAAATCGGCGTAAAATTCTTAAAACCGAATTCTTAAAAAAATAAAACGGATAAACGGAACATTGGAAAAACTAAGGTGGGATTTTGGAAGAGAGGACGTTATTTTACAGGAGCCTGTTTGTATGTTTTGGGACAGGTATGGTGTGTGTGGCGTCAGACTCCATCACGTTAGTTCGGTTCCATCTACTTTTACTCGCGTGTGTTTTACGGGGCGGGGCGCCGAGGGAGAGTTAATTATGAACGATATAGGTTCAGCAGGTTGTAAGTATTTTTAAATAGAGTTTTTACTGATGCCTGTCTCCGGATGGACTACAGCGATGAGACAGATACACTTCAATTGAGGTGGGAGGGAGAGGGGTTCATCAGCTGCATGCATGCTGGTGGCTGCGTGTGTGTGTGTTGTGTATGTGTGTATGTGTGCGAGGGAGAGAGAGAGATCGAAGTTGTAAAGGAAATTCACAATAAAAGATGCAAAGAGGTTTAAATAATTCATGTAACTGATTAGGTCAACAACACACCTGTCACAGGTGCACTCTGTTCCAGTGGAAAAAACTGCAGTTATCTGTTTACATTAACATTGCACATAGGCATACAAAGTCACATGTGCTGTGTCAGTATGAAAATGAAAACAATGCTCTAAGAGTTTTCTATTTCCAGCAATGCATCATATTACATTGTTAAGTAAAGTATATGTCACCTGCCCTGGGAATGTTGAGTATGTATTGGGTTTTAAATTACATTAAAACTTACAATTTGTTGATCACCTGTTTTTCCCTCATTGATTACATTTTTTCTTTTTTTCTTTCCTAGGTCTGTTACCTTTCTGGCAGACTGAAAGATTTGATAGTGGTAAGTCCCCACAACTATATATTTAAAAGTCAGATACAGTTTAAATATTTGAAAAATATTATGTTTGCGCCTAAATTGATAATAAGTCAGTTCATTGGCTTAACTGGTATTCTTGAGAAACAAACAAACAAAAAAAACATGTTTATCTCAAAATCGAAATCTATTTAGGTAATGCTTGGTTGTTATTATCCTTTTACTAAAGTTTGAGATTTCATGTTCTTACTAATGATGATTCTGATGTGTGTTACAGGGTTAGGTCTTATTAATGTGGAGTTGTAAGGGTTGCACTGAAACTTTGCCAAGTAGGTCGAAACTTTTGAATCACTACAAATTAAAGCATCCACATTTTGGGTGTAGTTTTGCGCTTCCCATGCACATATCTTCAATGTCCGTGCAGCGTTTAGGACTTGGAATGCCCTAATTGTTCACCAAAGTAAAGTTCACTCAACAAGGGATGCACAAAGAGAGGAAGCAATATTCAGTTGTCACCTGTGTGCCTGTAGTGATTTAACTTCACAGAGGGATTATTTTTCTCATATTAACACACATCTAAAACGAAATGAGACTGTGACTTGTATGTTTTTAGGCTGTGACTTTAAGACAAATATATATCCTACATTTAAATCACACAAAAACAGAAAACACTGCAGCCATTTTCTGACTGATTTTAAAGCTGGAGTGGTTCTTAGAACTAAGCTATCATCTGTGAATGAATTAGAGGAAAATACAGAAGAGTGTGACGAGCTTATAGACACTGCCATTCCATCAAAGGGTAAATCTAATACAGAAGACTTACAAACGCAACAGAGCAAAGATTTGCTGCTGCCTTGTTGAAATTGGAGCATTTGGTCCATGTTCCAGGAACAGCTGTAGATTTTGTCTTTTGGGAGAACTCCATCATTTGGTTTATTCAGCACCAATTCCTCTGTCTTTAGATATTGTAAGGGACATCTTTCTTCAGAAAAAGCTCCTGCTGATGAACTTCTGGTTCAACAAACTGTTGAGGCTATTTTTTCTGGCAATCCTGTGCAAAGGTCCATCCAAAAGGGGGCCCTCTGAGCACTGCATATCTTCGTAAGCAGCATTACAAGGAGAATAACAGAGTTGTAGAACCAGTTGAATACATATTAGATAATAAACACAACTGCAGTTTTCAATATGTCCCTTTGCTGAAGTCCTTACAGCAGCTGTTAAGTAGGAGTGACTTTATTCATAGCCTTGTTGAGTGCCATCAGAGACAAGGGGGAATCAGTTCTGAAGTTTCAGGTCGGTCCATTTCCGCAAGAGATGGTTCCATATTTAAGGAAAATGGTTTTCTCATTGGAGAAGAGCCAAGGATCATCCTAAATTTCTATGTAGATGACTTTGAAGCCTGTAGCCCCTCGGTACCTCAAGAAAAAAAAAAACTGTGTGCTGTGTATTGGGTTTTAGCAAATCTGCCTCCTGGGTCTCGTTCCTCATTATCTTCAATCTATCTGTCTATTTTGTGCAAAACAGATGATGTCCAGACCTATGGTTATGATAAAATCTTGAACCTCTTTTAAAAGATCTGAAAACATTGGAGGAGCTGGGCCTTTATGTCCCCCTGTTAGGTGAGTCAGTCAAAGGTACATTATTCAGTGTGGTGGCCGACAACCTAGGAGCACATAGCGTTACAGGGTTTATGCAGAGCTTTTCGTAGACTACTATTGCAGATTTTGCAGAGGGAAGAGCAGTGATATTCAGCAACATTCTGTTGCATCTGGTGCCTTCAGCCTGAGAACAAAGGAGCTCCATCAAGCATGTCAGACAAGCTCAAGATACAGGTTCTGGTTGTTGTGGGGTGAGAAGGGAATGCATCTTTACAAAAATCTGTCTAATTTTCACGTCATCTTTGGCTATCCACCTGACATTGCCCATGATGTTTTTGAGGTATAATCCCAGTGGAGCTAGCCCATTGCTTGACAGTGCTTATATCCAAAAAGTTCTTCACATTAGCAGACCTGAACATTGCCATTCTGAAGTTTCCATACAAGTGGGCTGATAGGACAAACAAACCACATGTAGTGGCACACAGTTTCACCAGCAGGAAAACAGTGGGGGGAAATGCTCATGAAAACTGGAGCCTGCTCCGGTTTTTACACTTTGGAGTATGTTCACTTGTACCTGAAGATGAGCCTGCATGGCTTGTTCTTATGGATCTGAAGGACATCACAGAGCTTGTTGTTGCCCCTGTGCATAGTGATGATTCCTTGGCTTTTCTTGAGAGTAAAATCATAGAGCACAGACAAAGATACAAAGAGTTGTTTCCGGAAACCAGGCTTATACCAAAACACCATTATTTGGAGCACTACCCCAGATGATAAGGTTGTTTGGTCCACTTGTTGGGCAGTGGACTATTTGAGGCTAAGCATAGCTTTTTTAAACAGGCTATCAGGCACGCAAGTTGCTTCAAGAATGTTCCTCTCTCATTAGCCACAAAGCATCAGATGATGATTTCTTACTATCTGAGCGCTCCATCTCTAAGCAAGTCTGACCTAGACGTGTCATCTGTATCCACCCTATCTGTAGACTTACTTAAAGAGGAGATAGCACAAGTCATCAGGCCAAAGTTCCCTGACGCACCTGAGGTTCACCTTGCACAGTGTGTGACAACTAAGGGCCTCACCTATAGGAAGGGAATGATACTAGCTCACAGAGTAGCAGGTGGATTGCCTGAATTTAGTAAAATAGACCAAATTTGCATTTTATGTGGGGGTTTATTCTTCATTGTCAAAGAGCTCTGTGGTTGGTACAGGGAGCATTTTAGATCCTTTGAACTCAGCCCAGCACCCACAACAACAACTCTTGTGGCCCTCAGTGAACTCCTGGATACTTACCCCCTTGTTGACTACAAGGTTGGATCAGCTCGCATGGTGACTTTGAAAAGGCACATTGGTTAGACTTAAAACTTTCCTCTTTGATAAAGCTTTCAGTTAGGGACCAGCTCATAGTTTATAAATAAATAAATAAATTAGTTCATAAATTAGGACACATAGTTTAGATGCCATTTTATTAGGAGCAATGGTCTCCATTCCCATTATCATTATAGCTGTTTGTCAGCATGATCTCTATATCCATGATCGCTACACCTACAGTATGTCTTGTAGGTGGCCTGGGATCCTTGGTGGAGACTGCCTGCTGCTGTGGAGTCATGAAGCCTCAAAACTACAGTTATAAACATGACACATAGTTGGCCATTTTATTAGGAACACTCCATTCCCATTATCATTATAGCTGTTCATGTAGTTATTAGCATGATCTCCATATCCATGATCGTTACACCTACAGTATCTATTCTTTATTACCACATAGTCATGAAGTCCCTCTTGAAAATGGGATGTCACATCTCAAGAGGCCTTTAACACATTTATATTTAATGGAGACAAATATGGTTGGGATGCACTTGTGGTCTGGGCACCCATGAGTTCGTCACTACCATAAATTCTTATTTTCAGTAAGAATATCTAAGATTATACTTCTAGAAAATGATCACCACAACCATTCAGACATGAGGACCCTCTTGAAAATGAGATGTAGCATCTCAAGAGGCTACCCTCTAATAAATCAGACGACAGGTTGATGGTACATGAACCTGTCCCTAATTTTAGTTCTTATTCTAGTCCACTTGTCTCCTCTTACCTTCCTTCTTTTGCCCTCACACCCGACACAGCATCGTGTGGATTTGCTGTTCATCATGAGACTGGGATCCACATTCAAGATTTCCTGCTGCTTAACAGAAGGTTTTTTCTTGCTGCCATGATGGAGGGATCCATGATTGGCTATTTGGATTCATGTTGGGTGTTGGATGTATATATTTGTATATATATGTATATGTGTATTTTATATGTATATATGTATCTATGCATATATGTGTCTCCATAAAATGAAGAGCTTTATGCTCTATTGTAAAGTGTCTTGAGATAACACTTGTTATGAATTGGCGCTATACAAATAAAGATTGAATGATTGATTGATTGATTGACATTGAAGTTAAAGGTGCACAAAAAACTATTTTAAGTTGTACTAATAAATTTTTCATGTACCATATGTTTTATTCACCTCTATTCCATATTTATTTTCCAAGTTGTCTGCCAAGTACTTAGCCAGTACAGTTACTCAGGTCTTTGGCTTGATTTCACAAGGTCTTAATCTAAAAAAGAACGTGCTTTAAATGTTATATTGATCTGGTTTCACAAGATCTAAATTTCAACAAACTTTTTCTCATACATTTGTACAAAAATGGAACTTTGAATACCCATTACATTCAAATCAGTACTTATGTTTTGGATTTTTAATAAAATTAAAACCCTGTACAGAAGCTAATCCTTCCTTTATCTTGTTTTGTTGCGTCTAATTGATAGGAAGGCTTGCACTAATGTTTCAGTTGTAAGAGGCAAAAACTAAGCCAAATATATTATTTCAAAAAAAAAAAAAAAAAAAAAAAAAAAAAAAAAAAAAAAAAAAAAAAAAAAAAAAAAAAAAAAAAAAAAAAAAAAAAAATAAAAAAAAAAAAAAAAAAAAAAAAAAAAAAAAAAAAAAAAAAAAAAAAAAAAAAAAAAAAAAAAAAAAAAAAAAAAAAAAAAAAAAAATTTAAAAAAAAAAAAAAAAGGGTATTCAGCTGTTTATCACCCTATTCCCTTGCTCATTGCTATCCTGTTCTGTCGAAATAATTTTTTAACATAGATGCATTCAGCATGCAGAAATTGAAAAGATTGAAAAGAAGGCTTTACACACGTTTGAAATTTAGTTTGTAATGTGATGTTTAATCTAACTGTTTTTATCTGTACAGAGTAAACAGCTTTGAAGATGGGGACTCCTGTGATTCTCAAGATCATCTTGTCTGATGGCAGCTGCCAGAGGCTGACTTTTACTCATGGACTCCCAGCTTCTGTTGAGGAAGTAATTATTGAAGTAAAAAGACAATGTGGACTTCAACAAGACTTTAGACTACAGTTTATGGATTCCCTGTTTGGAAACGAGTTCTTCAATGTTACCTCCATTTCAGAGATAGAGGACAGAGGTACACTCAAAGTGATCGATTCTTCAAGGCCCAACACTCTGCAACATGACGATGCATTTACTGTTCTCCATTCAGTCCTGAGCCCCCAGTCTTCCAGTGCCTCTTTGAACGACTCTCCATCGCTGTCTGTTGTAGATACAGATGTTCTCTCATCCAGTGAGTCCACAAGCTCACGTTCCTCTTGGCCTTCCATTTTTCATGTTCCCAAGTTCTCCTACGATGCAGAATTAAAACTTCAGAAGGCCAATGTAGGTTTTATCAAAAATGGCACAGCACTTCTCCTGGATCCTAAGTTGAAGTCGGTCATCCTTGATGGCTTAGTGCAGGAAATTGTTCAATATAAGGTCTATGTCAGTGACAAAGAGATGGAACAGGTAGCTCAGAGTCTCATTAAGGAGCATCCATGTTTGACAGAGAAGGGGTCCAGTAGCGGATGTGGAGGGTGGAAGACAAGTCTGAAATATAAACTGTCCAACTACCGCACACATTTGCAGAAACTGGGGTGCCCAGAAGTGACTGTTAACTCATTAGAAAACAAACCTGCAGGAGGCGCAGTGCAGCCTTTGGTGTCAAAAAGGCAAAGAGAGCAGAGGTGAACTTTTGCCCAACTTACCCATCAGCAGAAAATGAGGAGAGTCTGGAGGCCATTCAACGGGAGCTGCTTTTGGATGTAAAGAAGCTCAACAGCAGAGAGCTGGTGAAAGCCAAGATGGAAAAGACTTTTGCTCTAAGAAGACATGAAGTTGTCCGTGATGCGCCAATGGTCGAGGAGTTTATGATCAGGTGGCCTGCTCTGTTTGACATCAGTGAGGTAACTATGTTGAGTTTTCATCTTAGTTGATGGCATTTATTTGTTGCAACTACACAATTGTAATGTGCTGGATGTACATTGCTTTTTAATGATTTGTCTTCGTCCTAGACTGTCCTGTTCTACTGTATTTTTTTTCTCTCTTATGTGTATTAAAAAAAAAACTTTCTTCTGTGCTTATCTGCTTCAGATCAATGCGAATTTAAAAGGATCACCACCATGCCCCTTCAGTCCAAGTTCCTGTCCCAGCTGGATGTGTACTCGGACACCCTGACAAAGCTGTTTCAAAAGAGAGGGGGGCAGATACGAGAAAAACTCCAAACAATCATTGCAACAATGGCTGGTGTAAGTAAAACAGGTCCCCAGAATCAGAATTACCAATAAAGGAAATACTAATTTTTATTCTTTTAAACCAGGTTTTTTTTTTTGTTGTTGTTATTTATTTGCTTTGTGTGGTTTTTTTTGTTTTTTTTGGGGGGGGGGGGATTGATTAAATGGCATACAAACTAATCTCAGTAAAGAATGTTTCTCTGTTATAAATGCACACATATGTGTGTGTGTATAATTATATCTTCACACTTTGTCATTCTTTTAGTTTGTTCTTTTCAATCTTTTCTTACATAATTAAAAAACATACTATAGCTCAAATGATGGAAGGGACCTTGTATTATGATGGTTAACAGCAGTAGAAGATTAATTAAGATGCTAACCAAGAAAATATCATTTCAGTGTGAAGATGTCGATGCTGCACGTGAATGTGTTGTTAAAGGAGTCTGCATTTACATGGGGGAAGATCCACGAAACCTTGTGCAGGAATATGTGGTATGTATTTTTTGTTTTGATCCAAATTTTCTTGTTTGGTCCTGGCCAGAAATGTTAAATATTTGCCAGTGTTTTCAATGTTTGTTATGTTTTTAAGTCATTGGTTATTTTGACGATTTGAAAATTAGTTGAATAGAGAACAGCACTACAGCATAATGGATCATTCATTTTATCTCCAAAGAACTAATAAGGGTACTGTGACTATTATTTATGCTTCCAACTTGGTAACTGCTTTTGAATTACAATTTCTGTTTTTTACTTACTGTAGGTCTGCATTCCTTTTCTTACTTGTTTGTACTCTTTGTTGCTAATCTTTTAACTTAACTGTTATGTTAAGTTGCTTAAGCCTAATTGTAACTGAAAGTGGTAAGGTATAGAAATGATCAACATTCAGAGATTTGTACCTGTGAAACTTGACCTCATTATATACTTGCACTCAATCTTAAATTGTGTGGCATTAATCCATAACATATGTCTCCAGATACTTTATCAAAGAGCAACTAAAATGAATTACTCGTGTTTTACTATTTACAAAGACTGAACACTGATCCATCATGAGCACTAAGCAACATTTGGCAAAATTACAGTGAAGAGCAAAAAGTTTGTAAAGTGGCAGCAGCCATCTACTATATCTGGAGGGCTTTGACTGTAGCCGTATGTTAGCCAAAGTAGTAATGTGAAAAGGGAAACTTTTTTCAATAATGTACAAAGATTTTCTTATTTTGACAGTTGCTTACAAGTGAGGAGCAAGATGCAGCTCGTTAAAAAACAGGAAGGGGAACACATGAAAGAAATTTCTATATGCTGAATGCAGAGCCCAAGGTAGACAAACTACCTTCCATCAGTTAATTAGTAAGAGAAAATAGATGACTTCCTTTACCCTTACGGGCCGTGTCTCTGACTGTCATGATCAAAATTAGTGCCAAGTGCATCGTAAATAAAGCTTAGAATGATAAATACATTTAATTTATTAGAAAACTATTAACTACAAGCGGCATATTACATTTTTAAGATTATTTTATTTTAAAGCAGCTGAATCAGGAAAGTAAGTGTTTTGTGCTGTGATACAACACATCTTAGATGTGTGAAAAAACTTGAAACCAAAGAGATTCAGTTAGAAGATTAAACGTAGCGTGCTGTGAAATGAACATACAGTGACTGAAAACATCAAATAAGCTCATACATACTAATTTTGAAACAATAGGTTTTATTGCCTCTGGTTAATCCTAAAGTAAATCAGACTCATTAAACAAATGTGAGTTTTTATATTCATATTTTAATCTTACAATGCTGGCAAAAGAAAACTGTATGTAAAAATCAAACTTGCTGCTCATCACTGACCTACCTAAAGGCCTAATAACAATCATGACTATATACTCCTTAAATCTTTATGAAAATTATTTTTTAAATAAACAGTGGTAAACCGTAAACATGCAGACCTTTTAATAGTTAAAAACCCCCAAATATTATTTGATATGTGTATTTTAGGCTGCAGTAATTTAAAACATGAGTTGTTTTAAAGTGAAAAAATATATTCATATAAAATACTTTTAGAGCAATTTTGGAAAAGTGACATATTTTGTAACGGGGTACAAACGTGTTAGAATATTTAAGGATCTCTCTGGTTAATATTTGGTCTTTACCCACCTTTGTGCATGTGCAGGGCATGGATGGAGAGGCCGTCAGAGACGCCATTGAAGACACCACTGTTGGCATCTATGTGTTGAAAGACTCTGCAAATGATGAATCTCAGGACATTGGGGTTGTCCTTGAAGGTATCAAGGTTTTGCAAAACCTGGATAATGTAGCATTGGCTGTTGCTATGCTGTTCGGACTGATGTATGCGCTGAACCTCAGCTACCCTGCTGACCTCCGATACACCTTTGAGGTGATACAGAGGATATTCATGGAACTGGATGGGAGTAAACTTTCCAACAAAGCACTTGCTCTAAAAAGCAGACTCTTTCAGTGAAAAGGGTCAGAGATGTTTCACTGCAGCAAACATCAAGACATTTCACTAGCTCTCAAAAGTGTATTTTGGTTTGGTTTGCAATTTGGACTGTGTTTAATTTGATTGTAAAGCCACTTTTGAAATTTATGTGTTTTTACTTTTTGTGGAGAAAAAAAAGTGGTTAAATATGGTTTATTACTGTTCTTTGTCCGCTAAATACAGCGGTTAGATTGTTTACTTGCCAAGATGGCTTATAGCAGAAAAACAGCAGGGGCTAATCCTTTTTGTTACATATTCTTTGGCATGTTAGACCTAAAACAGTGTATACAGACATTCACGGGACAGTAAAGCCTGGCTTGATCCTTTCTAGAGTTCTGCAGTTTGTCAGCACTAAAATTTAGTCATGTACATTTTCTCAAGTTAAATGGTATTGTTCTGGCTTTGCCACTAGTGTTGCACAGTGTCAGCGCTAAAATTTAGTCATGTACATTTTCTCAAGTTGAATGGTATTTTTCTGGTTATGCTCCTAGTGTTGCAACTGCTCGAACCAATTTACGGTTTCTGTATGCACTTAATCTGTTGTGAAGAGAAGTTTATGTAGAGTTAATGCATTAAAAAGCATAGTTGTGGCAATGCCTCTATGGTACCCACTGCATCTTATGTAAAACTGGCAGTATTTCTGTTAAGCAGCCCTCCTACAGTAGTCATGCTGTACTGATTTGTAAAAAAAAATCACTTCTGTTGATGCAAGGTTCACAGTTTTGAGCTTTAACACTGAAAGCAGAAAAACTGCACTGACAATACTTAATCTGTTGGTAAAGTATGTCTTGCTGACTATTTTTCAAAAGTCAATACAGCAAAAAGTTAACTGAACAACTTGTCTGACTCCTTGTTTGTTCTTGTTAATGACATATTCTATCATTATTTCATATTTGCGATTTTGAATTTTTAAACAAAACAGTGTATAATGAATTTAGGTTGATCTAAATGTAATTAAGTCAGATCTACATTTCTTGCTCTTGTAGCAGAGACATAATACAATTGCTTAGAGGTAACACAATACTTCTGAGAATTATAAACATGATAAAATTAAGTTAATATTCCATATGACAATCAAACTTCCAAGACAATGAAATTATGTTAGAATTACACGATTAATTGGAGCAATTGTAACTTGAAAATATTACGTTGATGCAACATGATCCATTTAAACAGTCTTACTTGATTGAAATGTTTTGATCTAAAGAGAAATATTGTGTTGGGATAAAGAGGAAAGTGATGTTGGATCTATACATTTTGATAGTGTGGGACCGATGTACACATTAAAATTAAGTAAATCCAATGATCTTTTTCTTTCAGTGTACAAAAATAATGTTTGTTGGCATGTTTTTGCCATTTTTATGGATATTATATCATATAAAATGCTCTTAAAGCTTGATGGTGATTGTACTTTTTGCTAATGCTATGTATGAATATTTATATCTATTGTTATATGATGCACAAAAATAAATAGCTAGAAAAATGCATATTTTGTTGTCCCAATTTAATCAGTAAATTAAATACAGTCAAATATTTGTGAAAAAAAAATACATTTGGAAATAACTTATTTTATTTATAGTTAAAATAATGATGTAAATCACAAATGCAGCAATTGAAAGTTATTGTTATTTAGCAGTTAAACAATATTACAGTAATAAAATAAAGTATTTGAAAACAATGGTTGTCTATGGTGACGAAGAGCAAAACCTAATAAAAGTATGCAAAACACCCTTAAAAAGGTAAGGTTAGCTTAGGTTCAAAAATACTGAAAGCTGTTTCCCCGTGGTACTCCAGCAGTGTTTTGAGGATTAAAAACTACACCTGACTTCTTATCAGCAAGGGAGTAAGTAGATGATGTCTGAATTTTCATTTTTGTGTGGACTATTCATAAGTTGTTTTAACAACAATGCAAGAATGTTGGGAGACCTATTAAAACAATCCACATGCAAAGCTCGTTGGTCACGTTTTATTTAACTTTAATAAATCTGAGAACGGTTGTAACAGGGACAAGTTAAAGAAACCCACTGTTGAGCTGACTGCAGTCTGATGAATAGTTACAGTAAGTTTGCAGGAGTCATTATTTCTTCATTTATGTATTAAAATAAGAAAAAACACTGAAAAGGAAAAACATGCTGCATCAGTATAACTAAAAGCGATCTTTACACTTGAAAAAGAGATTTATTTTGTCCTAATTTTTTAAAACATAAATCCCAAAAGTTGACAGTTTGATGTTTTAAGAAGCTCATGGCAGTATGTTTTCAAAATGTTTATGTAAAATATTCTCCTACTATAAAGGGAACGTTCTAGGAACTGGATAAAAACTTGCCGCTAAAAACTTTCCCACAACATTACATGTTAATATTCTAAGAACATCTTTTGAATGAGCACAAATTCTGGCTTGATAACATTCTTACTATGTTATAAATATCATTTTAAGAGCATTTGCAAAAAACCTTTCAAGAATGTTTGAGCATCATGTTATACAAATGTTAGTGCTTAATGTTTTAAGAAGGTCATGGTAGTATGTTTTTACAACATTTATGTAGAATATTCTCCTACCATTAAAGGGAACATTCTAGGAACTGGATAAAAACTTGCCGCTAAAAACTTTCCCACAACATTCCTGGTAACATTCTGAGAATGTTCTTATAACAAAAAATTTCTAGCTGGGTCACTACTTTCAAACAAATATATCAGCTCAGCTCGGTGTTCGTGAGCTCACACCTTGTTCATTCTGTTTAAAACCAACACATTCTCACACTGGGGCAGCTAGCTTAAGAACCATATCTTTTGTGCCATCATTCATATTAGCGTTTGTTTCCTCGTTACTCCTCAGGACGCTCACTTCAGCTCTCTCCGTGTTAATGTATGCTGCCCCCCGTCTTACCCAAAAGAAGATCGCATGTTTGACTCCTGCTCACTAAATAAATCCGCTAATCCGCTATAGAACTGATGCACCCCGGTGTTAAGAAAGATCTCAATCAGCCTCTTTGGTAGTAAAAAAGGAGGAAAACAAACATGCAGGCAACTGCAGGTGGCATTTCTCGCCAGACGAGTGACAGTATTCAGTTAGGAGCAGAGGCAGAGGAATGTTTTTTTAAATACGGGAGAATTACGGGAAAATATTAATACGGGAGGACGGCGGTAAAAGAGGGGTAAAATACGGTAGTTTCCCGGCCAAAACGGGAGACTTGACAGCTATGCGTTTGAATCATAAAATCACACAAAGTGACCGATGATCCCTCACTGTCCCAACGAAGCGCGTCTGTCTGCGTCTTTACGCTCACCGGCACACGGAAGAGCGCACGCCGAAAGACGGCGAGCGTTTCAGGAGGCATTTAGATCAAATGTTCACGTGCATCGGCTGCACCACGAAAAGACATTACTGACAGACAACAACGGTAACAGCCACACTTTAAATGGAAAACATCAGGCCAGAAGTCCACATCGAGTCTACATCAGACGGCGGAGAATGCATCCTCGTGCGTAAAATGGGGTCCGTGAGGGACAGCGCTGTGCATAGTGGCATAATATTGGTAGGGACATGTCCTAGCTGAGGCTGCGTTCAGGAATACCACCGGCCACAACTTCCAATGTATTCAACACAAGAAAAAACATGTTCTGAACGGTCATTTTTCGTAGTCACTCGCACAGGTGCTGCCAAATGTGAATCACAACTCGCACTGTAATATTTTTAGTAGCAAATGCGAGTACCTCCTCGCACTGTCGAGCCCTGCAAGCAGATCTCCATCTGTGAAGTGTATCTGTCATCCTCAGTGTCTGTGACGGATGTAGGACTATCTTCATTAGGTACCAAGCAGATCTCCATCCTTGAAGAGTGTCTGTCCTCAGTATCTGTGACTGATGTAGGACTATCTTCATTAGTTACCAAGCAGACCTCCCTCTGTGAAGAGTGTCTGTCATCCTCAGTGTCTGTGACAGATGTAGAGTCCGACATCTGTCACAGATACTGAGGACAGACAGTATCTTGGCATTTGGTACCAAGCAGATCTCTGTCCGTGAAGAGTGTCTGTCCTCAGTATCTGTGACAGGCAGGACTTTCTTCATTTGGTACACTATAAAGGGGTTGCTTTAAATTTTACAGTATTATTATTCTGGCAACAAGATGCGTCTAATGAGGAGGACTTCCTCATTAGAAGTGCATTCAAACTCATTAACCAGGGTCACTTTCCTGGATTTCATGGACTTTGGTATCCTGGGCATAATGTTACAAAGTACTTGCCACATGTGTTGTGCGATGATCCTCACACTCCGGGGAAAAGCTTTCTCACACTCCTCCAAGCTAGAGAGCTAGTTGTTCACCTTCTCTGTAACCTCATCAACTATGAGCTCTGTCAGTATCTGTGTGCTCGAGCTCTGGATGTCACCCTTAACACCCATCTTCTCAGCCAATGTCTGTGCTATGATGCTGCCCATGTCTCCAAGACACTTAGACACCTGGTCCTTTGGCACAAACATAATGCTCGCACCATCACTCTCACACTGCAAGAGCTCAAAGATGTGTGTTGCTGCAACATCGATTAATTCCAAACACATCTCCGTCAGTTTGGGTTTTGTTCTCGGGTCCAGTGATCCAGCCTCTAGATTAAGCCACTGCATGGATGTCAGGTGGCGCCTGAGTAGGTCCTTGTTGACCAAAATGTTGGTCTGTGTACTTGCCTCTGTGTTGTTCATTGTTCTTGCTCTGATGTTGAATTAAGTCTGCACAATCCTGATCTTACTTATATAGACATATCAGAGTCTATGTCCATATATGGACTGATGGAATCACCAAAGCAGCACCAGAGGAACGTCCTTTGATCCAGAGGTCCAATCAGCAGCAAGGGAAGATCAAAGGAACATGTTCTGCCTCCTCCCCTCGTTGCCATAGTAACTGTTAAAGAATGGTGCTGCATTAGTCTGCCTGTGTCAGGCCAACTGTAATAATCAGCCTTTGCATGTGAGACCCTGCACTCTGCAGTCAGCTGGCTACAGACCAAACACCCTCAGGCCCTCCTCCTCATCTCTGGGGACTTTAATCACACCTCTCCATCCTCCACTTTGCCCACTTTCACCCAGTATGTCACCTGCCACACCAGAGACAATAAAATACTGGACTTACTGTATGCAAACACCAAGGATGCATACAAGTCATCACCCCTCCCTCCCCTGTGGAGATCAGACCACAACCTGGTTTATCTCCAGCCCGTGTACAAACCACTTTTCCACAGGCAGCCAGCTGTGACCGCAGTTAAGAGATGGTCTGAGGAGACTGAAAAGGCTCTGAGGGAAGGTTTTGAGTCAACTGTGTGGAAGGAGTTCTGTGATCCTCACGGGAGGACATCGACAACCTCACAGACTGTATAACGGATTACATTAACTTCTGTGTGGAGGACACTGTACTCACCAGGACTGTCAGTGCTTTTCCCATGTTCAGCATGGGAAAAGAAAGAACTAATTCAATTTTGGACTCCCTTCATTAGTTACCAAGCACGTATTCTTCAGTGAAGAGTGTATGTCCTCAGTATCTGTGACAGATGTAGGACTATCTTCCTTAGGTAGCAAGCAGATCTCCGCCTGTTACAAGAGTGAAGAGTTTCTGTCATCCCAAGTATCTGTCCATGTCGGACTATCTTCATTAGGTTAAGCAGATCCAGATAGGACTTTCCAGTCATCCTAAGTATATCTGTGATATGTGTAGGACTATCTTCATTAGGTACCAGATTCCATTTAACTCTGTCTGTGAAGAGTGTCTGTCATCCTCAGTATCTGTGACTGATGTAGAATTATCTTCATTAGGTACCAAGCAGATCTCCGCCATCAGTAAAGAGTGTCTGTCCTCAGTATCCGTGACAGATTCAGGTGTTCAGTGCTTATTGATCAGTGAACAACTATTCACTGATCAGTGGACTTAACTATTCACTAGTTTTACTTTAAGCTATCAGGCTATCAGAAATAATTACTTCAAATTAAGTAATGATAGGATTTAATTACATTAAACCTCGAGAAACCACCCTATGTGAAAGTGCAATGATAGTCAATTTATGAAAGTTTGTCTCATTATGCAGTTGGACTGTGTTACATTAAATTATAGTGTTAACTTAATAAAAATAACCAAAGAGTTACCTAATGAATTGTCAGTCAAAAGTTAAAAGTTTGATAGTTCTGCAGAGAAGGAGTTGTGAATTCAGTCTTATGCAACATCCGTTCATACAACATTAACTTTGTGTTTAAAATCATTTATGTTTAAACAAACATGAAAACAGGTAAAACATGAAAACATTAAATCCTAAAAGCTAAAGTGTGTGTGTAGGTGTGTCTGTAATGTGTGTGTGGCAAAGACAAGTTAGCTTGATGTCTCTACCTGGAATAGTAATATTAAACTATGCAGAAGTTAGCTATAGCTTAAAGCTCTAAGGAACATATTCAATTAAGCAATGCCGTGATTGTACAACTGAATAGTCCTGTTCTTAGCCGTGCTATGCTAAAGTCTGTAAGGCCCAGTTATATTACCAAGTCCATGAGAGAAAAGTTGTCCGTTTAGGTTCTGCTCTGCAAAGTCCAGTACTGCAAGTTGATGGTTTCCTAGTGGATCCTGGGCCGGTCTGTCCCTCCAGCTCCTGGCTCTGAAGTCCACTGGTTGCTCCTTTGTCCTTTGAGTTAGCAGCTTGATGCTAACTCTGTGGTGTTGTTTCTGGTTTTGAATCAGGAACTCCTGTTTCTTAAGCTGGCTCTTGCGTTGTTTAAGTGGTGCTACGGTCTGCATTGAGCCGGACTGTGGAAAGAGTCTTGAGTTGTTTCCTGAGAAAGAGCTGTGAGAGAGCTTTGTCCCTTCACTCCATGGTTCAGACAGGAAGAGAGTCGCTTCACTCCATGACTGAGGAAGAGACTGAGAGAGGACCTGTATCCTCTTCAGAAAGAGAAAACTCAAAAACTGCCGAGCAGGGCAGGATCTTTTGTTCTTATCAGAGGGTTCACACCCACGCAGAAACCTCGGGGAAACAAACTTTGGTGCAGGTTTCTACAGGGACATATGGATCCCAACATCCCCCTTTGGCCTTAGGATTGCGCCTGATGTGTGATCCTGAGGGCAGTAAATTCCATGTCATCCATAAAGGAAAGAGTTCAATTTTCAGTTCATTAAATTTGTAACATCTGGGCAGTTCAAACTTCCTACCTTGGCTAAGGAAGGACAGTTGACCAAATGTACACTAAATTTGAATGAACAACAAAAATAATGTGTGTAAGAGCTAACCTGTGTTTCTCAGCTCTTGTCAGGTAAGTGAGAAAAGGAAGGTTAGTGCTGTGAATATTAGGATGTCCCGATCCGATATTGATATCGGATATCGGTCAAAAAACAAATATCGGATTATATCGCCTGCATCCTAAATCTCGATATCAGCACTCCGATACAAGCAGTCCATTCTAATATATTTATCTTTTATTTTATTCAGTTGTAGAATATGCTTATGTTTAAGTTCAACACAGTGGTTATTTTGCAATTGGTGAAATATGTTTTTGTTTGATTTATTGAGGTCACTTTTCAGGGTCTTCTAATATTTTTTATTCATGTTGTTTTAATTGTAGTATATTCTTATGTTTAAGGTTAAAATTTATTTAACCTATTGGTTAATAACAAATGTGTCAGTTTTTCTCATACCTACTTTTGCTGACTACTGTTCTCTGTTTGAGTAATCTGACCTGATCAAGCCTTTTTCTTACAGTCCATACTACAAAATAGGTAATAAAAGTCTGTATGATTCCTGCTGATAACGATCGGATTGATATCGTATCGCCAATACTCAAGGCTGCAATATCGGTATCGTGATCGGAGGTGAAATAGTTGTATCGGGACACCCCTAGTGAATATGTTAATGTGAACTGGAGAATGTGGCACCTAAGGTAACTAGCATTGCTGGAGTGTAACACTGGTGAAGATTTTCTGTCTGTCACTGAGCTTTCTGCTGTTGCTGACCAACTCAAGTTGACTATTAACTACCAGGTTAGTTAGAAAAATTTAGAGCTTCTGTGCTTTAAATTTCTCTGAACTTGTGGCTCTGGGCTGTAACAGTGAAAGTCGCTATATGGTGAGAAGTATTCAGAGACACAGTCACTGTCTGAAGGACTATGACTGTTATCTGAATTGTAATCAGAGATGAGGTTGTCATCATCTGAAGCATAAACTGGCTGGTCATGTGTCTGGGCCATAATCTCTGCATATGGCCTTCTACAGCTTCTGTTTACTGAGTGCCTATCTCACGCAGGTGGTGGACACGGCGGCTACGCCAGTGTCCCTCTGTGGCCTTCTATCACCCCCCTTGGTCTGTTATGAGGGCGATCTTTGGTGACTGGAGGTCTCAATAACACTTCTTTTGAGGTGGCACTGGCAGGCTCAATTGTTCTCACTTTGGACTGGACAACAGTTTCCCAAACTATTTGTGTCCTCTTCTTCATCTCATGCATCGAAGGTTTCTCTAGGTGTGCCCAAATTTTTACCTGAGGACAAATGCAGGGATGAAGATTGTGCAAGAACATCGACTTGAAAGAAGAGTTTTCTTCCTGGCCAGGTGAGTTTCTGCCGTGGAAGTATGCACGCCTCAAACGCCAGTAATAATCTCTGGGATGTTCCTGACAGGAGTGTTTAATTTGGAGGGCTGCAACCATTGCTGAAGCTTCATCGGCGGTAGAAGAGAATTCTTCTATCAGTGCCTGACGTTGCTTATTGTAGTCATCTCTGACAAAAGGAGGAAGTGATGTGATAAACTTGCGGACAGATTTAGAGCAGGTCTTCCACACAAGTTTGACTTTCTCCTTTTGGGTTGCATGGGGCAAGTCAATTAGTTGATTCTCTAATTGATCAAAATAATTTTCAACATGATGATCACAGTTGTCTGGATCAAAATGTTCTATGTCTTTGGCCATAATGTCAAGCTCTTCAAGGCGCAGGCTCTGAAGAGTCCTTTCTGGTGAGGGCAAGGTGAAGCTACCTACACTATGGGTGTGTGCTTCATTTGTGACAGCTCTGTCTGTTTGTGAGACATGGTCTGAACTGCTGTCATTCCTCTGGCTGCAGAGTGAAGAAGAAGCTGGCCAGTGTTTACCTCTGCTAGTCCTCCCTTTGGAGTGATTAGCATGTGTGAAGCTGTCATGCATCAAAGGCTGAGAAGAGCAGGATGCAGCATCTTCTCCTGAGGACAAACTCTGTGTTTCGTCAACTTCTGTTTTAGGAAGATGAGAATATCGAACACCGTTAATTTTGTCACTCAGTGTGGGTGTTAACCTTTCATTAATGGAGGAGTGTGAACTCGAATAACCAGAATCACTTGGTGTCACTGGTCTTGGGGGTGCAGAAAGTTCTGATCTAAGCCTTAACAATTCCTCCTTGTGTGAGCAAAGATCTAACTCTGCTGAGTGCAGGTCTTCTAAGTAGCGTATGGCTTTCTCGTTAGCAGTCATAACTTCGTGGAGTAGACATGCATTCTGCACTTTAAGGGATTCTACCTCCTCTTCTAGGGCTGCTTTGCTCTGAAGGACAAGACTGGTTTGTCTGTGGAAGTTCAGGAGCAAGCATGTTAACAATGTACGTTTGATGATGCCTGTGCATCACACCTGTCATTGAGTAGTGAGTCTATCTCCTTTTGCACTCACTGAAGTTCAACTTGCTGGTGAATTCAGAGTAGCCAGGTTTTAGCTTTTGTGCTAAGGTGGAAATAAACTGCTCTACACAGGGGTTCTCCATTGTTATGTTAGAATGAGGGATAGGATTTATCAGTTGTTGGGTGCAAAGCAACAACAACAACAATGTGGCTACAGTGTAGCTTGGGCAAAAAAAAAAGTGCACTAACTGAGATGCAAGGCAGTTACAGTTAGGAGATTCTTTTCTAAAAGTTGACTCAGGCTGGAACACTTGACAGTGACAGCAAGGTACACTTAACTTTTCACAGGGCTGGTAGCACACTGTGGCTCTGTCTGATGCTCTATTTCTCACTTAGGCTGAAATGCATGGCAGTAACAACCAGGTACAACTCTCAATGTCACAGGGCCGATGGCACACTGTGGCTGAATAAAACAACAAAACAAGGAGCAACTGAATTTACTGTTGGTTCTAACAGCTTTCATTGAATATGTGGTATTCAAATACTAATTCAAAGTTGTTACAGTTCCTACAGAATAGGTCTAACTGGAGTTGAAAGCAGCAGCAGAAAACTTCATGTAACACGATGCTAATGTTTCATATTTGTTTGACACTGGTTAAAGTTAATATTGCACAATTGTGAAAAACTGCCAACAGTACTCTGCCCACCCAGGACGCCAATTATGTTGTGCTTTAGGATCAGTGGACAACTATTCACTGTTTTACTTAATAATATTGGCTATCAGAAATAATTACTTAAATTAAGTAATGGGATTTAATTTACATTAAATCTCGAGGAACCACCTATAAAGGAAATGATAGTCAATTTATTAAGTTTGTCTCATTAAGGTTACTGACTATTAATTTGGAACCATGATTTATAATTAACTTAATAAATATAACCAAAGTTACCTAATGAATTGTCAGTCAAAGTTAAAGGATTTGGTAGTTCTGCAGAGAAGAGGTTGGCAAGATTCATTCTTATACAACATTAACAGGCCAGCAACTGACTTTGTGTTTAAAATCATTTATTGACAAACAAACATGTAAACATACAATACCTAATCTAACAAAATCCTATCTCTAAGTGTGTGTGAGAGTGTCTATATGTGTGTGTGTGTAACAAACAAAGGCAAGATGGCTGCCTCTAAAGGTGTCAACGCCACAGGCTCAAAGGCATTTATGACCAGGACCACATGGGGAGTGTGGAGGTCAGAAATGGTTTCTTTTTGTTAGATTGATGCCTCTACCTGAAACAGTAATGTAACTATGCAGAAGTTAGCTATAGCTTAAAGCTCTAAGAACATATCCATAAAGCAATGCTGAGATTGTTAAACTGAATAGTCCTGTGCTTAGCCGCTATGCTAAAGTCTGTAAGGCCCAGTTATATTACCAAGGAGGAGGAAAAGTGTCCGCTCGGTTCTGCTCTGCAAAGTCCAGTACTGCAAGTTGATGGTTTCCTAGTGGATCCTGGGCCGGTCTGTCCCTTCAGCTCCTGGCTCTGAAGTCCACTGGTTGCTCCTTTGTCCTTTGAGTTAGCAGCTTGATGCTAACTCTGTGGTGTTGTTTCTGGTTTTGAATCAGGAACTCCTGTTTCTAAGCTGGCTCTTGCATTGCTTAAGTGGTGATACAGTCTGCGTTGAACAGGACTGTGGAAAGAGTCTTGAGTTGTTTCTGAGAAAGAGCTGTGAGAGAGGAGCTTATCCCCTTCACTCCATGGTTCCGAAAGAGAGACTGAGCTTCACTCCATGATTGAGGAAGAGAGACTGAGAGAGGACCTGTGTCCTCTTCAGAAAGAGAAAACTGAGCTGGAATGCAGAGCAGGACAGGGTCTTTTGTTCTTATCAGAGGGTCCACACGTGTGAAACCTCAGGGGAGCCAAACTTTGGTGCAGGCTTTTGCAGGGACATATGGATCCCAACACAGGACGTTCTTCATTAGGTACCAAGCAGATCTCCGTCTGTGAAGAGTGTCTGTCCTTAGTATCTGTGACAGGTGTAGGACTATCTTCATTAGTTACCAAGCAGATCTCCATCTGTGAAGAGTGTCTGTACTCAGTATCTGTGACATATGTAGGACTGTCTTCCTTAGGTACCAAGCAGATCTCCGTCAGTGAAGAGTGTCTGTCCTCAGTATCTGTGACAGATGTAGGACTATCTTCATTAGTTACCAAGCAGATCTCCATCTGTGAAGAGTGTCTGTCCTCAGTATCTGTGACAGACGTAGGACTTTCTTCATTTGGTACACTATAAAGGGGTTGCTTTAAATTTTACAGTATTATTATTCTGGCAACAAGATGCACGTCTAATGAGGAGGACTTCCTCATTAGAAGTGCATTCAAACTCATTAACCAGGGTCACTTTCCTGGATTTCATGGACTTTGGTATCCTGGGCATAATGTTACAAAGTACTTGCCACATGTTTTGTGCGATGATCCTCACACTCGGGAAAAGCTTTCACACTCCTCCAAGCTAGAGAGCTAGTTGTTCACCTTCTCTGTAACCTCATCAACTATGAGCTCTGTCAGTATCTGTGTGCTCGAGCTCTGGATGTCACCCTTAACACCCATCTTCTCAGCCAATGTCTGTGCTATGAGGCTGCCCATGTCTCCAAGACACTTAGACATCCACACTGCAAGAGGACGCCTGTGTAGGTCCTTGTTGACCAAAATGTTGGTCTGTGTACTTGCCTCTGTGTTGTTCATTGTTCTTGCTCTGATGTTGAATTAAGTCTGCACAATCCTGATCTTACTTATATAGACATATCAGAGTCTATGTCCATATATGGACTGATGGGATCACCAAAGCAGCACCAGAGGAACGTCCTTGATCCAGAGGTCCAATCAGCAGCAAGGGAAGATCAAAGGAACATGTTCTGCCCCTCGTTCCCATAGTAACTGTTAAAGAATGGTGCTGCATTAGTCTGCCTGTGTCAGGCCAACTGTAATAATCAGCCTTTGCATGTGAGACCCTGCACTCTGCAGTCAGCTGGCTACAGACCAAACACCCTCAGGCCCTCCTCCTCATCTCTGGGGACTTTAATCACACCTCTCCATCCTCCACTTTGCCCACTTCCACCCAGTATGTCACCTGCCACACCAGAGACAATAAAATACTGGACTTACTGTATGCAAACACCAAGGATGCACACAAGTCATCACCCCTTCCTCCCCGGGAGAGATCAGACCACAACCTGGTTTATCTCCAGCCCATGTACAAACCACTTGTCCACAGGCAGCCAGCTGTGACCCGCACAGTTAAGAGATGGTCTGAGGAGACTGAAAAGGCTCTGAGGGACTGTTTTGAGTCAACTGTGTGGGAGGAGCTCTGTGATCCTCACGGGGAGGACATCAACAACCTCACAGACTGTATAACGGATTACATTAACTTCTGTGTGGAGGACACTGTACTCACCAGGACTGTATGGTGCTTTTCCCATGTTCAGCATGGGAAAAGAAAGAACTAATTCAATTTTGGACTTCCTTCATTAGTTACCAAGCAGATATTCTTCAGTGAAGAGTGTGTGTCCTCAGTATCTGTGACAGATGTAGGACTATCTTCATTAGGTACCAAGCAGATCTCCATCTGTGAAGAGTGTCAGTCATCCTCAGAATCTGTGACGGATGTAGGACTAACTTTGTTAGGTACCAAGCAGACCTCCATCCGTGAAGAGTGTCTGTCATCCTCAGTATCTGTGACAGATGTGGGACTAACTTTGTTAGGTACGAAGCAGATCTCCGTCTGTGAAGAATATCTGTCATCCTCAGAATCTGTGACGGATGTAGGACTATCTTCATTAGGTACCAAGCAGATCTTCATCTGGGAAGAGTCAGTATCTATGACAGATGAAGGACTATCTTCATTAGGTACCAAGCAGATCTCCTTCTGTAAAGAGTTTGTGTCCTCAGTATCTGTGACAGATGTAGGAACAATTTTTTTAGGTACCAAGCAGATCTCCATCTGTGAAGAGTGTCTGTCATCCTCAGTATCTGTGACAGATGTAGGACTATCTTCATTAGGTACCAAGCAGACCTCCATTTGTAAAGAGTGTCTGTCATCCTCAGTATCTGTGACAGATGACTGACACTCTTCATTAGGTACCAAGCAGACCTCCGTCTGTGAAGAGTGTCTGTCATCCTCAGAATCTGTGACGGATGTAGGACTATCTTCATTAGGTACCAAGCAGATCTTCATCTGTGAAGAGTGTCTGTCCTCAGTATCCTAACAAAGTGACAGATGTAGGACTAACTTTGTTAGGTACCAAGCAGATCTCCGTCTGTGAAGTGTATCTGTCATCCTCAGTGTCTGTGACGGATGTAGGAATTACTTCATTAGGTACCAAGCAGATCTCTGTCTGTCAAGAGTGTCTGTCCTCAGTATCTATGACAGATGTAGGACTTACTTTGTTCGGTACAAAGCAGATCTCCATATGTGAAGATCGTTTGTAATACTCAGTATCTGTGACAGATGTTGGAGTATCTTCATTAGATACAACTAATGAAGATAGTCCTACATGCCATAGGGACACCATTTAAATGCCCGTTGACCCAGGCCCAAGGAAGAGAAAACTGGATCCAATTTTGTTACCCGTCATAGTGGTCCTTGAGTCACGCTTCATCTGGCCCCTCTCCCAGGACCTGTTTGCCTTGGGTGACCCACGTCTGCTTTAAAAAGGCTGGCTTCAGTGACCTGCTCTCTCACTCTGCGCCCTGCACCCTTCGTCTGAGCTCCATCCACATTTACTTCAATTTGTAATAGCAGAAATGTAACTGAAGATTGTCTAGGCTGATGCCTAGACAATCTTCAGTCAAGATTATCTGGGCTGATTTGAGGGATGAAATTTTGAGTAATTCTGAATCCATGGATGCTTTGGAGGACCCAGGCCTTGGCAGGAAGTCCTCCTCATTAGACGTGCATTCAAATTCATTAACCAGGGTCACTTTCCTGGATTTCCTGGATTTTGGTATCCTGGGCATAATATCACAAAGTTCTTGCCACATGTTTTGTGCGATGTTCCTCACACTCCGGGGATAAGCTTTCTCACACTTCACCAAGCTAGAGAGCTGCTGCTCACCCTCTCTGTAACCTCATCCACTATGAGCTCTGTCAGTATCTGTGTGCTCGAGCTCTGGATGTCACCCTTAACACCCATCTTCTCAGCCAATGTCTGTGATATGATGCTGCCCATGTCTCCAAGACACTTGGACACCTGGTCCTTTGGCACAAACATAGTGCTGCATCTCCGTCAGTTTGGGTTTTGTTCTCAGGTCCAGTGATCCAGCCTCTAGATTGAGCCACTGTATGGATGTCAGCTGGTCCACAAACAAGGCAATAAGCGGCCTGAGTAGGTCCTTGTTGACAAAAATGTTGGTCTGTGTACTTACCTCTGTGTTGTTCATTGTTCTTGCTCTGATGTTGAATTAAGTCTGCACAATCCTGATCTTACTTATATAGACATATCAGAGTCTATGTCCATATATGGACTGATGGGATCACCAAAGCAGCACCAGAGGAACGTCCTTTGATCCAGAGGTCCAATCAGCAGCAAGGGAAGATCAAAGGAACATGTTCTGCCTCCTCCCCCTCGTTGCCATAGTAACTGTTAAAGAATGGTGCTGCATTAGTCTGCCTGTGTCAGGCCAACTGTAATAATCAGCCTTTGCATGTGAGACCCTGCACTCTGCAGTCAGCTGGCTACAGACCAAACACCCTCAGGCCCTCCTCCTCATCTCTGGGGACTTTAATCACACCTCTCCATCCTCCACTTTGCCCACTTTCACCCAGTATGTCACCTGCCACACCAGAGACAATAAAATACTGGACTTACTGTATGCAAACACCAAGGATGCATACAAGTCATCACCCCTTCCTCCCCGGGAGAGATCAGACCACAACCTGGTTTATCTCCAGCCCATGTACAAACCACTTGTCCACAGGCAGCCAGCTGTGACCCGCACAGTTAAGAGATGGTCTGAGGAGACTGAAGAGGCTCTGAGGGACTGTTTTGAGTCAACTGTGTGGGAGGAGCTCTGTGATCCTCACGGGGAGGACATCGACAACCTCACAGACTGTATAACGGATTACATTAACTTCTGTGTGGAGAACACTTTACCCACCAGGACTGTACGGTGCTTCTCCAGCAACAAGCGCTGATTTAATCGTGACATAAAGGCTCTCCTGAAGGAGAAGAAGAGAGCGTTTAAGACAGGAGACAAGGAGGAGCTGAAGTCTGTGCAGAGGGAGCTGAGGAGGAAGATCCGAGAGGGAAGGACAGCTACAGGAGGAAGATGGAGGACCAGCTGCAGCAGAACAACAACAGTGGAGTCTGGAGGGGCTGTGGGGGACCAGAGGTGGGTGAACGATCTAAACCTGTTCTTCAGGGGGTTTGATCAGCCACCTGCCCCTCCCCCCGCCTTGCCAGCCCTGCCTTCCATGATGTCCAGCCCTCAACCACCCCCCCACTGCTACTCCTGCCAGGAGTCCAACAACCCAACCCACACCTTCTAACACCCAGCCCCCCTCCTCCAGCCTGTCCCTCACATCCACCCAGGTGAGACATGAGCTCAGGAAACTAAAGACCAAAAAGGCTGCAGGTCCGGATGACATCAGCTCCAGGCTGCTGCAGACCAGCTGTGTGGGATTGTGGAGCACATCTTCAACATGAGTCTGATGCTGGGGAGGGTACCACAGCTGTGGAAGACATCCTGTCAGTTACCAGTGCCAAAAAAACACCCCAAGGACCTGAACAGCTACAGGCCGGTGGCACTGACGTCTCATTTGATGAAGACACTGGAGAGGCTGGTTCTTTCCCACCTCCGGCCTCTGGTGAGCTCATCGATGGATCTGCTTCAGTTTGCCTACCAGCCTGGCATCGGGGTGGATGATGCTGTCATCTTCCTTCTCATGAACAGGGCTCTGTCTCACCTGGAGAAGCCTGAGAACTCTGTGAGGATCATGTTCTTTGATTTCTCCAGTGCTGTCAACACCATCCAGCCTCTTCTACTGAGAGACAAGCTGGAGCACACGGGGGTGGACCACCACCTGTCGGGTTGGATCCAGGACTACCTCACAGTATGTGAGGACTAGGGACTGTGTGTCTGACATGGTGATCTGCAGTACAGGGGCCCCGCAGGGAACGGTTCTGTTGCCTCTCCTCGTCACCCTGTACACTGCGGACTTCATGTACAGGATGGACAACTGCCACCTGCAGAAGTTCTCTGACAACTCTGCGATCGTCGGCCTCATCACTGAGGAGGATGAGCGGGAGTACAGAGGACTGACGCAGGACTTTGTGGACTGGTGCCAACAGAACCACATCCAGATCAACATGGGGAAGACCAAGGAGCTGGTAGTGAACTTCCTTAGGTGTAGACCCCCCCATCCAACACCGGTTAGCATCCAGGGTTTGGACATCGAGACTGTGGACTCCTACAGATACCTGGGTGTTCACCTGAACAATAGACTGGACTGGTCTGACCATGCGAGCACCCTCTACAGGAAGGGCCAGAGCAGACTCTACCTGCTGAGGAGACTGAGGTCATCAGCTGTGTCTACAGAAAACCAGGTTCAAGTATCGACACATTTATCACAATAATGGAAAGAATGTTTACCTCAACAAAACAAAAAACACTTATATTTGTGGGGATTATAACATTGATTTGCTGAATCCAAACAAGAATAAATCAGAAGATGAATTTATTGAAATAATGTATAGTATGAGTTTTTTCCCAACAATATCTTAAACCAACCAGAATAACATCCCATTGTGCTTCTCTAATTGATAATATTAGAAATGATATGGAAAGTAAAGTGATAAGTGGAATTTTAATCGACATTAGTGATCACCTGCCTGTTTTTCTTATTTCTGAATGTGATAATAACAAAAGAAAGAAATTAAAGGAAATTAAATTAAAGAGAATAACAACTGAAGAATCTATAGATGCTTTAAAAAATGATCTAATGAATTGAAATTGGACTAATGTATACAACAAGACAGCAGTGGATGAGGCTTATGACTTATTCTTAGATATATTAACACATCTATATGATAAGCATTGCCCCCTTAAAAAGTGTAGCACTAAGAACCAAGATGCAGAAAACCCATGGATGACCAAAGGACTACAAAATGTATGCAAAAAAATGAACACCTTGTCTGGAATGTTTCTTAAAAGCAAAACAAAAGAGGCAGAGTTAAAATATAAGAAATATAAAAATAAATTAACAACTATTATGAGAGTGTGCAAGAAAGACTATTATATAAAATTGTTAGAGAAGAATAAAAATAATGCTAAAGGCATATGGACTATTCTGAATAGTATTATTAGAAATAAACAAAGAAATCAATCATTTCCTGATCATTTTTCAGATAAGGGAAGGCAACTTCTCACAGTGAAGGAAGTGGTTGATGGTTTTAACAGCTTCTTTGTTGATGTTGGTCCCAATTTGGCAAAAAGAAATTAATGTAACTGGGAAGAAGCAAGCTGATCTGGAATGCTGTGAGAGAAATGTAGATTCAATGTCTTTGGGAACTGTTGATAAACTGGAAATTATTGCTATTGTAAATAGAAGTGTCAACAAGACTTCTACAGATTGGAATGACATCAATATGGCACTGGTAAAGAAGATAACTGAGGGAATAGCTGATCCACTTACTTATATATGTAACCTTTCATTTAAAACTGGCATCTTCCCAGATAAAATGAAACTGGCTAAAGTGATTCCATTAAACATCTGTTCACAAATTATAGACCTGTTTCCTTACTTTCACAGTTCTCAAAGATACTGGAGAAATTATTTGTACAGAGATTGGATGACTTTATTGACAAACATAAATTAATAAATGACAGTATGGTTTTAGACCATCTAGATCTACTTCTCTGGCTCTTATGGAGCTAATAGAAGAGATAACAGGATGCATCGATAAAAGAAAATATGCAGTAGGTGTTTTCATTGATTTAAAGAAGGCTTTTGACACGATTGACCATTGCTATATTTTACAAAAGAGAGCCATAAGGATGGTTCACCATGCTGAGCACCTTGCTCATACAAATCCTTTGTTTTTAAAATCGAGGATTTTAAAATTCTGGGACTTAATAAAATTTAAAACAGGTCAGATTTTGTTTAAAGCTGGAATAAGTTGTTACCAAGCAACATCCAAATGATGTTCATGGTCAGAGAGGCAGCATACAATTTAAGAGGGAATTTTAAATTTAAACAACCAACCATCCATTCAACACTGAAAAGTACGTGCATCTCTTTTAGTGGTGTAAAATTGTGGAATGAACTAGAGGAGGACTTAAGAATGTGCATTAACTTAAAACAATTTAAAAGTAACTACAAAAAAACACTCTTGTTCTGCTATAAAGAACTGGGGCCTCATGTACAAAGACTTGCGTGGATTTCATACTAGAACATGGCGTACGACCAAATCCAGAAAACGTCGTACGCACAAAAACATCCGAATGTATGAATCTGTGCGCACGCATGAATCTGAGAACATTTCCTTTGTACATCCCAATCAGCGTGGAACTGAGCGCACATGTTGGAGTACCTGACTCCTCCCAGTCCACGCCTCCAAATACATACGCAAATCACATTTAAATAAGCCCTGCGCTTGAGATTTCCCTCTCTGGATGATCAGAAAATTAAAAAAAAAATAGTAAAATGGTCTTTAAAAAGAATTTCATGGAAAGTGCTTTTGAGGCACTACTCACTGAAGTGGAGGCACGCAAAAACGTTCTCGGCACGATGTCCTAACATTATATATTGTAATAATATAATTATAAGCAACACATACAAGACGAGTAAGTGGGAGTGTGTGAGACTGTCAGAGGGCACACAAGCAGAGATGAAGGAATTGGTCCGACTTCAGGGTGAAGCTGAGGCCCATGTGGTCGGGACGGGGGTAAGGGGGGGCGGCAGGAGAAGAAGCCACCCCATGTGAACAGACTCTGCTCTCTCAGGGGTGGTTGGAGCACATGTGGGCGATTCCCCAAGGTAAATACCTGTGTATTTGTGTAACTCACACTATTTGTTCATACACAGCCACATAAGACAGAGCAGGGTCGGCATATAGCGTCCCCCTTTTTTATTTCTTTTGAACCAAATGGCTGCCGCTCTGTCCTGATGGGAGATCACTGTAGAAGAGATATAAGACGTCACAGAGACAAAAACTTTGTTTAATCATCTGTTCTGATGTTTGTTAGTTTATCTGAGAGCAGATCAGACAGGAGCTGACTGTTCACTCATTCATGCTGTCTCATATAGACATAATGCTGAATTGCGCACGGATGGCAGTTGCAGGTCAACAGTGATCTGTTAATAATAAAAGCTAAAGAACACATCTGAATGAGCGTTGGCTGTGAATTATTTGTCAGGTTTTTAAGAAGAGTCTTTAAAAGTTGATTTCAGCTTGAATATCCCAATTAGTGAATAAAAACATTTGACATTCCCTGTCCTGAAAACTGTTATTTCTGCCTAATAAATCCCATTAAAGATTTTGGTACATTATTTATAAATAAAACAACAGATATTATAATACAAACAGCGTAAAGAGGTGTGATTTGTTTTTCTCTTATTCTGTGCATAATACGGGTTTCAGTCGATCATCCAAGCGATCTCCCACTTTCTCTCGTCACTCTCCTGTTTATGCATTAATTAACAATAATCATCTGCATATATTAACCTCTGATTATGTTCTGGCCCGACCTGAAGTGACTCTCAAAAAATAATATGGCCCGAGGCCAAACTTGCCGACCCCTCGGATAGAGGTCCATGCGTAAACGCTGTATGGTGTTATTTGGTTTGAAATCTTCTGAATTTAAATTTAAATTTAAACATGCCACATTATCAAACAGGATATCACAGTAAACTTGATTTACAGTTTTTGTTATTTAATTTTATTAACTACTAACATGGATCAAACACTGTTGTAGCAAATCAGCGCTGAAGTGCGTCGGAGAAAAGGCGAGGCTGATCATTTCACACTTTTACGCACGGGGTTATTGAGATGACTACACAACACACAGAGACAATCAGGGGCTTAATATAAAGATCTTAAGATGTAGTTTAATCAGCAAAAAACAGGTGGTCACAAAATTCAACCACTGATTAGTAATGATGCTGTAAAGACGGGATGGAATTGGGAGCGCACATGTTTGTGCATAATGAAAAATATTTTAAGACAGCTACTGTAATAAATTTACTGACCAAGAAGCCACCCATCATGCACAGTGCCAGCGTGTAGTTTCTTTTTTTTGGGGAAAAAAATAAAATAAAAAACAGGCCACCTCGCCACAATGTTGGTTAACGGCTTTTACGCATCACATATGACCTTGTTGACATACACAAACTCATCATGTGATGGCTCTTTTATAGTAATGTGTGTGCAGCAGACATCCCTGATCACATGGGGGAAATTGTCTCTCACGGCAAATTATGCTTTAATGTTGAATGCCGGCTGCGGCTCTGCGCTCGGTTTCATGAGGACTGCCCTCGGGAACCAAAAACGGCTGATGATCCCGCTGATGATCGTCATCATTTTTCTGTAAATCCTCTCAGTCTCCGATCACACGCTCTCTTCGTATTGCAACATTTACAGCAGCCGTTGTGTTTACCTGTATTTTTTCCACCACGTTTACTCATGTGACTGCAGACACGCGAGTGTGTTAATTGTTCATAATTGTTAATTGTTGTTGTTTCTCTAAGAACTACTTGTTTTCACGTTTATTTAGCCTATTTAACACTTTCCCGGTATCACCTCTAAGTGTCGCCAAAAGAGCAACAGCAGTAGAAACGTGCGTACGCCAGCCATGAAGCTAGCGTGAGTCACCACACATTTCCACGGTCATTTCACTCTTGATACATCTGTTCTTTGCCGTGAAAAAGAGCGTACGCCAGGTTTTTGTGCGTACGCACCCTTTGTACATGAGGTCCCTGGACAGCTAATTTCATTATCTTTTTTTATTTTTTAAATAATTGAGTCAGTCAACATGCTTTTAACTAAGGTTCTTTTTATATTAAAGTTGTTTGTTTTATTATTCTAAGATTATGTGAATTATGAAATTACATGACAGAGTAAGGGGGGGCTGAACTTGATAAGCTTTGCTTCCTTCAGCCCCTTCTCGAACTCGCCCTTTATCATTGTGTGCTATTTTTTCCCATTACACATATTGTTTGTTTTTATGTATGTGCTTGTTTGAGACAAATAAAAAATCAAATCAAATCAAATCTCTATAAAGTTAATATCAAATATCTCTAGTTCTGGCATCACACACTATGTGGCCCTGGATGGAAAATAATTCTTTTGTATTTTTTGTGTGTGTGTGTGTTTTTAAAGTCAGCATTTTCACAACAAACTGGCATGTATGGGGTTAATATTCTGGAACAAAATAAAAAAATGTTATTGGGGGTTACAGCTGACTTTACTTGGAGTGGCCATGTAAAAATTTGAATGATACGGTCATGTATGATTTTTTATAGCAGTTTTTCTTAGCTGATAGATTTTTCACTTGGGGACTTATTTGGTGCCTTTGAAAAAGGGATACACAAGGGTAAAAAACAAAACTACATCAAATGTTTTATGTTACATTTTAATTATATTTAATTTAACAGGCAAAGAAGGAGATATCGCCTTGCTGCTACTCCCTGTCCTGCTCCCAACTGCACCATACAAAGTTGGGAAGAAAGTGTTCGGCCCAGCAGCTTGGAGAGTCGAACAGCTTTCACTGATGTCAAGTCGGTGAGTTAAGGGTAGGGATGGAATGGTGGACTTATGGATTATGGACTTCAGAATTGCACTGGTGCTTATTCTTTACTGCTGCCCACTAAGCTTTGGGGAAAGATGCCCTCGCTCTGTCTGACGCTGCTTTCAGCTGTTTCGACTAAAACTGCCAAATGTGGCCACTCTGTGGGCTGCTGGACTTGGCTTCTCACATTCTGGCACCACTTTAGCCACTGACATAGCTAGCATAACTTGCTACTTCATGTATTTAGCATAAAGCAGAGGCCCACAGCTATGTTTGTGGTAATTAAAGAATACTGCATAGTTTCTATAAATGGAAAAAAACAGTTCCTAAGCCCAAAACGCTTACTTAAACCGTACCTAAATCACGGCCCAAAAGCCCACGTATGGACCGTACCGTTGGTTTACTGTGGTGTTTGCATCCCTACTATAAATTGTACATTAGACTAAAAAATTGGTTGCAATGGCTTAGAAATACTGAATTCATAAATAAGTAGGTTAAAAAATGTATAGAATACCAATATAAAGGGTAATTACTGTACATGTATTGCAGGCATGTCAGACACATCCAAATGAATTGAAACACACTGAATCACATAAACTGTAATTTAACAATATAGCTATATTTGTGAGTTTTGAGTGGGGTGTACATTGTGCATTTTGTGCATTGTCAATTCTTTTTCTTACTCTCTTAAATATCACTGTTTTTTTCTGTTTCCGTGAAAAGAAGGTCTTCTTTACATAGTATTTGCTTATTTTTTCTATAGAAGAAAAGAAATCTGTATTGACAGAGGTGGAAGACAAATGGCTATGGAACGCCTCAGTCCCAGTTTGTCTCCTGAAAACCTGACCTAGCCTGTTGTAATAACTTGTATTATTTTTGTTTTGTGTTTTTTCCTCAGCCTGGGACAAACATGGTGGAGTACCTTTCAAGGACACCAATGGAGTCTCCACATGTTCTTATGCTGGGGCAGGAGTGCAAAGTGTTCCCAAGCTTTTGTCATCCTCAATGGGACCGCTTTGGAGCAGCCATCTCTTTTGGGTGCTGTTGATGTATGCTTCAAGACAGACTATGTTTTTGATCTTGTCTAACCAAAACCATGCGCTCAGGTTTGGGAATTCATTTAGTCAATTCTATTTGAAATACCAGGTAATGTTTACATTGCACTTAAACAATAAAATATTTTTCGAAGAGTTCTTTGTTGTTTCATCATTAAGTAGTAATTTATATCTAATAACCAGATAACCTATTTCTTGGTAGCTTTAACCCATCAGCATGAGTAGTTTTTACCCATTTTTGAGTCAGAATTTTGACCCAGCACGCAGGGTCAAATCCTCAACCCAATGTGCTGGGTATAAATAACCCAACATTGGCTCGGTCCCTTTTGGACCCAGCGCTGGGTTAGCAATTTCACCCAATTTGGGTTATTTTTAACCCAGCAGTTTTAAGAGTGTACCAAGCAGATCTCCAACTGTGAAGAGTGTCAGTCATCCTCAGTATCTGTGACAGATGTAGGACTATCTTCATAAGGTACCAAGCAGATCTCCAACTGTGAAGAGTGTCAGTCATCCTCAGTATCTGTGACAGATGTAGGACTATCTTCATAAGGTACCAAGCAGATCTTCAACTGTGAAGAGTGTCAGTCATCCTCAGTATCTGTGACAGATGTAGGACTATCTTCATTATGTACCAAGCAGATCTCCATATGTAAAAAGTGTCAGTCATCCTCAGTATCTGTGACAGATGTAGGACTATCTTCATTAGGTACCAAGCAGATCTCCATCTGTGAAGAGTGTTGGTCATCCTCAGTATCTGTGACAGATGTAGGACTATCTTCATTAGGTACCAAGCAGATCTCCATCTGTGAAGAGTGTTAGTCATCCTCAGTATCTGTGAAAGATGTAGGACTATCTTCAGTAGGTACCAAGCAGATCTCCATCTGTGAAGAGTGTTAGTCATCCTCAGTATCTGTATCAGATGTAGGACTATCTTCATTAGGTACCAAGCAGATCTCCGTCTGTGAAGAGTGTTTGTAATCCTCAGTATCTGTGACAGATGTAGGACTAACTTCATTATGTACCAAGCAGATCTCCATCTGTGAAGAGTGTCAGTCATCCTCAGTGTCTGTGACAGATGTAGGACTAACTTCATTAGGTACCAAGCATATCTCCATCTGTGAAGAGTGTCAGTCATCCTCAGTGTCTGTGAAAGATGTAGGACTAACTTCATTAGGTACCAAGCAGATCTCCATTTGTGAAGAGTGTCAGTCATCCTCAGTATCTGTGATAGATGTAGGACTATCTTCATTAGGTACCAAGCAGATCTCCATTTGTGAAGAGTGTCAGTCATCCTCAGTATCTGTGATAGATGTAGGACTACCTTCAGTAGGTACCAAGCAGATCTACATCTGTAAAGAGTGTCAGTCATCCACAGTATCTGTGACAGATGTAGGACTACCTTCAGTAGGTACCAAGCAGATCTACATCTGTAAAGAGTGTCAGTCATCCACAGTATCTGTGACAGATGTAGGACTATCTTCATTTGGTACCAAGCAGATCTCCATCCGTGAAGAGTGTTAGTCATCCTCAGTATCTGTGACAGATGTAGGACTATCTTGTCACAGATACTGAGTACGACAGACACTCTTCACAGATGGAGATCTGCTTGGTACCTTATGAAGATAGTCCTACATCTGTCACAGATACTGAGGACAGACACTCTTCACAGATGGAGGTCTGCTTGGTACCTACTGAAGATAGTCCTACATCTGTCACAGATACTGAGGACAGACACTCTTCACAGATGGAGATCTGCTTGGTACCTACTGAAGATAGTCCTACATCTGTCACAGATACTGAGGATGACAGACACTCTTCGCAGATGGAGATCTGCTTGGTACCTACTGAAGATAGTCCTACATCTGTCACAGATACTGAGGATGGCAGACACTCTTCACAGACGGAGATCTGCTTGGTACCTACTGAAGATAGTCCTACATCTGTCACAGATACTGAGGATGACAGACACTCTTCACAGACGGAGATCTGCTTGGTAACTAATGAAGATAGTCCTACATCTGTCACAGATACTGAGGACAGACACTCTTCACAGACGGAGATCTGCTTGGTAACTAATGAAGATAGTCCTACATCTGTCACAGATACTGAGGACAGACACTGTTCACAGACGGAGATCTGCTTGGTATCTACTGAAGATAGTCCTACATCTGTCACAGATACTGAGGACAGACACTCTTCACAGACGGAGATCTGCTTGGTAACTAATGAAGATAGTCCTACATCTGTCACAGATACTGAGGACAGACACTCTTCACAGACGGAGATCTGCTTGGTAACTAATGAAGATAGTCTTACATCAGTCACAGATACTGAGGACAGACACTGTTGACAGATGGAGATCTGCTTGGTATCTACTGAAGATAGTCCTACATCTGTCACAGATACTGAGGACAGACACTCTTCACAGACGGAGATCTGCTTGGTAACTAATGAAGATAGTCCTACATCTGTCACAGATACTGAGTACAGACACTCTTCACAGATGGAGATCTGCTTGGTAACTAATGAAGATAGTCTTACATCATCAGATCTGACAGACACTGTTCAGATGAGATCTGTCGAGATAGATCTGCTGAAGATATCTCATCTGTCAGAAGAGTGTCTGTCATCCACAGTATCTGTGACAGATGTAGGACTATCTTGATAAGGTACCAAGCAGATCTCATCAGTAAAGAGAGTCCTCTGTATCTGTACAGACATTTGCTGGACTATTGTATTAGTTACTCAAGCTGTCTTGTCTGTCTGTGTCAAGTATATCTGTCTGTCTCATTATGATAAGATGTATTTTCTTTAGGGTAGTCATCTGCAAAGATCTGTGAAGCAGTCTAATGAGGAGGACTTCCTCATTAGAAGTGCATTCAAACTCATTAACCATGGTCACTTTCCTGGATTTCATGGACTTTGGTATCCTGGGCATAATGTTACAAAGTACTTGCCACATGTGTTGTGCGATGACCCTCACACTCCGGGGAAAAGCTTTCTCACACTCCTCCAAGCTAGAGAGCTAGTTGTTCACCTTCTCTGTAACCTCATCAACTACGGGCTCTGTCAGTATCTGTGTGCTCGAGCTCTGGATGTCACCCTTAACACTCATCTACTCAGCCAGTGTCTGTGCTATGAGGCTGCCCATGTCTCCAAGACACTTAGACACCTGGTCCTTTGGCACAAACATAATGCTCGCACCATCACTCTCACACTGCAAGAGCTCAAAGATGTGTGTTGCTGCAACATCGATTAATTCCAAACACATCTCCGTCAGTTTGGGTCCAGTGATCCAGCCTCTAGATTAAGCCACTGCATGGATGTCAGGCGGACGCCTGAGTAGGTCCTTGTTGACCAAAATGTTGGTCTGTGTACTTGCCTCTGTGTTGTTCATTGTTCTTGCTCTGATGTCGAATTAAGTCTGCACAATCCTGATCTTACTTATATAGACATATCAGAGTCTATGTCCATATATGGACTGATGGAATCACCAAAGCAGCACCAGAGGAACGTCCTTTGATCCAGAGGTCCAATCAGCAGCAAGAGAAGATCAAAGGAACATGTTCTGCCTCCTCCCCCTCGTTGCCATAGTAACTGTTAAAGAATGGTGCTGCATTAGTCTGCCTGTGTCAGGCCAACTGTAATAATCAGCCTTTGCATGTGAGACCCTGCACTCTGCAGTCAGCTGGCTACAGACCAAACACCCTCAGGCCCTCCTCCTCATCTCTGGGGACTTTAATCACACCTCTCCATCCTCCACTTTGCCCACTTTCACCCAGTATGTCACCTGCCACACCAGAGACAATAAAATACTGGACTTACTGTAAGCAAACACCAAGGATGCATACAAGTCATCACCCCTCCCTCCCCTGTGGAGATCAGACCACAACCTGGTTTATCTCCAGCCTGTGTACAAACCACTTTTCCACAGGCAGCCAGCTGTGACCCGCGCAGTTAAGAGATGGTCTGAGGAGACTGAAGAGGCTCTGAGGGACTGTTTTGAGTCAACTGTGTGGAAGGAGTTCTGTGATCCTCACGGGGAGGACATCCACAACCTCACAGACTGTATTACGGATTACATTAACTTCTGTGTGGAGGACACTGTACTCGCCAGGACTGTACGGTGCTTTTCCCATGTTCAGCATGGGAAAAGAAAGAACTAATTCAATTTTGGACTACCTTCATTAGTTACCAAGCAGATCTTCTTCAGTGAAGAGTGTATGTCCTCAGTATCTGTGACAGATGTAGCACTATCTTCATAAGGTACCAAGCAGATCTCCGTCTGTGAAGAGTGTCTGTCATCCCTAGTATCTGTCACTGATGTAGGACTATCTTCATTAGGTACCCAGAAGATCTCCGTCAGTAAAGAGTGTCTGTCCTCAGTATCCGTGACAGATGCAGGACTATCTTCATTAGGTACCAAGCAGATCTCCATCTGTGAAGAGTGTCTTTACTCAGTATCTGTGACATATGTCGGACTATCTTCATTAGATAAGATGAAGAAACTAAGATCCACTTTGGACTCAATTGCTCCACTGAGACAAAAACGTATTCAACGTCAGAGGACAGCCCCTTGGTTTAACTCAGAAACTCGTACACTTAAACAAACAACTCGTATATTAGAGAGAATGTGGCGCTCTGATAAAAGGGAAGAGTCACGCATACTTTGGCGAGAGAGTCATAATAACTACATGAGAGCCTTAAAACATGCTCGAGCTGCCTACTACTCCTCACTTATTGAAGAAAATAGAAACAACCCTAGATACCTCTTCAGCACTGTAGCCAGGCTGACACAGAGTCAGAGCTCAATTGAGCCTGTGATTCCTCTAACCCTAAGCTGTGAGGACTTTATGAGCTTTTTCAATAATAGAATTCTGAAAATTAGAGATAAAATTAGCAACTCTCTATCTCCAGCTGAACCTGTCATACCTCTAAATGTAGTAGTAGTTAGACCTGAGTTAGACAGTTTCTCTACGATTAGCCTTCAGGAGCTACATTCTCTGGTCTCCTCCTCTAAATCATCAACCTGCCTTTTAGACCCGATTCCAACTAAACTGTTCAAGGAGGTCTTCCCTCTAGTTTGTCCATTGTTGCTGGAGACAGTAAATATATCTCTATCAACAGGCTACGTACCACAGTCTTTTAAAACAGCGGTAATCAAACCCCTCCTTAAAAAACCTAACCTCGATTCAGGAACATTAGCTAACTACAGGCCTATTTCTAACCTTCCATTTGCCTCAAAGATCCTGGAGAAAGTAGTAGCTGATCAGCTAGGTGACTTCCTTCAAGACAATAGCCTGCTTGAGGACTTTCAGTCAGGATTTAGAGCTCATCACAGCACAGAGACTGCTCTGGTTAAAGTAACCAATGATCTACTTTCAGCTTCAGATGAAGGACTTCTCTCTGTTCTTGTTTTGTTAGATCTAAGTGCTGCTTTCGACACCATTGATCATGGTGTTCTTATACAGAGATTAGAGATGTTACTTGGGATTACAGGGACTGCCTTAAATTGCCCTAATGCCCTAAGTCCTACTTATCCAATAGATATCAGTTTGTACACGTGAACAACAAGTCCTCTGTGTACACTAAAGTAAGTTACGGGGTTCCTCAAGGTTCAGTGCTAGGTCCAATTCTCTTCTCTATATATATGCTTCCCCTTGGTGATATCATGAGGAAATACTCTGTTAATTTTCACTGCTACGCTGATGATACACAGCTTTATGTATCACTGAAGCCAGGTGAGACAAACCAGTTAGACAAACTAGATGCCTGTTTAAAGGACATCAGAACCTGGATGGCCAGAAATTTTCTTCTTCTTAACTCAGACAAGACAGAGGTTATTGTGCTGGGCCCTCGACACCTTAGAGAATCCTTTTCTAGTGATTTAACTGCCATAGATGGCATTAGCCTGGCACCAAGCACAACTGTTAGAAATCTAGGAGCACTATTTGATCAGGATTTATCCTTTAACTCCCACATAAAGCAAATTTCAAAACAGCCTTTTTTTCTTCGTAGCATCGCTAAAATCAGGCCTATCCTGTCCCAGAGCGATGCTGAAAAGCTAGTCCATGCTTTTGTTACCTCTAGACTGGACTATTGTAATTCTCTGCTTTCAGGCTGTCCCAGCAAGTCACTTAAGATGCTTCAGCTGGTCCAAAATGCTTCAGCACGTGTACTGACTAGAACTAGGAGAAGAGACCACATTACTCCTGTTTTAGCTTCTCTGCATTGGCTTCCCATTAAATATAGAATAGAATTCAAGATTCTTCTCCTCACCTATAAAGCTCTCAGTGGACAGGCACCAGTCTATCTTAAAGAGCTTGTATTGCCGTACAACCCCTCTAGAACATTACGCTCCCAAAATGCCGGCCTACTTATGGTACCATTAATCTCCAAAAGTAGTATGGGAGGTAGAGCCTTCAGTTATCGGGCTCCTCTTCTCTGGAACAATTTACCGACCACAGTTAGGGAGTCTGACACTCTCTCTACCTTTAAGGTTAGACTTAAAACATTCCTCTTTGATAAAGCTTTCAGTTAGAGACCAGCTCATAGTTTATAAATAAATAAATAAATTAGTTCATAAATTAGACTCATAGTTTAGATGTAACAGGTCTAGACTGCCGGGGGGGGAGTCTGGCACAATGGGCTCTCTCTCTCTCACTCTTTCTCTCTCTCTCTCTGAGTGGATGGTGAGTGAGTGGACGGAGTTTGGCAGCGTGAGCTTCAGCGTGAGTGAGTTCCAAACTTTTGTGTTTTTCTTCCTTTCTTTGATCTTAATTGTTTATTCATCAGTAGGTAGTTGTTGTGTAGTTGTTTAACTGTGTGTAGAGAGGGCACCAGCCCCTCTGGGCGGTATGCCGGTCGTGGACTCGACGGCAGACTTTGAAAAGCTGACACGCCGACATGCAGTGAAGTTGGTGCCGCCGGTCAGCTGCTTTCGAGTGGAGGAGGCGGGTCTGGCCGTCGGAGAGGTGGTGGAGTTACGGCAGCGTGAAGTCTGCCTCCCGCATGAGCGGAGCCGTGGTGATCTTCCTGGACAACACGGCTAAAGTCTGCAGTAGTGGAGAAAGGAGTGGTAATCAAAGACACATTTACCCCTGTGCTCCCTCTGACCAACCCGACTAAAAAGATCACTATTTCTAATGCCCCCCCGTTTATCAAGAATGAAATGTTGGTGAAAGAACTCTCCAGGTACGGCCAGGTAGTGTCACCTATTAAAATGGTTTCTCTGGGGTGTAAGTCTCCCCTGCTGAAGCACGTCATTTGTCACAGGAGGCAAGTGTTCATGGTGGTAAAGGACAGCTCGTCCGAGCTCAACCTCTCTTTCAACTTCAGAGTGGATGGGTTTAATTACATAGTGTTTGCTACTTCAGACACAATGAAGTGTTTTGGTTGTGGTGCAGAGGGGCATTTAATCCGCTCCTGCCCAGAGAATATTCCCACAGAGCAGGATTCCCTGAAGGCGGCGCATGCTGCCGCGCGTCCTGGCGGGGCCGCGGATGCTGCTGTGGCTGCTGCGCGTCCCGGCGGGGCCGCAGATGCTGCTGTGGCTGCTGCGCGTCCCGGCGGGGCCGCGGACGCTGCTGTGGCTGCCGCGCATCCCGGTGGGGCCGCGGGGGCTGTCGTGGCTGCCGTGCGTCCTAGCGGGGGCGCGCCCGCTGCAGTGCCGGTTGGTACTGCTGCATTGTGCAGCGTGGCTGAAACATAAACTGTTGATCCCAGTGCAGCCCTCCTCACAGATGTTGCTGAGTCTCGGGCTGCTGGGGTCTCTGGTAAAGGGACAGTGTCTGGTGTGGTTTGTGGAGAGTGTGAGGATGAAGAATCCCGGATGAATGTGTGTGATAAAAACTGTGATAACAGCAGACAGGCAGGTCAGAAAAGTCTAGCCCCAGTGTGTGAGGATTATCCTGAAGATGAAAATATGTCTGATGAAGAGCTGATGAAGATCTCTCAGAAGAGAAAGATCATAGAGGCTAAGGGGTCAAAGGTTAAGAGAGACAGGGGAGCCACAGTCTCAGCAGACAGTGACAGTGACCTGTTGTCCACGCAGGAGCAGCGCAGGTCCCTGACCCGGATCAGGAAGTTCTTGCAGGACACTAAAGGACTTAGACAGGTTCAGATAGAAAATTTTTTTCCTGATTTGAAGATGTTTGTGAGTTCAGCCCGGCCTCTGACCAGAAGCTCAGGAGCTTTTGGGGATGAAGGTCTCACAAATCAGGAGATATATCGTCTCAAGTAAATGATCCTGAAAGTCAAAGAGCTCATCAGTGAAGATGATGACTGAGCAGTCCATGTTTTCCTCTCTCCTCTTGGTGTCTTTTTTTCTGACTTGTTTCCTCTTCTCTCTCTTCATGGGTGATTTTAAAATAGGCACTCTGAATCTAAACAGAGCCAGAGATGCAGCTAAAAGAGCAGCCCTCTTCAAACTGATGGAGTTGAAGAGGTTAGATATTTTAATGGTTCAGGAGACCCACAGCAGTTCTGATAATGAGACTGAATGGAGGTCCGAGTGGTCTGGGCAGGTGATTCTCAGCCATAAGAGCAGCTGTAGTGGGGGGGTAGGTCTGCTCTTCTCCAGAGGGTTTGTTCCTGCTTCATGTGAGATAGAGGAGGTCATCGAGGGCTGCCTACTGAAGGTCAGAGTCCAGTATGAGAACACTGCCTTCACTCTTATTAATGTTTATGCTCCATGCCACCCTGTGGAGAGGATACAGGTGTTAGAGGTCCTCTGTGACTCTGTCAGGGCCTGCAGCTCAGAGGAGGTTTTATTCTTGGGGGGGATTTTAACTGTACAGAGAACTCAGCTTTAGACAGGAACCATCAGGAGCCTCACAGAGCCTCTTCAGCCAGACTCAGACTGCTGTGTGAGACTCATGAGCTGGTAGATGTTTGGAGGTTTCACCATAGGGAGCACAGGCAGTACACATGGAGCCACTGTAAAGACAGCTCTCTCTCTCTAGCCAGGTTAGACCGCCTGTACAGTTTTAAACATCATGTGAGTGTTTTTAAAGGCTGTGTCATTAACCCTGTGAGGTTCACTGATCACAGCCTGGTCTTCTCCTCAGTGTTTATTAAAAATGTCCGCCTGAACAGTGCCTACTGGCATTTTAACACTGCACTGCTGCAGGACAGAGCGTTCAGGTCCGCTCTTGAGTTTTTCTGGCTCCGGCTTCGGGAGCAGAAAATTGGTTTTAGCTGTATTCAGCAGTGGTGGGACTTTGGCAAAAGCCAAATTAAACAGCTTTGCCAACAGTACACCCGCAATGTCACAAATAACATGACCAGATCTTTAAGGGACCTGGAGACTGAGGTGGTAGTGCTGCAGGGGTTGGCAGATGCCACAGGAGATCAGGGACTTTTAGCTTCCCTAAAGTCAAAAAAGTCGGCCTTGGCCAGCCTGCTGGGCATCACAGCACAGGGGGCTCTGGTCCGGTCTCGGTTCCTGGATGTCACACAGATGGACGCTCCCTCCAAGTTCTTTTTCGGGCTGGAGAAGAAAAATGGACAGAGGAAGCTGATCCACTCTCTGCGCTCTGAGAGTGGAGGTTTTGTTTCAGAGCCCTCTGACATAAGAAAATACGCCTCCAGGTTTTATAAAGACTTGTACACCAGCGAGCTGTCAGACCTCCCGGAAGAGCACGAGTACTTCTTCGCTGGTCTTCCTCAGGTCAGTGCTGAGGACAACGTGAGGCTGGAGGCTCAGCTGTCACTGACTGAACTTTTTTCTGCCCTGATGAGTCTGCAGAACGGCAGAGCTCCGGGCATTGACGGCTTACCTGTGGATTTTTATAAGGGGTTCTGGCCCGTGATCGGAGAGGATCTGCTGGAGGTTCTCAGAGACAGTCTGGAGAACGGCCGTCTCCCTCTGAGCTGCAGGAGGGCAGTCATCACTCTGCTGCCAAAGAAGGGCCACCTGCAGGACTTAAAGAACTGGAGACCAGTGTCCTTATTGTGCTCGGACTACAAGATCCTGTCCAAGGTCCTGGCGTCCAGACTCAGGCAGGTGATGGGGTCCATTATCCACATCGATCAGACCTACTGTGTGCCCGGCAGGCTCATCAGTGATGACATCATCATCACTCTGATTCAAGATGTTTTGGAAGTCTCCAGCTCATTGGCGGTTGATACTGGTCTGATTTCCATAGACCAGGAAAAGGCTTTTGATCGGGTTGAACACCAGTACCTGTGGCGCACACTCAGCGCCTTTGGGTTCAGCCCATGCTTCATAGCCAAGATCCAGGTCTTGTATTGTGACATTGCGAGTGTTCTGAAGATCAATGGAGGCCTCACTGCTCCTTTTTTGTGCAGAGAGGGGTCCGACAGGGCTGCTCCCTCTCTGGCATGCTTTACACCGCAGCCATCGAACCCCTGCTCCACAGACTAAGGTCTGCGCTCTCTGGAGTCTGCTTCCCTGGATGTGATTCCTGTTCTAAATTGTCGGCTTATGCGGACGATGTGATTGTTTTAGTGAACAGGCAGACAGACATTGATATTTTAAAAGACACTGTGGACATGTTTGGTCTGATATCTTCTGCCAGAGTGAACTGGATGAAGAGTGAGGCTGTGATGGTGGGAGAGGGGCTGCAGGGTCAGCTCAGTCTGCCTGGAGGGCTCACCTGGAAAACAGGAGGTCTCAGATATCTGGGGTTTTTTTGGGGGGATGACCTGTTCCAACAGAAAAATTGGGAGGGAGTGTTGGAGAAGATCAAAGGTCGACTGAGTAGGTGGAAATGGTTGCTGCCAAAAATGTCTTTCAGGGGTCGGGTTCTGGTGGTTAATAATTTAGTGTCTTCTGCTCTGTGGCACAGGCTGGCCTGTGTTGACCCTCCGCCCTCTCCCCTGGCTAATATTCAAAGAGTGTTGGTAGATTTCTTCTGGGACAGGTTACACTGGGTGCCCCAGAGTGTGCTCTTCTTCCCGAAGGAAGAGGGGGGACAGGGGTTGGTCCACCTAGCTAGTAGGGGGGCCACCTTCCGCCTCCAGTTCGTCCAGAGACTGCTCAGTGGGCCCGTAGACCTGGTGTGGAGACCGCTGGCCTGCTGTATCCTACAGCGGGGTGGAGGACTGGATCTGAGCTCCTCCCTGTTCCTGATGGATTTAAAGACTGTGAAAGTGTCCTGTTTGCCTGGATTTTATCATAGTGTTTTCAAAGTGTGGAATATATTGGACAAACAGAGACCTGGATCCTGTGGTTCTCTGCACTGGCTACTCCAAGAGCCGGTGCTGCACGGAGGTCGTCTGGACTGTCCCGGCTGGGTTGGACCAACTCTGATCGGGAAGTTCCGGGGGGCCAAGGTGTCCACGTTGGGGCAGGTGGTGGAGCTGGCTGGACCGTCCTGATGATCTGGGTGCTCGACTGGGGCTGAGGTCCGCCCGTGTCATGGGTCTGCTGCTGGACCACTGGAGACGCCAGCTGACTGGACAGGAGCTCTCCATGCTTGTGGATTACAAAGATGGTTCTATGGTACCGGACCAATCTGACCCTTTTCCTGCCTGTTCTCTGACCCCGGATTTACAGGACTGTTCTGGTGTTTTTTTGACGGATTGTGCAGGCATGTCTTTGAGTGATTCTACTGGGAAAACTTTTTATAAAATGATGGTCAAAGTTATCAACAAGAGGACCCTGAACGGGCGAAGTGAGTCCCCCTGGAGGACTTACCCAGGGTTTGGCCCTGGGCTAAAACCTGCGTGGAGGTCTTTATACAAGCCTCCTCTAACAAAGAGGCATGCAGACCTACCATGGAGGATCCTCCATGGAGTCATGGCTGTGAATTCATTTGTGTCTGTGATTAATACTGCTGTTCAGAGCTCATGTCCTTTCTGTGAGCACACAGAGACCCTTTTCCACTGCTTCATGGACTGCATCCCTCTGCTCCCCATCTTCGCTCTGCTCCAGAAGGTTTTTAAGGGTTTCAGAGAGGGATTCACCAAAGAGACATTCATCTGTGGTTTTAACTACTCCAAAAAACAGAAAAGTAAAAGTCAGCTGTTAAATTTTGTCCTTGGGATGGCTAAGATGGCTGTGTATGTGAGCAGGAGGAGAAAGGTGGACGGGTGTGTGAACGTGGACGTGGACCTGCCGCTGGGGAGGATGATCAGGTCCAGGTTGCTCTTAGAGTTTAACTTCTACAAAGCCAGTCAGGACTTGGACGGGTTCAGGGCCATGTGGGCTCATGAAGGGGTTCTGTGCTCCTCAGGAGGCTGGTTTGGTGTTTGGAAAACTGTTGATGAATTAATGACTGTTGGAGGAAATGTTTGTTTTTAAGGTTGTAAATAATGTTTTTGTACAGAATGAAGATTGATCAATAAAGGTTTGGTTAAAAATAAAAAAAAATCTCTCTCTCTCTCTCTCTCTCTCTCTCTCTCTCTCTCTCTCTCTCTCTCTCTCTCTCTCTCTCTCTCTCTCTCTCTCTCTCTCTCTCTCTCTCTCTCTCTCCCTCTCTCTCTCTCTCTCTCTCTCTCTCTCTCTCTCTCTCTCTCTCTCTCTCTCTCTCTCTCTCTCAGCATCTGCTTTTGCCCCGTTTGTTTGCTCCTGTACTCGTCTCTGGCTCTTGTCTTGTAGGTGGCCTGGGATCCCTGGTGGAGACTGCCTGCTGCTGTGGAGTCATGAAGCCTCAAAACTACAGTTATAAACATGACACATAGTTGGCCATTTTATTAGGAACACTCCATTCCCATTATCATTGTAGCTGTTCATGTAGTTATTAGCATGATCTCCATATCCATGATCGTTACACCTACAGTATCTATTCTTTATTACCACATAGTCATGAAGTCCCTCTTGAAAATGGGATGTCACATCTCAAGAGGCCTTTAACACATTTATATTTAATGGAGACAAATATGGTTGGGATGCACTTGTGGTCTGGGCACCCATGAGTTCGTCACTTCCATAAATTCTTATTTTCAGTAAGAATATCTAAGATTATACTTCCAGAAAATGATCACCACAACCATTCAGACATGAGGACCCTCCTGAAAATGAGATGTAGCATCTCAAGAGGCTAACCTCCAATAAATCAGACGACAGGTTGATGGTACATGAACCTGTCCCTAATTTTAGTTCTTATTCTAGTCCACTTGTCTCCTCTTACCTTCCTTCTTTTGCCCTCACACCCGACACAGCATCGTGTGGATTTGCTGTTCATCATGGGACTGGGATCCACATTCAAGATTTCCTGCTGCTTAACAGAAGGTTTTTTCTTGCTGCCATGATGGAGGGATTCATGATTGGCTATTTGGATTCATGTTGGGTGTTGGATGTATATATTTGTATATATATGTATATGTGTATTTTATATGTATATATGTATCTATGCATATATGTGTCTCCATAAAATGAAGAGCTTTATGCTCTATTGTAAAGTGTCTTGAGATAACACTTGTTATGAATTGGCGTTTTACAAATAAAGATTGATTGATTAGTTACCAAGCAGATCTCCGTCTGTGAAGAGTGAAGAGTGTCTGTCATCCTCAGTATCTGTGACAGATGTAGGACTATCTTCATAAAGTACCAAGCAGATCTCCATCTGTGAAGAGTTTCAGTCATCCTCAGTATCTGTGACAGATGTAGGACTTTCTTCATTTGGAATACTATAAAGGGGTTGCTTTAAATTTTACAGTATAATTATTCTGGCAACAAGATGCACGTCTAATGAGGAGGACTTCCTCATTAGAAGTGCATTCAAACTCATCAACCAGGGTCACTTTCCTGGATTTCATGGACTTTGGTATCCTGGGCATAATGTTACAAAGTACTTGCCACATGTGTTGTGCGATGATCCTCACACTCCGGGGAAAAGCTTTCTCACACTCCGGGGAAAAGCTTTCTCACACTCCTCCAAGCTAGAGAGCTAGTTGTTCACCTTCTCTGTAACCTCATCAACTATGAGCTCTGTCAGTATCTGTGTGCTCGAGCTCTGGATGTCACCCTTAACACCCATCTTCTCAGTCAATGTCTGTGCTATGATGCTGCCCATGTCTCCAAGACACTTAGACACCTGGTCCTTTGGCACAAACATAATGCTCGCACCATCACTCTCACACTGCAAGAGCTCAAAGATGTGTGTTGCTGCAACATCGATTAATTCCAAACACATCTCCGTCAGTTTGGGTTTTGTTCTCGGGTCCAGTGATCCAGCCTCTAGATTAAGCCACTGCATGGATGTAAGGTGGACGCCTGAGTAGGTCCTTGTTGACCAAAATGTTGGTCTGTGTACTTGCCTCTGTGTTGTTCATTGTTCTTGCTCTGATGTTGAATTAAGTCTGCACAATCCTGATCTTACTTATATAGACATATCAGAGTCTATGTCCATATATGGACTGATGGAATCACCAAAGCAGCACCAGAGGAACGTCCTTTGATCCAGAGGTCCAATCAGCAGCAAGGGAAGATCAAAGGAACATGTTCTGCCTCCTCCCCCTCGTTGCCATAGTCACTGTTAAAGAATGGTGCTGCATTAGTCTGCGTGTGTCAGGCCAACTGTAATAATCAGCCTTTGCATGTGAGACCCTGCACTCTGCAGTCAGCTGGCTACAGACCAAACACCCTCAGGCCCTCCTCCTCATCTCTGGGGACTTTAATCACACCTCTCCATCCTCCACTTTGCCCACTTTCACCCAGTATGTCACCTGCCACACTAGAGACAATAAAATACTGGACTTACTGTATGCAAACACCAAGGATGCATATAAGTCATCACCCCTCCCTCCCCTGTGGAGATCAGACCACAACCTGGTTTATCTCCAGCCTGTGTACAAACCACTTTTCAACAGGCAGCCAGCTGTGACCCGCGCAGTTAAGAGATGGTCTGAGGAGACTGAAGAGGCTCTGAGGGACTGTTTTGAGTCAACTGTGTGGAAGGAGTTCTGTGATCCTCACGGTGAAAACATCGACAACCTCACAGACTGTATAACGGATAACATTAACTTCTGTGTGGAGGACACTGTACTCACCAGGACTGTATGGTGCTTTTCCCATGTTCAGCACAGGAAAAGAAAGACCTAATTCAATTTTGGACTACTTTCATTAGTTACCAAGCAGATATTCTTCAGTGAAGAGTGTGTGTCCTCAGCATCTGTGACAGATGTAGGTCTATCTTAAGTAGGTACCAAGCAGACCTCCGTCTATAAAGAGTGTCAGTCATCCTCAGAATCTGTGACAGATGCAGGACTGTCTTCATTAGGTACCAAGCAGATCTCTGTCTGTGAAGAGTGTCTGTCCTCAGTATCCTAACAAAGTAAGTCCTATGACTAACTTTGTTAGGTACCAAGCAGATCTCCGTCTGTGAAGTGTATCTGTCATCCTCAGTGTCTGTGACGGATGTAGGAATAACTTCATTAGGTACCAAGCAATTCTCCGTCTGTGAAGAGTGTCTGTCGTGAGTATCTGTGACAGATGTAGGACTATCTTCCGTAGGTACCAAGCAGATCTCCATCTGTGAAGAGTGTCTGTCCTCAGTATCTGTGACAGATGTAGAGTCAGACATTTGTCACAGATACTGAGGACACACCGTATCTTGGCATTTGGTACCAAGCAGATCTCCGTCTGTGAAGAGTGTCTGTCCTCAGTATCTGTGACAGATGTAGGACTACCTTCAGTAGGTACCAAGCAGATCTCCATCTGTGAAGAGTGTCTGTCCTCAGTATCTGTGACAGATGAAGGACTATCTTCATTAGTTACCAAGCAGATCTCCGTCTGTGAAGAGTGTCTGTCTTCATCAGTATCTGTGACAGATGCAGGACTAACTTTGTTAGGTACCAAGCAGATCTCCGTCTGTGAAGAGTGTCTGTCATCCTCAGTATCTGTGACAGATGTAGGACTAACTTTGTTAGGTACCAAGCAGATCTCCGTCTGTGAAGAGTGTCTGTCTTCATCAGTATCTGTGACAGATGCAGGACTACCTTCAGTAGGTACCAAGCAGATCTCCATATGTGAATAGTGTTAGTCATCCTCAGTTTCTGTGACTGATGTAGGACTATCTTCATTAGGTACCAAGCAGATCTCCATTTGTGAAGAGTGTCCGTCCTCAGTAACTGTGACAGACGTAGGACTGTCTTCATAAGTTACCAAACAGATCTCCGTATGTGAAGAGTGTCTGTTCTCAGTATCTGTGACAGATGCAGGACTATCTTCATTAGTTACAAGCAGATCTCCATCTGTGAAGAGTGTCTGTCATCCTCAGAATCTGTGACTGATGTAGGACTATCTTCATTAGGCTATGGCCACACCGGACGCGAATTCGCCTGGACGCACGTCGAGATTACATACAAAGTCTATGCAAACACGTGTCTTGACGCAAATTTCGCCCCGAACGGCGCGTTGGACGCGTTTGGCGCGGCGTGTTTGGAGCGTCGAGGCGTTTTGACGCCCCAAACGCCTCGACGCTCGAGTTGAAAATATTGAACATTCGACGCCAGCTCGCGCAGCAGCCAATCAGCGATGACATTCCCCCCCGACGTCATTGATTTGATGACGTGTGACGCTCCGCGGCCCCCTGCTCCCGCTCAAGCCCCTCTCAAAGATGGAGGAGAGGTTTATCTGCGCTGTTTGCTATCATCCTGAGCTAAACTACTCGGCGTGTGTCCTCTACAGAGACCGGAACAAAAGGAGCAGGGTTGGGTGAAAGTCGCTGAGGAGACAGGTTTTGAAGGTAAGTTCTATAAATATTTGTTTCCATTTGGATTTGCCTGCACGGGTCATCACTGAGTCCGAACGGCTCCGGCTCTCTACTGCGCATGCGCCCGGACGCGCGTCATCCCACAGCTTGTCAAAATGTCCAGCCTCCAGCTTCGGGCGTTAAGCGCGGCGCGTTACAGGCATTACGCGCGTTAAAATTCGCCAATTCGCGTCCGGTGTGGCCGTAGCATTAGGTCCCAAGCAGATCTCCGTCTGTGAAGAGTGTCTGTCCTCAGTATCTGTGACAGATGTAGGACTATCTTCATTAGTTACCAAGCAGATCTCCGTCTGTGAAGAGTGTTAGTCATCCTCAGTATCTGTGACAGATGTAGGACTATCTTCATTAGGTACCAAGCAGATCTCCGTCTGTGAAGAGTGTTAGTCATCCTCAGTATCTGTGACAGATGTAGGACTATCTTCATTAGGTACCAAGCAGATCTCCGTCTGTGAAGAGTGTCTGTCCTCAGTATCTGTGACAGATGTAGGACTATCTTCATTAGTTACCAAGCAGATCTCCGTCTGTGAAGAGTGTTAGTCATCCTCAGTATCTGTGACAGATGTAGGACTATCTTCATTAGGTACCAAGCAGATCTCCGTCTGTGAAGAGTGTTAGTCATCCTCAGTATCTGTGACAGATGTAGGACTATCTTCAGGAGGTGCCAAGCAGATCTCCGTCTGTGAAGAGTGTCTGTCCTCAGTATCTGTGACAGATGTAGGACTATCTTCATTAGTTACCAAGCAGATCTCCGTCTGTGAAGAGTGTTAGTCATCCTCAGTATCTGTGACAGATGTAGGACTATCTTCATTAGGTACCAAGCAGATCTCCGTCTGTGAAGAGTGTCTGTCCTCAGTATCTGTGACAGATGTAGGACTTTCTTCATTTGGTACACTATAAAGGGGTTGCTTTAAATTTTACTGTATTATACTGGCAACAAGATGCACGTCTAATCAGGAGGACTTCCTCATTAGAAGTGCATTCAAACTCATTAACCAGGGTCACTCTCCTGGATTTCATGGACTTTGGTATCCTGGGCATAATGTTACAAAGTACTTGCCAACTGTGTTGTGCGATGATCCTCACACTCCGGGGAAAAACTTTCTCACACTCCTCCAAGCTAGAGAGCTAGTTGTTCACCTTCTCTGTAACCTCATCAACTATGAGCTCTGTCAGTATCTGTGTGCTCGAGCTCTGGATGTCACCCTTAACACCCATCTTCTCAGTCAATGTCTGTGCTATGATGCTGCCCATGTCTCCAAGACACTTAGACACCTGGTCCTTTGGCACAAACATAATGCTCGCACCATCACTGTCACACTGCAAGAGCTCAAAGATGTGTGTTGCTACAACATCGATTAATTCCAAACACATCTCCGTCAGTTTGGGTTTTGTTCTCGGGTTAAGTGATCCAGCTTCTAGATTAAGCCACTGCATGGATGTCAGGCAGACGCCTGAGTAGGTCCTTGTTGACCAAAATGTTGGTCTGTGTACTTGCCTCTGTGTTGTTCATTGTTCTTGCTCTGATGTTGAATTAAGTCTGCACAATCCTGATCTTACTTTTATAGACATATCAGAGTCTATGTCCATACATATATGGACATAGACTCTGATATGTCTCTGGTATGAATCACCAAAGCAGCACCAGAGGAACGTCCTTTGATCCAGAGGTCCAATCAGCAGCAAGGGAAGATCAAAGGAACATGTTCTGCCTCCTCCCCCTCGTTGCCATAGTAACTGTTAAAGAATGGTGCTGCATTAGTCTGCCTGTGTCAGGCCAACTGTAATAATCAGCCTTTGCATGTGAGAACCTGCACTCTGCAGTCAGCTGGCTACAGACCAAACACCCTCAGGCCCTCCTCCTCATCTCTGGGGACTTTAATCACACCTCTCCATCCTCCACTTTGCCCACTTTCACCCAGTATGTCACCTGCCACACCAGAGACAATAAAATACTGGACTTACTGTATGCAAACACCAAGGATGCATACAAGTCATCACCCCTCCCTCCCCTGTGGAGATCAGACCACAACCTGGTTTATCTCCAGCCTGTGTACAAACCACTTTTCCACAGGCAGCCAGCTGTGACCCGCGCAGTTAAGAGATGGTCTGAGGAGACTGAAAAGGCCCTGACGGGAAGGTTTTGAGTCAACTGTGTGGAAGGAGTTCTGTGATCCTCACGGGGAGGACATCGACAACCTCACAGACGGATTACATTAACTTCTGTGTGGAGGACACTGTACTCACCAGGACTGTACGGTGCTTTTCCCATGTTCAGCATGGGAAAAGAAAGAACTAATTCAATTTTGGACTACCTTCATTAGTTACCAAGCAGATATTCTTCAGAGAAGAGTGTGTGTCCTCAGTATCTGTGACAGATGTAGGACTATCTTCATTAGGTACCAAGCAGACCTCCGTCTGTGAAGAATGTCTGTCCTCAGTATCTGTGACAGATGTAGGACTTTCTTCATTTGGTACACTATAAAGGGGTTGCTTTAAATTTTACTGTATTATACTGGCAACAAGATGCACGTCTAATCAGGAGGACTTCCTCATTAGAAGTGCATTCAAACTCATTAACCAGGGTCACTCTCCTGGATTTCATGGACTTTGGTATCCTGGGCATAATGTTACAAAGTACTTGCCAACTGTGTTGTGCGATGATCCTCACACTCCGGGGAAAAACTTTCTCACACTCCTCCAAGCTAGAGAGCTAGTTGTTCACCTTCTCTGTAACCTCATCAACTATGAGCTCTGTCAGTATCTGTGTGCTCGAGCTCTGGATGTCACCCTTGACACCCATCTTCTCAGCCAATGTCTGTGCTATGATGCTGCCCATGTCTCCAAGACACTTAGACACCTGGTCCTTTGGCACAAACATAATGCTCGCACCATCACTGTCACACTGCAAGAGCTCAAAGATGTGTGCTGCTGCAACATCGATTAATTCCAAACACATCTCCGTCAGTTTGGGTTTTGTTCTCGGGTTAAGTGATCCAGCTTCTAGATTAAGCCACTGCATGGATGTCAGGCAGACGCCTGAGTAGGTCCTTGTTGACCAAAATGTTGGTCTGTGTACTTGCCTCTGTGTTGTTCATTGTTCTTGCTCTGATGTTGAATTAAGTCTGCACAATCCTGATCTTACTTTTATAGACATATCAGAGTCTATGTCCATATATGGACTGATGGAATCACCAAAGCAGCACCAGAGGAACGTCCTTTGATCCAGAGGTCCAATCAGCAGCAAGGGAAGATCAAAGGAACATGTTCTGCCTCCTCCCCCTCGTTGCCATAGTAACTGTTAAAGAATGGTGCTGCATTAGTCTGCCTGTGTCAGGCCAACTGTAATAATCAGCCTTTGCATGTGAGACCCTGCACTCTGCAGTCAGCTGGCTACAGACCAAACACCCTCAGGCCCTCCTCCTCATCTCTGGGGACTTTAATCACACCTCTCCATCCTCCACTTTGCCCACTTTCACCCAGTATGTCACCTGCCACACCAGAGACAATAAAATACTGGACTTACTGTATGCAAACACCAAGGATGCATACAAGTCATCACCCCTCCCTCCCCTGTGGAGATCAGACCACAACCTGGTTTATCTCCAGCCTGTGTACAAACCACTTTTCCACAGGCAGCCAGCTGTGACCCGCGCAGTTAAGAGATGGTCTGAGGAGACTGAAAAGGCCCTGACGGGAAGGTTTTGAGTCAACTGTGTGGAAGGAGTTCTGTGATCCTCACGGGGAGGACATCGACAACCTCACAGACTGTATAACGGATTACATTAACTTCTGTGTGGAGGACACTGTACTCACCAGGACTGTACGGTGCTTTTCCCATGTTCAGCATGGGAAAAGAAAGAACTAATTCAATTTTGGACTACCTTCATTAGTTACCAAGCAGATATTCTTCAGAGAAGAGTGTGTGTCCTCAGTATCTGTGACAGATGTAGGACTATCTTCATTAGGTACCAAGCAGACCTCCGTCTGTGAAGAATGTCTGTCATCCTCAGTATCAGTGACAGATGTAGGTCTATCTTCAGTAGGTACCAAGCAGATCTCTGTCTGTGAAGAGTGTCTGTCCTTAGTATCTGTGACAGATGTAGGACTATCTTCATTAGTTACCAGGCAGATCTCCATCTGTGAAGAGTGTCTGTACTCAGTATCTGTGACAGATGTAGGACTATCTTCCTTAGGTACCAAGCAGATCTCCGTCTATGAAGAGTGAAGAGTGTCTGTCAACCTCAGTATCTGTGACAGATGTAGGACTTCTTCATAAGGTACCAAGCAGATCTCCATCTGGGAAGAGTTTCAGTCATCCTCAGTATCTGTGACAGATGCAGGACTATCTTCATTAGGTACCAAGCAGACCTCAGTCTATAAAGAGTGTCTATCATCCACAGAATCTGTGACAGATGCAGGACTATCTTCATTGGGTACCAAGCAGATCTCTGTCTGTGAAGAGTGTCTGTCCTCAGTATCCTGACAAAGTAAGTCCTATGACTAACTTTGTTCGGTACCAAGCAGATCTCTGTCTGTGAAGAGTATCTGTCCTCAGTATCTGTGACAGATGTAGGACTATCTTCATTAGGTACCAAGCAGATCTCTGTCTGTGAAGAGTGTCTGTCCTCAGTATCTGTGACAGATGTAGGACTATCTTCATTAGGTACCAAGCAGATCTCCGTCTGTGAAGAATGTCTGTCATCCTCAGTATCTGTGACAGATGTAGGACTATCTTAAGTAGGTACCAAGCATATCTCCATCTGTGAAGAGTGTCAGTCATCCTCAGGATCTGTGACAGATGCAGGACTATCTTTAGTAGGTACCAAGCAATTCTCCGTCTGTGGAGAGTGTCTGTCATCCTCAGTATCTGTGTAAGACGTAGGACTATCTTCATTAGGTACCAAGCAGATCTCCTTCTGTGAAGAGTGTCTGTCATCCTCAGTATCTGTGACAGATGTTGGACTATCGTGATTGGGTACCAAGCAGATCTCCGTCTGTGAAGAGTTTCTGTCCTCAGTATCTGTGACAGATGTAGGACTAACTTTGTTAGGTACCAAGCAGACCTCCATCTGTGAAGAGTGTCTCTCATCCTCAATATCTGTGACAGATGCAGGACTATCTTCAGTAGGTACCAAGCAGATTTCCATCTGTGAAGAGTGTCTGTCCTCAGTATCTGTGACTGATGTAGGACTATCTTTATTAGGTACCAAGCAGATCTCCGTCCGTGAAGAGTGTCTCTCATCCTCAATATCTGTGACAGATGCAGGACTATCTTCAGTAGGTACCAAGCAGATTTCCATCTGTGAATAGTGTTAGTCATCCTCAGTATCTGTGACAGATGTAGGACGATCTTTAGTAGGTACCAAGCATATCTCCATCTGTGAAGAGTGTCAGTCATCCTCAGGATCTGTGACAGATGCAGGACTATCTTAAGTAGGTACCAAGCATATCTCCATCTGTGAAGAGTGTCAGTCATCCTCAGGATCTGTAACAGATGCAGGACTATCTTTAGTAGGTACCAAGCATATCTCCATCTGTGAAGAGTGTCAGTCATCCTCAGGATCTGTAACAGATGCAGGACTATCTTCATTAGGTACCAAGCAGATCTCCGTCTGTGAAGAGTGTTAGTCATCCTCAGTATCTGTGACAGATGTAGGACTATCTTCAGGAGGTGCCAAGCAGATCTCCGTCTGTGAAGAGTGTCTGTCCTCAGTATCTGTGACAGATGTAGGACTATCTTCATTAGTTACCAAGCAGATCTCCGTCTGTGAAGAGTGTTAGTCATCCTCAGTATCTGTGACAGATGTAGGACTATCTTCATTAGGTACCAAGCAGATCTCCGTCTGTGAAGAGTGTCTGTCATTCTCAGTATCTGTGACAGATGTTGGACTATCGTGATTGGGTACCAAGCAGATCTCCGTCTGTGAAGAGTTTCTGTCCTCAGTATCTGTGACAGATGTAGGACTAACTTTGTTAGGTACCAAGCAGACCTCCATCTGTGAAGAGTGTCTCTCATCCTCAATATCTGTGACAGATGCAGGACTATCTTCAGTAGGTACCAAGCAGATTTCCATCTGTGAAGAGTGTCTGTCCTCAGTATCTGTGACTGATGTAGGACTATCTTTATTAGGTACCAAGCAGATCTCCGTCCGTGAAGAGTGTCTCTCATCCTCAATATCTGTGACAGATGCAGGACTATCTTCAGTAGGTACCAAGCAGATTTCCATCTGTGAATAGTGTTAGTCATCCTCAGTATCTGTGACAGATGTAGGACGATCTTTAGTAGGTACCAAGCATATCTCCATCTGTGAAGAGTGTCAGTCATCCTCAGGATCTGTGACAGATGCAGGACTATCTTAAGTAGGTACCAAGCATATCTCCATCTGTGAAGAGTGTCAGTCATCCTCAGGATCTGTAACAGATGCAGGACTATCTTTAGTAGGTACCAAGCATATCTCCATCTGTGAAGAGTGTCAGTCATCCTCAGGATCTGTAACAGATGCAGGACTATCTTTAATAGGTACCAAGCAATTCTCCGTCTGTGGAGAGTGTCAGTCATCCTCAGTATCTGTGTAAGATGTAGGACTATCTTCATTAGGTACCAAGCAGATCTCTCTCTGTGAAGAGTGACTGTCCTCAGTATCTGTGACAGATGTAAGACTATCTTCATTAGTTACCAAGCAGATCTCCATCTGTGAAGAGTGCCTGTCATCCTCAGTATCTGTGACAGATGTAGGACTATCTTCAGTAGGCACCAAGCTGATCTCCATCTGTGAAGAGTGTCTGTCCTCAGTATTTGTGACAGATGTAGGACTTTCTTCATTTGGTACACTATGAAGGGGTTGCTTTAAATTTTACAGTATTATACTGGCAACAAGATGCATGTCTAATGAGGAGGACTTCCTCATTAGAAGTGCATTCAAACTCCTTAACCAGGGTCACTTTCCTGGATTTCATGGACTTTGGTATCCTGGGCATAATGTTAGAAAGTACTTGCCACATGTGTTTTGCGATGATCCTCACACTCCGGGGAAAAGCTTTCTCACACTCCACCAAGCTAAAGAGCTAGTTGTTCACCTTCTCTGTAACCTCATCAACTATGAGCTCTGTCAGTATCTGAGTGCTCGAGCTCTGGATGTCACCCTTAACACCCATCTTCTCAGCCAATGTCTGTGCTATGATGCTGCCCATGTCTCCAAGACACTTAGACACCTGGTCCTTTGGCACAAACATAATGCTCGCACCATCACTCTCACACTGCAAGAGCTCAAAGATGTGTGTTGCTGCAACATCGATTACTTCCAAACACATCTCCGTCAGTTTGGGTTTTGTTCTCGGGTCCAGTGATCCAGCCTCTAGATTAAGCCACTGTATGGATGTCAGGCAGACGCCTGAGTAGGTCCTTGTTGACCAAAATGTTGGTCTGTGTACTTGCCTCTGTGTTGTTCATTGTTCTTGCTCTGATGTTGGATTCAGTCTGCACAATCCTGATCTTTCTTATATAGACATATCAGAGTCTATGTCCATATATGGACTGATGGAATCACCAAAGAGGAACGTCCTTTGATCCAGAGGTCCAATCAGCAGCAAGGGAAGATCAAAGGAACATGTTCTGCCTCTTCCCCCTCGTTGCCATAGTAACTGTTAAAGAATGGTGCTGCATTAGTCTGCCTGTGTCAGGCCAACTGTAATAATCAGCCTATGCATGTGAGACCCTGCACTCTGCAGTCAGATGGCTACAGACCAAACACTCTCAGGCCCTCCTCCTCATCTCTGGGGACTTTAATCACACCTCTCCATCCTCCACTTTGCCCACTTTCACCCAGTATGTCACCTGCCACACAAGAGACAATAACATATTGAACTTACTGCATGCAAACACCAAGGATGCATACAAGTCATCACCCCTCCCTCCCCTGTGGAGATCAGACCACAACCGGGATTATCTCCAGCCCGTGTACAAACCACTTTTCCACAGGCAGCCAGCTGTGACCCGCGCAGTTAAGAGATGGTCTGAGGAGACTGAAAAGGCTCTGACGGGAAGGTTTTGAGTCAACTGTGTGGAAGGAGTTCTGTGATCCTCACGAGGAGGACATCGACAACCTCACAGACTGTATAACGGATTACATTAACTTCTGTGTGGAGGACACTGTACTCACCAGGACTGTACGGTGCTTTTCCCATGTTCAGCATGGGAAAAGAAAGAACTAATTCAATTTTGGACTACCTTCATTAGTTACCAAGCAGATATTCTTCAGTGAAGAGTGTATGTCATCCCTAGTATCTGTGACAGATGTAGGACTATCTTCATTAGGTACCAAGCAGATCTCCATCTGTGAAGAGTGTCTGTCCTTTGTATCTGTGACAGATGTAGGACTATCTTCATAAGGTACCAAGCAGATCTCCGTCTGTGAAGAGTGTCTGTCATCCCTAGTATCTGTGACTGATGTACTATCTTCATTAGTTACCAAGCAGATCTCCATCTGTAAAGAGTGTCTGTACTCAGTATCTGTGACATATGTCGGACTATCTTCATTAGATAAGATGAAGATACTAAGATCCACTTTGGACTCTATTGCTCCACTGAGACAAAAACGTATTAAACGTCAGAGGACAGCCCCTTGGTTTAACTCAGAAACTCGTACACTTAAACAAACAACCCGTAAATTAGAGAGAATGTGGCGCTCTGATAAAAGGGAAGAGTCACGCATACTTTGGCGAGAGAGTCATAATAACTACATGAGAGCCTTAAAACATGCTCGAGCTGCCTACTACTCCTCACTTATTGAAGAAAATAGAAACAACCCTAGATACCTCTTCAGCACTGTAGCCAGGCTGACACAGAGTCAGAGCTCAATTGAGCCTGTGATTCCTCTAACCCTAAGCTGTGAGGACTTTATGAGCTTTTTCAATGATAAAATTCTGAAAATTAGAGATAAAATTAGCAACTCTCTATCTCCAGCTGAACCTGTCGTACCTCTAAATGTAGTAGTAGTTAGACCTGAGTTAGACAGTTTCTCTACGATTAGCATTCACGAGCTACATTCTCTGGTCTCCTCCTCTAAATCATCAACCTGCCTTTTAGACCCGATTCCAACTAAACTGTTCAAGGAGGTGTTCCCTCTAGTTTGTCCATTGTTGCTGGAGACAGTAAATATATCTCTATCAACAGGCTACGTACCACAGTCTTTCAAAACAGCAGTAATCAAACCCCTCCTTAAAAAACCTAACCTCGATTCAGGAACATTAGCTAACTACAGGCCTATTTCTAACCTTCCATTTGCCTCAAAGATCCTGGAGAAAGTAGTAGCTGATCAGCTAGGTGACTTCCTTCAAGACAATAGCCTGCTTGAGGACTTTCAGTCAGGATTTAGAGCTCATCACAGCACAGAGACTGCTCTAGTTAAAGTAACCAATGATCTACTTTCAGCTTCAGATGAAGGACTTCTCTCTGTTCTTGTTTTGTTAGATCTAAGTGCTGCTTTCGACACCATTGATCATGATGTTCTTATACAGAGATTGGAGATGTTACTTGGGATTACAGGGACTGCCTTAAATTGGTTTAAGACCTACTTATCCAATAGATATCAGTTTGTACACGTGAACAACAAGTCCTCTGTGTACACTAAAGTAAGTTACAGGGTTCCTCAAGGTTCGGTGCTAGGTCCAATTCTCTTCTCTATATATATGCTTCCCCTTGGTGATATGAGGAAATACTCTGTTAATTTTCACTGCTACGCTGATGATACACAGCTTTATGTATCACTGAAGCCAGGTGAGACAAACCAGTTAGACAAACTAGATGCCTGTTTAAAGGACATCAGAACCTGGATGGCCAGAAATTTTCTTCTTCTTAACTCAGACAAGACAGGTCATTGTGCTGGGCCCTTGACACCTTAGAGAATCCTTTTCTAGTGATTTAACTGCCATAGATGGCATTAGCCTGGCACCAAGCACAACTGTTAGAAATCTAGGAGTACTATTTGATCAGGATTTATCCTTTAACTCCCACATAAAGCAAATTTCAAAAACAGCCTTTTTTCATCTTCGTAGCATCGCTAAAATCAGGCCTATCCTGTCCCAGAGCGATGCTGAAAAGCTAGTCCATGCTTTTGTTACCTCTAGACTGGACTATTGTAATTCTCTGCTTTCAGGCTGTCCCAGCAAGTCACTTAAGATGCTTCAGCTGGTCCAAAATGCTTCAGCACGTTTACTGACTAGAACTGGGAGAAGAGACCACATTACTCCTGTTTAAGCTTCTCTGCATTGGCTTCCCATTAAATATAGAATAGAATTCAAGATTCTTCTCCTCACCTATAAAGCTCTCAGTGGACAGGCACCAGTCTATCTTAAAGAGCTTGTATTGCCGTACAACCCCTCTAGAACATTACGCTCCCAAAATGCCGGCCTACTTGTGGTACCATTAATCTCCAAAAGTAGTATGGGAGGTAGAGCCTTCAGTTATCAGGCTCCTCTTCTGGAACACCTATTTCGAAAGCACAGTTCGGGAGTCTGACACTCTCTCTACCTTTAAGGTTAGACTTAAAACTCTCTCTCTCTCTCTCTCTCTCTCTCTCTCTCTGCTCTGTCTTTGTGACTGCTGCTTGCTTGCTCCCTGTACTGCCTTCTGCTGTGGAGTCATGAAGCCTCAAAACTACAGTTATAAACATGACACATAGTTGGCCATTTTATTAGGAACACTCCATTCCCATTATCATTATAGCTGTTCATGTAGTTATTAGCATGATCTCCATATCCATGATCGTTACACCTACAGTATCTATTCTTTATTACCACATAGTCATGAAGTCCCTCTTGAAAATGGGATGTCACATCTCAAGAGGCCTTTCACACATTTATATTTAATGGAGACAAATATGGTTGGGATGCACTTGTGGTCTGGGCACCCATGAGTTCGTCACTACCATAAATTCTTATTTTCAGTAAGAATATCTAAGATTATACTTCTAGAAAATGATCACCACAACCATTCAGACATGAGGACCCTCTTGAAAATGAGATGTAGCATCTCAAGAGGCTACCCTCTAATAAATCAGACGACAGGATGATGGTACATGAACCTGTCCCTAATTTTAGTTCTTATTCTAGTCCACTTGTCTCCTCTTACCTTCCTTCTTTTGCCCTCACACCCGACACAGCATCGTGTGGATTTGCTGTTCATCATGAGACTGGGATCCACATTCAAGATTTCCTGCTGCTTAACAGAAGGTTTTTTCTTGCTGCCATGATGGAGGGATCCATGATTGGCTATTTGGATTCATGTTGGGTGTTGGATGTATATATTTGTATATATATGTATATGTGTATTTTATATGTATATATGTATCTATGCATATATGTGTCTCCATAAAATGAAGAGCTTTATGCTCGATTGTTAAGTGTCTTGAGATAACACTTGTTATGAATTGGTGCTATACAAATAAAGATTGATTGATAAGATACCAAGCAGATCTCCGTCTGTGAAGAGTGAAGAGTGTCTGTCATCCTTAGTATCTGTGACAGATGTAGGACTATCTTCATAAGGTACCAAGCAGATCTCCATCTGTGAAGAGTTTCAGTCATCCTCAGTATCTGTGACAGATGTAGGACTATGTTCATTAGGTACCAAGCAGATCTCCGTCAGTGAAGAGTGTCTGTCCTCAGTATCTGTGACAGACGTAGGACTATCTTCAGTAGGTACCAAGCAGATCTCCGTCTGTGAAGAGTGAAGAGTGTCTGTCCTCAGTATCTGTGACAGACGTAGGACTATCTTCAGTAGGTACCAAGCAGATCTCCGTCTGTGAAGAGTGAAGAGTGTCTGTCCTCAGTATCTGTGACAGATGCAGGACTATCTTCAGTAGGTACCAAGCAGACCTCCATCTGTGACGAGTGTCTGTCATCCACAGTATCTGTGACAGATGTAGGACTATCTTCATTAGGTACCAAGCAGACCTCCGTCTATAAAGAGTGTTAGTCATCCTCAGTTTCTGTGACTGATGTAGGACTATCTTCATTAGGTACCAAGAAGATCTCCGTCAGTGAAGAGTGAAGAGTGTCTGTCAACCTCAGTATCTGTGACATATGTCTGACTTCCTTCATTAGTTACCAAGCAGATCTCTATCTGTGAAGAGTGTCTGTACTCAGTATCTGTGACAGACGTAGGACTTTCTTCATTTGGTACACTATAAAGGGGTTGCTTTAAATTTTACAGTATTATACTGGCAACAAGATGCACGTCTAATGAGGAGGACTTCCTCATTAGAAGTGCATTCAAACTCATTAACCAGGGTCACTTTCCTGGATTTCATGGACTTTGGTATCCTGGGCATAATGTTACAAAGTACTTGCCACATGTTTTGTGCGATGATCCTCACACTCCAGGGAAAAGCTTTCTCACACTCCTCCAAGCTAAAGAGCTAGTTGTTCACCTTCTCTGTAACCTCATCAACTATGAGCTCTGTCAGTATCTGTGTGCTCGAGCTCTGGATGTCACCCTTAACACCCATCTTCTCAGCCAATGTCTGTGCTATGAGGCTACCCGTGTCTCCAAGACACTTAGACACCTGGTCCTTTGGCACAAACATAATGCTCCCACCATCACTCTCACACTGCAAGAGCTCAAAGATGTGTGTTGCTGCAACATCGATTACTTCCAAACACATCTCCGTCAGTTTGGGTTTTGTTCTCGGGTCCAGTGATCCAGCCTCTAGATTAAGCCACTGCATGGATGTCAGGTGGACGCCTGAGTAGGTCCTTGTTGACCAAAATGTTGGTCTGTGTACTTGCCTCTGTGTTGTTCATTGTTCTTGCTCTGATGTCGAATTAAGTCTGCACAATCCTGATCTTACTTATATAGACATATCAGAATCTATGTCCATATATGGACTGATGGAATCACCAAAGCAGCACCAGAGGAACGTCCTTTGATCCAGAGGTCCAATCAGCAGCAAGGGAAGATCAAAGGAACATGTTCTGCCTCCTCCCCCTCGTTGCCATAGTAACTGTTAAAGAATGGTGCTGCATTAGTCTGCCTGTGTCAGGCCAACTGTAATAATCAGCCTTTGCATGTGAGACCCTGCATTCTGCAGTCAACTGGCTACAGACCAAACACCCTCAGGCCCTCCTCCTCATCTCTGGGGACTTTAATCACACCTCTCCATCCTCCACTTTGCCCACTTTCACCCAGTATGTCACCTGCCACACCAGAGACAATAAAATACTGGACTTACTGTATGCAAACACCAAGGATGCATACAAGTCATCACCCCTCCCTCCCCTGTGGAGATCAGACCACAACCTGGTCTATCTCCAGCCCGTGTACAAACCACTTTTCCACAGGCAGCCAGCTGTGACCCGCACAGTTAAGAGATGGTCTGAGGAGACTGAAAAGGCTCTGAGGGACTGTTTTGAGTCAACTGTGTGGAAGGAGTTCTGTGATCCTCACGGGGAGGACATCGACAACCTCACAGACTGTATAACGGATTACATTAACTTCTGTGTGGAGGACACTGTACTCACCAGGACTGTACGGTGCTTTCCCCATGTTCAGCATTGGAAAAGAAAGAACTAATTCAATTTTGGACTACCTTCATTAGTTACCAAGCAGATATTCTTCAGTGAAGAGTGTGTGTCCTCAGTATCTGTGACAGATGTAGGACTATCTTCATTAGTTACCAAGCAGATCTCTGTCTATAAAGAGTGTCAGTCATCCTCAGTATCTGTGACAGCTGCAGGACTATCTTCATTAGGTACCAAGCAGATCTCCGTCTGTGAAGAGTGTCTGTCATCCTCAGTATCTGTGACAGATATAGGACTAACTTTGTTCGGTACCAAGCAGACCTCCATCTGTGAAAAGTGTCTGTCGTCCTCAGTATCTGTGACAGATGTAGGACTATCTTCAGTAGGTACCAAGCAGATCTCCATATGTGAAGAGTGTCTGTCAACCTCAGTATCTGTGACAGATGTAGGTCTATCTTCAGTAGGTACCAAGCAGATCTCTGTCTGTGAAGAGTGTCTGTCCTCAGTATCCTAACAAAGTAAGTCCTATGACTAACTTTGTTAGGTACCAAGCAGATCTCCATCTGTGAAGAGTGTCTGTCATCCTCAGTATCTGTGACAGATGTAGGAGTATCTTCATTAGGTACGAAGCAGATCTCCATCTGTGAAGAGTTTCTATCCTCAGTATCTGTGACAGATGTAGGACAACCTTATTAGGTACCAAGCAGATCTCCGTCTGTGAAGAGTGTCTGTCATCCTCAGTATCTGTGACAGATATAGGACTAACTTTGTTCGGTACCAAGCAGACCTCCATCTGTGAAAAGTGTCTGTCCTCAGTATCTGTGACAGATGTAGGACTATCTTTAGTAGGTACCAAGCAGATCTCCATCTGCGAAGAGTGTCTTTCACCCTCAGTATCTGTGACAGATGTAGGACTATCTTCAGTAGGTACCAAGCAGATCTCCATATGTGAAGAGTGTCTGTCAACCTCAGTATCTGTGACAGATGTAGGACTATCTTCAGTAGGTACCAAGCAGACCTCCATCTGTGACGAGTGTCAGTCATCCTCAGCATCTGTGACAGATGTAGGTCTATCTTCAGTAGGTACCAAGCAGATCTCTGTCTGTGAAGAGTGTCTGTCCTCAGTATCCTAACAAAGTAAGTCCTATGACTAACTTTGTTAGGTACCAAGCAGATCTCCATCTGTGAAGAGTGTCTGTCATCCTCAGTATCTGTGACAGATGTAGGACTATCTTCATTAGGTACCAAGCAGATCTCCATCTGTGAAGAGTTTCTATCCTCAGTATCTGTGACAGATGTAGGACAACCTTATTAGGTACCAAGCAGATCTCCGTCTGTGAAGAGTGTCTGTCATCCTCAGTATCTGTGACAGATATAGGACTATCTTCATTAGGTACCAAGCAGATCTCCATCTGTGAAGAGTTTCTATCCTCAGTATCTGTGACAGATGTAGGACTAACTTTGTTCGGTACCAAGCAGACCTCCATCTGTGAAAAGTGTCTGTCGTCCTCAGTATCTGTGACAGATGTAGGACTATCTTTAGTAGGTACCAAGCAGATCTCCATCTGCGAAGAGTGTCTTTCACCCTCAGTATCTGTGACAGATGTCGGACTATCTTCATTAGTTACCAAGCAGATCTCTGTCTGTGAAGAGTGTCTGTCCTCAGTATCCTAACAAAGTAAGTCCTATGACTAACTTTGTTAGGTACCAAGCAGATCTCCATCTGTGAAGAGTGTCTGTCATCCTCAGTATCTGTGACAGATGTAGGACTATCTTCATTAGGTACCAAGCAGATCTCCATCTGTGAAGAGTTTCTATCCTCAGTATCTGTGACAGATGTAGGACAACCTTATTAGGTACCAAGCAGATCTCCGTCTGTGAAGAGTGTCTGTCATCCTCAGTATCTGTGACAGATATAGGACTATCTTCATTAGGTACCAAGCAGATCTCCATCTGTGAAGAGTTTCTATCCTCAGTATCTGTGACAGATGTAGGACTATCTTTAGTAGGTACCAAGCAGACCTCCATCTGTGAAAAGTGTCTGTCGTCCTCAGTATCTGTGACAGATGTAGGACTATCTTTAGTAGGTACCAAGCAGATCTCCATCTGCGAAGAGTGTCTTTCACCCTCAGTATCTGTGACAGATGTCGGACTATCTTCATTAGTTACCAAGCAAGCATATAGTGCATGTGACCCCTGGAGATTTAAATACCCATCTTCTAAACAGTTTTCTTTTTACTCACCAGTGCATCAAACGTACTCCAGGATTGATTATTTCCTTCTAGACAGTAAATTACTTCCTTTGATAACACAGGTGAAGTACGACAGCATAGTTATTTCAGATCACAGTCCTGTCTTGCTGAAACTTCACTTCCCAGAAAACACATCTACCTGCTGTATATGGCGTCTCAACCCAAGACTTATGGCGGATCAGGATTTTATTAAATTCATAGAGGCGTAAATTAACCTCTTCCTTGAAACTAATGAATCCCCAGACATAAGCTACATCACTCTTTGGGAAACTTTAAAAGCATTTGTTAGGGGTCAAATCATTTCATATCAGGCGAGTGAAAATAAGAGGAAATCAAAGCGTACCATAGAAATAATGGATAGAATTAAAACAATTGACCAGCTACATTCAACAGCACCGTCTGCAGCGTTATATAAGGAGAGATTACTACTAAAGACTGAATTTGACACACTGACCAGTGAAAATGCTGAAGATCTCTACTTAAAATCACGACAAACCCACTATGAACATGGCGAGCGGGCTGGTAAGCTCCTATGCCACCAATCGAAACAATCTGCAGCAGCAGGCTTTATAGATGCAGTTAAAAATAAGGAGGGCCACATTATTATAGACCAGCATTGCATTAATGAGCAGTTTAAACTTTTTTATAAGGACCTTTATACATCCGAGAAGGGCAATAATGAACAGGTGGAAGATTTTTGTACCAAATTAGAGATGCCTTCTCTGGATGAGCCAGATAAATCCAACCTAAAAAGTAATATATCAGTAGCTGAGATTGATAACGCAATCAGGAAATTGAAATCAGGAAAAGCCCCGGGCCCTGACGGGTACCAGGTAGAGTTCTATAAAATGTTCTCTGCTAAATTAACTCCCCTGCTATGTAAGGTATTTGAGGAGGTCCTTGCCACTAGGTCTCTTCCCCCAACTACGACTCAAGCCACAATATCGGTCCTCCTGAAAAAGAATAAAGATCCGCTTAGGTGTGACTCATATCGTCCCATAAGCTTACTTTGTTGTGATTATAAGATCCTGGCTAAGGTGCTGGCAGCCAGGCTGGAGCCTATCATGACAAAGCTCATTCATCCAGACCAGACTGGCTTTGTCACTGGCAGACAGTTATCTAGTAACCTCCGTCGCTTGTTCAATGTAATATATGCACCCAATGATAACATTAATCCTGAAATTTTAATTTCTTTGGACGCCCATAAAGCGTTTGATAGAATTGAATATTGCTACCTGCTCATGGCTCTGAAGAGGTTTGGTTTCGGCTCTAATTTCTGTTCCTGGATAAAAATTCTGTACACTATGCCTCAAGCGTCTATCCGAACAAATAATGTAGTATCAGAGTATTTCCCTCTCTTCCGTGGAACAAGACAGGGATGTCCCCTGTCCCCTTTGCTTTGATATTGCCATTGAACCTCTCGCGATCATGTTAAGGAACACAGCCAGTGTAGTTGGAATCGTAGGGAGGATCAGTTACATAAGCTTTCACTGTCGCATGACGACCTCCTCCTTTTTCTGACAAATCCAAACTCCTCTATTCCGGCTGCTCTTCAGATAATCTCAGACTTCGGCATTGTCTCAGGTTATAAAATTAATCTTTCAAAGAGCCTACTCTTTCCTATAAATGAGAGGGCTCGACAAATGTCTTTTCAGTCTTTTCCATTTTCAGTTAACCTCAATAAATTTACATATCTAGGCGTAAATGTAACATATAAATACCAGGATCTGTTTAGCAGTAATTTTCAGACAGCTTTTGATAAAGCTAAACAGGACATGTCACGGTGGTCCATTCTGCCTTTATCACTGGCTGGGAGAATAAACTTAGTTAAAATGACAATTATGCCAAGGTTTCTATTTTTATTTCAGACAGTACCAATTTTCATCCCCAAGTCATTTTTCAAAAATCTAAACAAACACACATCAACCTTTATCTGGAACAAAAATGTACCCCGTATTAGGAAAGATTTTATGGAGCGGCAGAAGGAGGAAGGAGGATTGGCGTTACCTAACTATATGCATTATTACTGGGCTGCTAACCTCCACAAACTGATATACTGGGTCTGTGATTTGCCAGAGGGAGAAGCACCAGCCTGGGTGCTTATGGAGCAACACTCATGCAACCCAGTATCATTGCTCGCTGGTGTGTGCCCCAATACCATTGAGTAAACGCTTCCATACTAATAACCCAGTTATTTGCGGATCACTCAGGGTGTGGGCAGTTCAGAATTCACTTTAAGAGTAAGGAGGCCCTCCCTACAGCCCCCCTTGTCCTGAACCCTCTGTTCCCTCCCTCCCTGATAGACTCTGCATTTCAGCTCTGGTCCAGAAATGGGGTCAAGTGTGTGAAAGACCTTTTTAAAAATGGTGTTTTTAGATCATTCCAGCAGCTAAGTACAGAGTTCAATATTCCTAAGTGCAATTTCTTCAGGTATCTACAGGTTCGTAGTTTCATAAAAACACACTTTTCCCCATCCCTGATCTCACTACAAAGTGGTTGGATAGATGAACTATTGAACACAGACCCCACCTGTAGGGGTATGGTCTCCATCCTCTATGAAAACATCCAAAGAGTGGCTTCCCCATCCCTTGGACACATAAGGAGGCAGTGGGAAGAGGAGTTGGGAATAGTAATGTCAGATTTGGAGTGGCAGCCTGCAATAAGACTTATACACTCCTCCTCTGTGTGCATTAGGCATGGGTTAATACAATTCAAGATTATCCACAGGCTGCACCTGTCCAGGAGCAGGCTGGCTAAAATCTATCCAGGCTCTGATCCATCTTGCCCTCGATGTAACCTGGAGCCAGCAGATCTCAGCCATATGTTTTGGAGTTGTCCCAGGCTCGCTTCATTCTGGAAAAATGTATTCCGAACCTTCTCACTTATGTATGGCAAAGTCATCAGTCCTAACCCTTTAACTTCTGTCTTTGGTGTGACGCTAGATGGGATGCATCTATCTGCAAGTCAGGCTGAGGCTATAGCTTTTCTACGCTACTGGCCAGACGACTGATCCTCTCAAATTGGAAAAAGGCCGTACCACCCTCACATGATCATTGGGTTGAGTCAGTGATGGCACACTTAAAACTTGAACACCTCAAATACACCACTTGAGGCTCCTCTCGCTATTTCTATAAAGTGTGGCAACCATTTTTGTCCTATGTCGAACAGGAATTTCTCTCTGTGGGTACAGGCAATCCTGGCAACTGATTTTATTGCATTTTATTTTTATTTTATTATTATTATTATCATTGTTCTTAAATTATTTGTTTTTTTTCCTTTTTTTTTCTTATTCTTTTCACTACTCTCCCCCCCCCCCCCCCCCTGCCCATATGCCGATCAACTCGTGAATGGTCCTATGTAAGCACACTTGTGAGCACAATTGTTCTCTGTTATTTGTACTTAGTATGTTGCAAGACTTATATGTGGCTTTATGGGCACTGTTATTGTGCTGATTCCTGTTTGAATGTTTTGAATATATGAAAACTCAATAAAAATACTTGAATAATAATTATTATTCTGGCAACAAGATGCATGTCTAATGAGGAGGACTTCCTCATTAGAAGTGCATTCAAACTCATTAACCAGGGTCACTTTCCTGGATTTCATGGACTTTGGTATCCTGGGCATAATGTTACAAAGTACTTGCCACATGTTTTGTGCGATGATCCTCACACTCCAGGGAAAAGCTTTCTCACACCCCTTCAAGAAAGAGAGCTAGTTGTTCACCTTCTCTGTAACCTCATCAACTCTGAGCTCTGTCAGTATCTGTGTGCTCGAGCTCTGGATGTCACCCTTAACACCCATCTTCTCAGCCAATGTCTGTGCTATGATGCTGCCCATGTCTCCAAGACACTTTGACACCTGGTCCTGTGGCACAAACATAATGCTCGCACCATCACTCTCACACTGCAAGAGCTCAAAGATGTGTGTTGCTGCAACATCGATTAATTCCAAACACATCTCCGTCAGTTTGGGTTTTGTTCTCGGGTCCAGTGATCCAGCCTCTAGATTAAGCCACTGTATGGATGTCAGGCGGACGCCTGAGTAGGTCCTTGTTGACCAAAATGTTGGTCTGTGTACTTGCCTCTGTGTTGTTCATTGTTCTTGCTCTGATGTAGAATTAAGTCTGCACAATCCTGATCTTACTTATATAGACATATCAGAGTCTATGTCCATATATGGACTGATGGAATCACCAAAGCAGCACCAGAGGAACGTCCTTTGATCCAGAGGTCCAATCAGCAGCAAGGGAAGATCAAAGGAACATGTTCTGCCTCCTCCCCCTCGTTGCCATATTAACTGTTAAAGAATGGTGCTGCATTAGTCTGCCTGTGTCAGGCCAACTGTAATAATCAGCCTTTGCATGTGAGACCCTGCACTCTGCAGTCAGCTGGCTACAGACCAAACACCCTCAGGCCCTCCTCCTCATCTCTGGGGACTTTAATCACACCTCTCCATCCTCCACTTTGCCCACTTTCACCCAGTATGTCACCTGCCACACCAGAGACAAAAAAATACTGGACTTACTGTATGCAAACACCAAGGATGCATACAAGTCATCACCCCTCCCTCCCCTGTGGAGATCAGACCACAACCTGGTTTATCTCCAGCCCGTGTACAAACCACTTTTCCACAGGCAGCCAACTGTGACCCGCGCAGCTAAGAGATGGTCTGAGGAGACTGAAGAGGCTCTGAGGGACTGTTTTGAGTCAACTGTGTGGAAGGAGTTCTGTGATCCTCATGGGGAGGACATCGACAACCTCACAGACTGTATAACGGATTACATTGACTTCTGTGTGGAGGACACTGTACTCACCAGGACTGTACGGTGCTTTTCCCATGTTCAGGATGGGAAAAGAAAGAACTAATTCAATTTTGGACTACCTTCATTAGTTACCAAGCAGATATTCTTCAGTGTGTGTCCTCAGTATCTGTGACAGATGTAGGACTATCTTCAGTAGGTACCAAGCAGATCTCCTTCTGTGAAGAGTGTCAGACATCCTCAGTATCTGTGACAGATGTAGGACTATCTTCATTAGGTACCAAGCAGATCTCCATCTGTGAAGAGTGTCTGCCATCCTCAGTTTCTGTGACAGATGTATATCTTTTAAAGCAGATCTCCTGTCTGTGAAGAGTTTCTGTCCTCAGTATCTGTGACAGATGCAGGACTATCTTCAGTAGGTACCAAGCAGATCTCCATCTGTGAAGAGTGTCATTCATCCTCTGTGACTATCTTCATTAGGTACCAAGCAGATCTCCGTCTGTGAAGAGTGTCTGTCATCCTCAGTATCTGTGACAGATGCAGGACTATCTTCAGTAGGTACCAAGCAGATCTCCGTCTGTGAAGAGTGTTAGTCATCCTCAGTATCTGTGACAGATGACTGACACTCATCATTAGGTACCAAGCAGATCTCCGTCTGTGAAGAGTGTCTGTCATCCTCAGTATCTGTGACAGATGTAGGACTATTTCAGCAGATCTCCATCAGAGTGATGGACTATCTTTGTAGCAGATCTCCATCTGTGAAGAGTAGTGTCTGTGACATAGGACTATCTTCATTAGGTACCAAGCAGATCTCTGTCTGTGAAGAGTGTCAGACATCCTCAGTATCTGTGACAGATGTAGGACTATCTTCATTAGGTACCAAGCAGATCTCCATCTGTGAAGAGTGTCAGTCCTCAGTTTCTGTGACAGATCTCAGACTATCTTTATTAGGTACCAAGCAGATCTCCTTCTGTGAAGAGTGTCAGACATCCTCAGTATCTGTGACAGATCTCAGACTATCTTATTTCAAGCAGATCTCTCTGTGAAGAGTTTCTGTCCTCAGTATCTGTGACAGATGCAGGACTATCTTCAGTAGGTACCAAGCAGATCTCTCTGTGAAGAGTCATCCTCAGTATCTGTGACAGATGCAGGACTATCTTCAGTAGGTACCAAGCAGATCTCCGTCTGTGAAGAGTGTTAGTCATTTTCAGTATCTGTGACAGATGACTGACACTCTTCATTAGGTACCAAGCAGATCTCCGTCTGTGAAGAGTGTCTGTCATCCTCAGTATCTGTGACAGATGCAGGACTATCTTCAGTAGGTACCAAGCAGATCTCCGTCAGTGAAGAGTGTTAGTCATCACAGATGTCTTCAGTAGGTACCAAGCAGATCTCCGTCTGTGAAGAGTGTTAGTCATCCTCAGTATCTGTGACAGATGACTTCTTCAGTAGGTACCAGATCTCCGTCTGTGAAGAGTGTTGTCATCCTCAGTATCTGTGACAGATGCACTCTTCATTAGCCAAGCAGATCTCCATCTGGGAAGAGTGTCTGTCATCCTCAGTATCTGTGACAGATGTAGGACTATCTTGGTACCAAGCAGATCTCCATCTGTGAAGAGTGTCTGCCTCAGTGTCTGACATATGTAGGACTATCTTCATTAGTTACCAAGCAGATCTCCATCTGTGAAGAGTGTCTGCACTCATTATCTGTGACAGATGTAGGACTATGTTAGTTACCAAGCAGATCTCTGTCTGTGAAGAGTGTCTGTCCTCAGTATCTGTGACAGGCGTAGGACTTTTCTTCATTTGGTACACTATAAATTTATTCAGTGATACAGGATGTCTAATGAGAGGACTTCTCATTAGAAGTGCATTCAAACTCATTAACCAGGGTCACTTTCCTGGATTTCATGGACTTTGGTATCCTGGGCATAATGTTACAAAGTACTTGCCACATGTGTTGTGCGATGATCCTCACACTCCGGGAAAAAGCTTTCTCACACTCCTCCAAGCTAGAGAGCTAGTTGTTCACCTTCTCTGTAACCTCATCAACTATGAGCTCTGTCAGTATCTGTGTGCTCGAGCTCTGGATGTCACCCTTAACACCCATCTTCTCAGCCAATGTCTGTGCTATGATGCTGCCCATGTCTCCAAGACACTTAGACACCTGGTCCTTTGGCACAAACATAATGCTCGCACCATCACTCTCACACTGCAAGAGCTCAAAGATGTGTGTTGCTGCAACATCGATTAATTCCAAACACATCTCCGTCAGTTTGGGTTTTGTTCTCGGGTCCAGTGATCCAGCCTCTAGATTAAGCCACTGCATGGATGTCAGGCGGGCGCATGAGTAGGTCCTTGTTGACCAAAATGTTGGTCTGTGTACTTGCCTCTGTGTTGTTCATTGTTCTTGCTCTGATGTCAAATTAAGTCTGCACAATCCTGATCTTACTTATATAGACATATCAGAGTCTATGTCCATATATGGACTGATGGAATCACCAAAGCAGCACCAGAAGAAAGTCCTTTGATCCAGAGGTCCAATCAGCAGCAAGGGAAGATCAAAGGAACATGTTCTGCCTCCTCCCCCTCGTTGCCATAGTAACTGTTAAAGAATGGTGCTGCATTAGTCTGCCTGTGTCAGGCCAACTGTAATAATCAGCCTTTGCATGTGAGACCCTGCACTCTGCAGTCAGCTGGCTACAGACCAAACACCCTCAGGCCCTCCTCCTCATCTCTGGGGACTTTAATCACACCTCTCCATCCTCCACTTTGCCCACTTTCACCCAGTATGTCACCTGCCACACCAGAGACAATAAAATACTGGATGCAAACACCAAGGATGCATACAAGTCATCACCCCTCCCTCCCCTGTGGAGATCAGACCACAACCTGGTTTATCTCCAGCCCGTGTACAAACCACTTTTCCACAGGCAGCCAGCTGTGACCCGCGCAGTTAAGAGATGGTCTGAGGAGACTGAAAAGGCTCTGACGGGAAGGTTTTGAGGCAACTGTGTGAAAGGAGCTCTGTGATCCTCACGGGGAGGACATCGACAACCTCACAGACTGTATAACGGATTACATTAACTTCTGTGTGGAGGACACTGTACTCACCAGGACTGTACGGTGCTTTTCCCATGTTCAGCATGGGAAAAGAAAGAACTAATTCAATTTTGGACTACCTTCATTAGTTACCAAGCAGATATTCTTCAGTGAAGAGTGTGTGTCCTCAGTATCTGTGACAGATGTAGGACTATCTTCATTAGGTACCAAGCAGTGGTGTAGTGGTCCCTTGAGAAGTGGGTATACTCTAAATTTTGGCCTTTTTTTTAAGTAGTACAGAAAAAAAGACGGTTTTAGAACCAGTGACATGTAAGACTACTCTATTTAACCAAAAATCTGTCATTTCTACTTGCTCACTATTATAAAATTACCATGACTTAATTAGGAGCAGTTTGTAGTCACTACTGGTCACACAAGCAGAATGGATGAATGTAAAATGTATTCATCATGAGGCAAACATGGTGTTTCGGTTATTTTTTGAACATTTATTTACATAAAATACTAAATCTGAAGTTGACAATGCATTCATGTTAATATTTAACCTTAAATAAAACACAAATCATTCTCTTCCAAACATCAAAACCATTCAGATAAACTTAAAAGCGCACTGTCATAAAGTTGAAATAAATTATTTAGTTTTCAATAGCTGAACAGAATCTTTCAAAAAAATATGTTACAATGAACAAAAATAAAAAAATAATTTAGATTTACATCATTTGTGTCATATAGTACAACTAGGGTGCTGACACTTACACCAGGACATGTGAATAAAATACAAAGGAAAATAAAGTACGCTCTCACACACACATACATACCCATACACACGCATGCATGCATGCATGCTCCATGCATGCATGCATGCGACCACATTCACAACCATATGCAATCCAAAAAAACCCCAAACAAATCAAAAACGAACAAGTGCTAGAGCTCCCAGGACTTAAATATATGCAAATATATGAAAAATAAATGCAAAAACTATTAAAAAATATATGCATTCACTTTCTCAACCCAGCACATCTAACCATCTGACCTTTGCTCATACTCCAGTATATTCCAGACAGATTTGCTTTCTGCAGGAGTTTTCACACTGCACTGTCTAGAGCACACAGAAGAGGCAGCGATGACTCCTTAACCAGGTCCTTGTATATTTTCCAGGATCAAACTTGGAAGTTGGTGGGCCGTTAATATTAATCATCATTAAGTGATGAGCAGGACAGCCCTCTTGTCTGAGCATATATTATTCATTAGGCTGAAGTTTCTCTCACACTCTGCTGTACTCACGGGGAATGTTTTCATACAGTTTATGAGTGGTTTTAGGTCATCAGGCTCACTACTGGGGTCTTCTAGTAGGTCCGCATCCCATTGAGTGCTTGGTCTGTGCACAAGTTAAAAGCAGCTTGCACAGTCGCTTTACTTGTTCTTCACCATGGCGAATGTTTGGCTTTGATGGCCACTTACGTTGGTCAAGGATGCTGAGGTCAGTATGGTCTCATCTTCAAAAGACAAGCGCTTCTCTAGATTGTTTACAAGACTTTGTAGAAACCGGCCTGGATTGATTGACTTCAGCTTTGCATTTGTTTTCAGGGCTATAGACCGATACTCCCCAGTCTGTTTTGCTTCTAAAGCCTCACTATATTTCTCACCTGGACTCTCTTTAAATGACTGAATCACTCTGATTGAGCGTTTCATCAGATGCTCTGCTCTGAGGAGAGTTATAGAACGAGACTGAAGCTCCTGTGACAGGAGACTTAGTTCATGAAGAGTGTCATACATGAGCCCAAGGTCACAAATAAATTCTGGACTTTGAACACGGTCTAACAAACCTCTGTACATCTGCCTGTCTTTGGTGGACCTCATCTCATCACTGGAAGCATTTTTAAAGTGCTGCACAAGAGCTCCCAGGGATGTTCAAACAGCAAGAACAGTCCGAGCTACTGGCAACCCAGCGTACATCCAAGATTCTGCCAATGCAAGAAGCTGAGAGCCTACTTCAGCTGCTGCATTTACAAGTTCACCTTCATTTTGCTTGAAACACTATACAGAGAGTATAGCTTCTGGACAAAAGTTTTAAAGTGATTGACAGAGTTTACCTCATCAACTGCATCTGACACAGCAAGTTCAAGTCTATGGTTCATACAGTGCCATACAAAAAGCTTTGGGAATCTTGAAGTCAGCCTGGTTGCTACTCCAGATTTCTTTCCTAGCATTACACTGGCTCCATCAGATACAAATGTTACCCAGTTTTCACTAAGCCACTCCTCTGTAAAGCCAGCATTAGTTAAACAGGTAAGTAATGCCTGTACTATGCCATCAGCTCTCTGATTTTCCAGTTCAACAAGTTCCAGGAATATGAACTCAGGATCTTCTTCTTGAATTGATGCTTTGATAGAAACTGTCATGATAGCTTTGTGACTTAAAGAAGATGCCTCGTCAATTAGGACAGCTAACTTACTGGATGATGCTATAATGCTTCTGACGATTTTGCTCTGCATCTCACGAGCAACATGTTTTATAATTTGTGTTGCACTGTAACGTGAATGAAGTATTGAGAACATTTTTACACCATTTAGTTCCTGAAGCTCAATGAGGCTCTCGTGGTCAGAAAAGCGTCGGTTCTTTTTGGCCAGATGGTACGCTGTTCGAAACACAGCTTCAGTTTCCTTCATGTAGGACTCAGTCATAGTCTCCATTGCATTCTCAATGGCAGCTTTTTTCTGTTGCTCTGCCACCTTCACAGCCTGATTGTGGGCCTTGGACAACGCATGTTTCCTCACCTTATTTCTCAAGACTGACAGATTTGTTGTTCTACTTCCCTGGCCAGACACTTGAATTTCAAAGTCCATCCATTCTTTTGAGAGTGATACACTTTGCTCCTTGTTGATCCCAATGTAGTTCACACTGCTACAGACCAGACATCCTGTGAAGCATAAACAAACAATGTAGCTACTGGTACTGTATGCACAGGTGTATGTGTGCATGCGCCCCCGCACACACACACACACACACACACACACACACTCACTCTACCAATTTTGTGTTTTTGGATCCCAACCATGGGTTCTTGGATTGGAATTCATCTATTTGTTTTGCACTCCACAGGTCAGGCCAGTCATTATTGATTTCTACAACAAAAAAATAAAAAATGATGCATCTCCTGTCTCTCTCCCACACACTCCTGTGATCACAATAGTCATCAGCAAGACATGGGACCCCTCTTTACATTAACAATCTGCATCACCAAGTGGAAATATTTTCAGCAAGTTAAGATGAAGCATAGGAGATTAGTGAGTGAAATACTTGGGAGAGTTTATTTAACATAAAACACCAAATTTAACAAAAAATGTACAAAATGTTAACAGTAGCTTTGTAAAAAATGAAAAAAAAAACATGGATTGGCTACAGACAAAATAAATAGAAACGGCAATAAAATACCACACAGAAATGTATCTATTGTTTCAAGCTAGTAACATTCAAAATGAGGCTTAATTTGTCAAATTCACCTTTTGTTACAGTGTAAGGCTTCACTTTTCAATAAATTGGAGATGCAATTTACTGCCTCTGTATGTTCTGACCTGGTGGTGGTAGACTTGGTCCTTGTCTGTCCTCATACTGTCTTCCCTGGCTAGCTCCTGGCTGGGAGCTGCTGCTTTCTGGACTGGGGTCTGCCTGGGGCCTTGCTCTTGTCTATACTGAGCCTCTTTATAAAAAAGTCAAATATGTTTCCCTTTCTTTTCATTGCTATCTGTCCCTATACAAGAAAAATACAGCCTGGTTAGACCTCAATATTGTTTTAGGCTGAATCTCAAACTATTTGTCCCATTCTTGTGTTTTAACTTACTTAAAAATCAACTACCAGCTACTATAAAAATAAACTAGATCATGTAGGTTAGTTAAGGCTAAGTAACTTGTCTAACGTTATAATTAAGACCTTTACAATAACAAACAAGCTTAGACATTGAGATAATCAGTTTCTAAAACTAGAAGAAAAACTTTAATGAATAATCAAGCTACATCAAACTATTCTTAAAGCATATGCTTTCATTAAACTGTCAAAAGAAAACAAACTCTGAATATATAACAAAACTTAAATTAACAAACCTTTTAAATTAAATATTGAGTGTAAAATCACCTGACTTAAATAATAATGTAAAAAGTGTTTCAATTCCAGGATTATAGGAATTGGAATTTAAAAGTCAGAAGTAATCAGAAACTGGATGTTTTAAAGTAAATATTAAGTCCAATTGTATAACTACTTTTTTCTAAATAAATAAATCTGAATTAGAAGGAAAATAATTCCTTAAAGTGAATTCTAATACAGTGTGATATCTGTGTGATATATGAGAGGTTGAGGATGTCAGCATGTGACCTGTCTGTCTTCTCTGACTGTCACAGTCTGTTGGATCAGGCAGAGAGGAGAAAATCTCAGGACAATTCACAGATTCATCATTCATTACAAACTATGATGAAAAGATGGGCTACTACAGAGCAAATTTGTCTTGCTATGGGTGTGTCTATCAAATAGTCTATGTGTTTATCTCTTGAGTATGGCTGATATTGTCCTCTATCTTTTCTTTCCTGCACAAAGACAGAATACGTACAAATATAGACACAGAAAAAATGACGTGATCGGATGGAACACAGCCAAAAAAAAAAAAAAAAACTATAGAGGCGGAAAATCCTTTCCAAAATATATCACAATTTTTCTCTTCACATCCGAGCATTAGTGCTTCATTAGACCACCTTATAAGCTTCAGAAAACACAGAAAGTAAATACTTTGGATAACTCATGGCATGACAAGCTCTGAATTTTTATTTTGACAAAATTACTATCATCGAAAGAATCCCAAACTTTCAAGGGGTAAAGTCAGATAATGGATCGACTGATGGATGAATAATGTAAAAGTGTCACTGACAAAGAGTAAGCTACAGGGCGAGAACTCATTGATTCATCAAACTCTTGATCTATAATTAATTTATATATAGGCTATATATTAATTTAAATCTATAACCATCCTTATCCTCCAAGACAAGCTTTCAATATCATTCTGAGGCCAAACTTAAACAATTAAAAGTAATGTTAATCTACTGTGTGTATGCTTCTTACCTTCACCGTCTTCATCTTCATCCTCCTCTGAGTAACGCTTGCACGCTTGTCGCCGTGAAAGTTTTGACCAAACCATTTTGAGGAGGGGGTTGTGATCTTTAACAACAAGTTGTCAGACAATGTGTTTTTAAGTAGCGTTACTTGTATTGAACCTTTAAAAACCGTTACTGTCTGACGAGAAAAATGTTATTTAAAAAGATTTTTTGGGGGACTATTTTGTGGAGGGGGACTCGTCCCTGCATCCCCTCGGGCTTAAGCGCCCATGAGTGTCTACTCTCTAGTGCAGGAGTCGATAGATAAGTTTGGCCTTGGGCCAAAATTTTTCTGAGCAACTGAATGGTGGACCAAAACATCACATCAATCAGAAACATGTTTTCTTTTTTTCTCTCTCTTTTTTAACGTTTTTCCCTTATCTATAGTTTACTTTTATATCGTGTGAATACAAAATGTAGTCTAATTTAAGAAAGTATTTGTTTTAAATAAAGTAGCTTTATTTCTCAGACTAGGCTATTAGTGTGTTATTACTGCTTTAGCTCCACTGTGGCTGCGTTATAAAACTGCTTAGTAACTTGGTGATGATAAAGCTGCTGTCTTTAATCAGTCAATTGTTACCCAGACTGTCTTTTAAGTCATCATAAATGTGCCATAGCCAACTATATTTTCTCCTCATACATTTAATAAAAATGTGAGTGATTAGGCTACATTTTGAAAATAACTACTTTTTTGAGCCCAACTAACACATTTTAAATAAAGATTTTTTAAAAAAGATTTTCATGATTGTTGATTAACTCAGAAGAAACCCAACTTTAACCTTCTAAAAAAACACATCGAGATCACAAAACCCAATGCCAGAAATCCAACACAAAAGTTCCCTTTTCAGCAGAGAAACCAGAGATGGCTTCTTATCAGTAGCCCCTTATGGTTTGAAACGTCCACTTTCCATGCGCTTCCAAACTTTTGCATTCTCCGCTTCGCTCCTCACAAGCCAAATGACTGATTCTCGGCATCTATTATTTCTAGAACTCGGCACACGCCGCTGATTTCACAAACTCCATTCACCTGCGCTGCAGGTGAGCGTGCAAGAGCGCAGCAGCCGAGGGCGGGCAGCAGCTGAGAGCGCAGTTACAGAGCGCCGTTGAGCAGCGCGGCGAGTGTTGCAGAGCGCCTGGAGCAGAGGAGCAGAGAGACAGACTAATTGAGTTTAGAAGGCACACACCTGCTCTTCCAGACGGGGCGCCACATCAATGATTGCCGTTTTGTGATGGTATCTAAATAATTTTACTTTTTGAAAATACTCATTTTCAGAGGCGTGCTGGGGCTGAAAATCTGCCGAGAATCTTTTGAACCAGACCGCCGAATGGTTTCAGCATGTCGGGGGATTGTGGTGCTGAGGGGGGGGGGGTGATTGTGGTGCTGATTGATATTTTCAGCCTCCCCCAGTCAGGCGAACACAAAAGGCACCGCGCTGATTTTGTCAGCTGCGCCGTGATGTTCACGATCGCGGAGGCTTGTGTTCGTCTGGCATGGGGTCGGCTGCTGATTGATATTTTCAGTGGCGCGCACTGTGGCCACTGGCCGTCTAGGTGTGCCGACCATTTGTGAGCTTTCCCGGTTTCCCGGGCGGGGGTTTAGAAGTGGGTATACGCAATGCTGACAGAAAAATAAGTGGGTATCGCTACGTATACCGACTACCTCTGCCTACCCCATTATAAGCAGCATTGGTTAACTTAGCCTCCTTAATCAAATTTAACTTTTCACGTTCTAACGTGATCCTTGCCTGCTCTGTGTCAAATTTCTCAACAGCTAACTCTTTTTCTGCTTGGACACGCTGTTTTAATTTTTCATGTTCCATTTGCATCAAAAGCAGCTCTTTTTGTTGTTCAAAGGACAAAGTAGTTGCAGCTACAGGTAATGACACCCCTACTGCATTCTGAACACTATCACCCAATTTACCAGGTAAAATATCCATTTCACTCAGGTTAGCTTTCAAAATAGATTTTACTGTGTCCTTTAGTCTCTTGTCACTGATCTCAATGTCGTAGTGATCCGCGATTTTTAACAACTGTTCCTTAGTGCACGTTTCTTGAAATAAATCCGATGGAGACTCAAAAAACTCCTCAAGACCAGCCATGACAACACCGCGGACACACGGAAGGAGAAGCGCCAAACACACGGCTCAGAAAAGGTCAACCGGAGCGTCCCCACTATCTGCCTACCCAAAACTAATTAACTCAACCCTCTCTTCATGGGGGTACTTGCTGCAGGTATTTATGCACGGGAGACTGCTGGTATGGAAAAAGCAACTAGCTATGCTAGCAACTCCCCAAAACCACGGACATGCTCCCACCTCTTTTGCCCCAACACTACAAAAAAAAAAAAAAACCGGCGAAACCCAAAGGGGTAACACCGCTATGCCTAACAAGGGGAATACGGCTATAGCTCCTTAAATTGACAACTTAAACTGAAATGTGTCAACACTCACCTTCCGTGGCCGACAACACTTTCATGAACCCAACGCTCCACCTCCACTGAGAAACTTTTCACCTCGCACTGGCGCCTCCGTGACCTACTTTCACAGCTGATAGACACATGTCAATGATCAGGGAATCCCGCAACAGCCCGCCCTCTGATACATCGTAGTACCTCGTCACCACAAACCAGCCAGAGTGCGCGGGCAACCCCTGCAACATGAGGACCTGGAAGCGCCTGAACAGAAAAGAAACACGGATTAAATAGAAATCTTCATCAATTTAAGCAAAATTGGACAGCCCCCAATTGTCATGGCGGCTCAACGCCAGTGACAAAATGAAGGAGAAGGAACAAAATCAGGTTCAACACAACGTCATTTATTACTAAAACCACAGGTCTGCAAAGTTCAGCGCTGCTACACAGCATGAGAAAGGATTCCGGCCTAGCGCTGGGAAACAGGATCGATGAGGAGCCGGGTCCAGCAACCTTCCCTCTCTAGCTCCCCCGAGGCACTGCCGAGCCTGGTCTTTAATACAACTGAGAACACCGGGCCTATCCTGAAACAGAAATCATAACAAGCAACACAAGCCACCAGGGAATCGTCACATTTACTTTAAAAATTCAAGAACAAACATTGAAATCTCTGTTTCTGGTAAACCATTTCATTTTTCAGGGTTGTCTTGCTGTTGCCTCTCCTGTTTACCTTTTCCTGCTTTCATTTGTACCAAAGCAGGTTAAATTATTAATAATGGGTTTACTTCCCAGATGATATCCCAGAAGTTAAACTGATTTTGCGTTATACTATAACCAGTCTATCTTGAAGAGCTTGTAGTGCCGTACTCTAGAAATTGTCAAGATGCTGGACGGTGCCATCAATCTCCAAGTAGTATGGGAGGTAGAGCCTTCAGTTATCAGGCTCTCTTCTCTGAACAATTTACCACACAGTTAATAAATTCTCTCTACCTTTAAGGTTAGACTTCAAACATTCCTCTTTGATAAAGCTTTCAGTTGGACCAGCTTATGGGTTATAAATAAATAAATAAATAAATTAGTTCATACTAGACTCATAGTTTAGATGTAATAGGCCTAGATCATCTCACAATGGGCTCTATCATTTTTCTCTCTCTTTTCTCTCAGCATCTGCTTTTGACTTTGTTTGCTCCTGTACTCGTCTCTGGCTCTTGACTTGATGGTGGCCTGGGATCCTTGGTGGAGACAGCCTGCTGCTGTGGAGTCATGAAGCCTCAAAACTACAGTTATAAACATGAGAACATAAAGCAAAGAAAAATTATCAATAGCTGCATGGATTAGCATGATCTTCATATCCATGATCGACACCTAAGACTATTTCTTATTAAAAGATGAAGTTCTTGAAAATGGGATGTCACATCTAAAGGCCTTTAACACATTTATTCTTGAAGAGACAAAATATGGTTGGGATGCACTTTGGTCTGGGCACCCATAGTTGTCACTACCATAAGTTCTTATTTTCAGTTTGAATATCTAAGATTATACTTCTGAAAATGATCACCACAACCATTCAGACATGAACCCTCCAGAAATGAGATGTGCATCTCAGGCTAACCTCTAAGGAATCACAAACAGGCCGATGATACATGGACCTGTTCTTTTGGTTCTTACTTAGATCTCACTTGTCTCCTCTTACTTCTTCCTTGTCACAAAACAAACATTTATTTGCTGTTCATCATGAGACTGATCCACATTCAAATTTCCTGCTGTTAACAAGAAGGTTCTTGCAGCCATGATGGAGGATCCATGATTAGCATATGGATTCATGTTTTTGATGTATATATTTGTATATATATGTATATGTGTATTCTATATGAATATGTATCTATGCATATATGTGTATCCATAAAATGAAGAGCTTTATGCTCTATTGTAAAGTGTCTTGAGATAACACTTGTTATGAATTGGCGCTATACAAATAAAGATTGATTGATTGATTGATTGATATAATGATGTGATGACCAAGTGTTTCCTTAATTCTTCTGAGTGGTGTACTAGTTGCAAATTGTCTTTTTAAATATGTTTCATGAAATTTAAGTTTAAGTCTGGAAATAAGTGCTGATTAAATAATTTTGAAATTAGCAGCCAAAATCTTCATTTTGCACCCACTACAGCCAATATGTCACTTACATTGGGTTTTGAAGACAGAGGCTCATCAAGATGACTGGCAGTGAGACAAAGGCATCTGATATCTGTTGCTCAGTGGTCTGAAATATATTGCTTTACTGAGAATGCATCAATAATAATAAATCAGTTTTCAGTAATTTTCATTACTTGCAGATGCTTCCTTAAGGTACAATAACATTTACTTATCAAATGCAATCCAAAAATTGGGCATTTCAAAAAGATGACTTGATAGAGAGAGGAGGAGAACAGAAGGCTGCTTGAGACACATACTGCAGCAGGAGAACAATGGAAAGAAATAGACAAGAAATGATGTTGATGGGAGACAAGAGAAAAGAGATCACCAGGAGATAGTTCGGGTAGGATGAACATGGAAGGAAAGAGTGATTTGGCGCAGTAAATAAACTCCACCTTTGTTTCTGAGTAAAGCTCAAACAGGAGTTGGCGGTCACCTTTCTTTTTCTGAAGAGATCCATCAGGCTTGAAAATCAGTGCACAAGAATCTTTGAGTCACCATCTGTTGAACTCACAGTAAACCTGAAACACAAAAAACATATCTCAAATCACCATCTTTAAAGTTCAAACTCAAATGTCAGATAAACTGTCCTTGGAAAAACAAATACAGTTTATTTTAGCTGTGCCTGCTTTACCATCTGATTTCACAAGATGCCTGTGTTCTTTCTGCGGCATTATCTATTAGAATCAGTTTTGGGCATATGCAAAAATCTAGTCCTCTTTGTTAATACTTAGAACAATCATACAAACCTGTCTTTCTGTGAAAAGAGCTAGCCATCTTTATACCATGGCTGATCTCATACACATCTTCAACAACTTCTTTTCTCCGTGAAACAAGCATCACATCCATCTCCTTCTGGATGAGGGATCCATTTGCTTTTTTCTTCATCATTCATTGACCAGAACCTGGCAGATGCTTACAGTTGCTGTCATCCTTCAGGATTCTCAGGAGAAATTGACTTTTTTTTGGCTTTTTGATGTCTTTGTGGGAGCACCATCTGTGTATCTTCAGTTTACTACTATTGACAGTGACCTCCGTCGACCAGAAAGGCGCATTTGTTTCAGTTACATCTTGAACTTTGGACTATTTTTCCATCCTTCAGGGAATGAGCCTGGTTCCTTGAGACATGGGTGGGTTTGCACTAAGGCTTTGCAGCTTCAAAATCTTGCTTTGATGGGTGCATCCTCACATTATACATGGTCTCAGCCAGTTTCTCAAGGATATCGTGTTTCAGCTCTTTTGTTACTTGCAGATGTGCTCCATCCAAGGTACAATAGGTTACCTTGTTGGAGTCTGTACTCAACATCCACAGGAAACTTGGGAATTTCAAATTCTTCTGTCCACTGTAAATTCTATCCAGAGAGAGTTGGACAGGATTTCTGTATCTGCAAGGCTGTGAGTCACTACATGCTTCAGCTGGAGCAGCACTGGTACAAATAATGATAGACAATTTTGATGGTGGCTTGTCTGGGAGCTCAGAGAGATCTGTCAGGTTACATAGTTCGTTGTTAAAATCAGGATCTTGGAACTGCAAGGTGAAGCTGTACTTTACTTTGAGTGTGCTTTGGAGCCAGTCAATCAAATTTTCAACATTGTTAGGCTTTGCCGTCATTGTCATCTTTCTTATGTCTGCTTCACTGACAATGATCCTCATAGTCAGCCTCTCTTGTGCAGCCATCTGGGAAAAAATGATATTTAGCAAATAACATATCGCTTCAGAGTTACCATGAGTTCACCTTGCACTCTATATGCAGATAATGGGAGGACATCATTCAACTCTGACACCTTAAACAGAGACATTGCAGGGACACTGTGATAGAGCAGCTGGTAAGATCTCAAATGCTCCGTATACCATGCTGTCATTTTGTGGCAGACAAAAAAAAATGCTTGTGTTAGCCAACAATCTTTTCAATCTGAACAAAGTTGGAGACCTGAGCATGAGCCAGAAAGAGAATCATGCTTGGTGGATTCCATCTATGCTGACAGATGATGCATCAAGAACTGGCCCTGGTTTGATCGCTGAGTATTTTTCTGAACATTCAAAGGGAAAGAGGCAAGCAAAACTGGTGCCTTTGTCATCTCAACCATGGTCTGAATATGAGCTGCAGTCAAGATGGTAACTCACAGCCCTTTGGTGTTTGGTGGCAAGTGTCATGGCAACATTTTTTAAAATTTTGAGCATTATTGCCTTTTTAGAACTTAGCTTCCTCTCAAACACATTGTCCAAACCTCAGTCAGGACCAAACTTCTTTACAAGATCAGTAATGCTCCAGATAGTGATACTTTGGTTTCAAACAAAAATCTGGAAGCATGGACTGCAGCAACTGTCTGTGCTCAGCTATCTTGCAGTCCAGGAAATGCAGTGTCTCTTGAGTGTGCCTTGTGCCACAGTCAACAATGTCTTTGAGAGCATGACCTCAGTGTTGTCACCCTCAAACAGTGACCAATTAGAAAGGAAGGAGCCTCAAGGACACCAATTCTGTCGGGCATTTCAATGGTCTTTGGTAGAACCCTTTCCGATCACCTGAGGTTTCTGTTCTGTATGTAAATGTGTAGTCAAAGTACCTGATGGCATGATTTAGCATATATAATGTGAAATACTTGCCTATCAGGTCTGCAAGATAGAGACAACTCAGTTGGAACAATGCCTCAAAAGATCATGCATGATGTCAGGTGGTAACAGTCACTGCATGAAAATGCACAAGATTATCAGTTAAAGGACATGCTCTTTTCACACCGTAAGTCCTACTCAAGCTTGGGTCCTCTCTCACCTCCTGCACCTGTGTGTCATGGGAGTCTTTGTCTCTGAGCTGAAAAATTCAGAACTTACCATGTGTTGCTGTGTGTCACTGGTGCTGGCTAAACAGAACCTGCAGAACTTGTCAACAGTGAAGCCTTTAAGGAATCCTGCAAGGAGTGGGCACCAAATTATCAGCAACATCATACAAGACTGTGCCTTTCACATTTGAACCTAGTTTCTCCAGGTAAACATCATCCTGTTAAAAGTCTTGGTCATAAAAGAGTTGCAGGACCTTTGCATAACCACACTCTTTTACTGTGAGGTATTGCACAGAAGACCAAGATGGATTGAGCTGGTTGACCTGTATTTTTACAGGTATGTTGACAATGACCCAGTACACTGCACACATTTTATGTTTCAGCTTTCGTCCCAAGTGGGCTGGCTACTTCAAAGTCATCAATGCAGCCCTAGCAATTGTGAACTCATCACTTGTGAGAAAGTTTCATTAAAGTACTGCCCATCCAATATGACCTATATTCTTCTTGGACATGGACTTTTTCTGACATAGCCTTGTTTAACACGTCAGTTTGCTGAGTATTTTCTGAAGCATCAAAAGAATCGGGACATAAGCAAGTGGTCTTTTGCCTTTTCAACAACATACTCTATAGTTAACCAGTGGAAACTCTCGATATGCCTTTCTTCTTTTGGTAGTTCCAATGGTCCATCTTTGGCAAAATGTCATAATATTACTTTTAGACACAGTAGTAGTAACTCTCCAACACCTTCATCCATGTCAGCATCATATTTCTTGAGTACAGCCCTCACTCTGTTATACATTAGAGTTCACACTCATTGATAGCATAAAGCTGTTGAATTACTTCACAGCACTGTCTGGTATATGTAGAATAGCTTGCATTTTTTAACAACAGAGATGCCAAGTTGTGCTCAAGCTGTTTTTCTAAATCATGTAGATCATGCTCACTAGCTTCTGCACTAACCTCCTCAAACTCCTCCACATCATCAGCATGTGACATGTGTCTTCTGCAGGATCCTCACTGTCAGTTTATGTAATCCTGACCAATGATTTCTGATTTGAACCTCTTCCAGTTTGTTCTTTATGTACTTTACTCTTGTGTGCTTTGAAAGTGGAGTAGACACTGCTTTCAAAAGTTAGTCTTTTGGCAATGACTTTATGGTTCACTTTTATAATTTTATTTTGGGCATTTTATGCACTCTATTGATAAGAGAGACAGTGACCTGCGAAGGGAGAGAGCAGGAAAGACACTCCGCAAACTGGTCTCGGGACCCGAACCCGGACCCGGCAGAACAAGCACATGGGCAGTTTGCCCCCCTCCAAACCAGCACCCCATGGTTTACTTTTAAGTGTGCTGTATAGGTGACTAAAGTATTCAGGCTCTGAACAAGTTTCAGCAAACCCACATGACAGACAGCAAAACTTCAGTGGCAGGTCTACATTTCTGCTCCTGATCTGGACTTTTATTGTGAAAGTGGGACAAATGTACATTTAGGGCATTTAATGATTTAAATGTACATGGACATTCCTGATGCAGGCAAGGAAATGGCTCTGAAATGGCTTTTGTCACAGTAAAAGAGCATGTCCAAATCATCTTTTCTTGTGAACTTAAACACAATAAAAGAAAATAGACAAAATCTAAGGTTATGCTAGTTTATCACGTATTACCTGTATTTTCTGTATTTTTGAGACTATTCAGCAGAATATTGTCGAGGCTGTAAACTTTTATGTTCAAATAATGTTTTTTTCTGATAGTTTTATTGATGCTACATAATTGTTAAGAGCAAAGCTGAACATTTACTATGGTAAAAGTTTATATGTCACCTGTACCAGACCAAAAAAAAACAGGTAAAACTGACTTTGACACTCTTCCACTGCACTCAGTCCTTACAGTGAAGAAACAAATAAGGCCTTGAAGATGTCTACCTGGTGAAAACTCCTGATTCCCACCAACTTCTCTCCGATTCACCTATTCAGTTACCCGTTAGAAACTCACCTGACGTAACTCCAAGTAGCGCAGTAGTTAGAAGAGTTAGAAGAGTACAATCAATGGCCATCTAAAAAAAAGTACAGTGTATTGTTCACTCACCAGATGTAGCCCAGCAGGATGAGAGGCGGTGTCCGACTCCTTAATATCCAATATCCAAGGGAGGGGCAGAGAATAACCTAGCGATGGTGGTTCGCAGCCTCAGCCTCTTCTTTTCGGTGGTGTAACACATGGATCCTGTCACCAACACCAAAGCAAATGGCTGGCAGTAGGGTGGGTGGTCAAAGGTGTTTTTATTTCCCATAATGCATTGTGAAAGGTTAACTCAATGAATTTAAATGCAGTTAAAACTTGCTGAACTAAAGCTAGAATAACGTAAAATTGTTGACACGTGCATGACTGTCAAACTGAAGTATCATAAATTGATATTTGATAGTAAGTAAGGATCATATACTCACATTTTAAAGTAATACAATCAAACTCAAATTATGTAAGTAAATTGTAATTTTTTTTGTACTTACATATGAAATCCGGGCTAACAGTGCACCTGCTGAGCTTACATGGTTACATGAAATGTTACATTCTTCCTGTTTTTTTAAATACTTTTTATACTTTATGTAGTGTATTTTAAATATTTTCGAGAATGTTGTAGTTGTATGAAAAAGTGCTCCATTGTTCAATATTTATTCAGATCTAAATGCTCTGAAACTATGATATTACGGGGCATTTTTGACAGACCACGCTCACTCCAGCACCAGTGACCCTCCCCCGAAGGCAATGAACCTAGGGGAAAAAACTGTACTCATTACAGAGATGAGAAAAAAATTCCAGCCTGCACATAACAGAAGAAGAGGGAAAGTTGCAAGAGCCATCCACAAAGGTGTCAGCAACTACCACCATCATCAGCTCAGTAAGGCTCATAGAGACGAATTATGTGCAGGCAATATTACAAGGAGTTTGACCAAAGATGTTTTAAAAAGATCTCATCAGAATTTAAAAAAAGGTACAAGACTCCATGAAGAAGAAGAAGAGGGTATACTTTATAAATCCCTCACAGGAAATTCAGTTTTTTTACACTCTGTTGTTGAACATGCTTTTACACACATAGGTTGAAATACACATGCACAAACAGGTCCTATGATCATAGACTAATGGAGAGATGTCAGGAGCTTGCTGCTCCTGAAGAAGCGCTTCGAGCAGTTTGGGCTTCACTGCCTTGCTCAAGGGCACTTCGGCAATAGTCAGAAGGTCTGCTGGCACCTCTCCAGCTACCAAATCAACTTCCAGTCATGGTTTGGTCGGGATTCAAACCGGCCAAACTGGCTGATGATGTTGTGCTTGAACTGATGTTGAAGATTTTCCATGAATGCAGTCACAAAACAAACATCTCTCCTGGTGGCTACATGCAGTGCCTGTGAGTAGATCCTTTTGGAGCTCAGTTATACACAGATGAAAGTATAAGAATTTAGTTGAGCACCTGAAAACACTCCCCAGTTACCCTCTACTTTGATGCCACAGGTGGAGTGTTTACACAGATCCCAAGTCAGGACATGAGTCCTGTATTTTGCCCTTGTACTGTCAGGGAAGGGGAAAGACGGGCCACCTCTACCTATTTCAGAGCTGTTGACCAATGAACAGTCCATCCCAATCAGAACTTTTTGGCTGATGAAAACACTCCGAAAAGTTATGCACATCAAATAGAGTCAGGCAGGTGGAGACAGATTACAGCAGTCTGCTCCTATCCTTCAACAAGGACAGCATTTTAGATTACCATAAAATAGTGACAGGGCAGATGACCAGCAGGGATCCTCTGAGGTTCACAGTGCTCCATAGCTGCTCTGCACACATGTCAAAAGCTCTTTGTCAAAGATTTGGCAAAAAAAAAAAAAAAACAGGACAGGACAAAGGCTTAAAAGAGTATGCCACATAAATCACCACCATGCTGTTGAGCTGCAGCAGCATGCAGGAAGCACTCCATGTTTTCCACAACATGGCCGTTCTTTTCACCTCAGCAGAAGACAGTGAGACCGTCAAAACAGCATAAAGACACCTGGACAACCACACTGCTCCTGTCACAGACATCAAAATGGAGAGTGTGATGGAGGAACAATTATTCTCATGTTATACGATACCTCTGATGCTAATCCTGCTATTTACTGACCTGTCTACTCATACAGATCAGTTTACGCAGCTGCAGATTTATTTTACATATATGTGGATCTGACTACACACACACACTTCATTTTACACACATATAGATTTTGTTTTCACATTTAAGGATGTAGTTACACACAGACAGATTTCCTTTACAAATTTTTACTCACAATGCACCCGACCACTACAGTTGGTGGTGGGTCCATGCGAGGGGGGTCCCATGTTTCTCTTTCGGGGTGGGCCCGGCCGAACCCCATGGGTGTAGGCCCAGCCACCAGGTGCTCACCTACGAGCCCCACCCCCAGGCCTGGCTCCAGGCCACCCTTCATCTGGCCCCTCTCCCAGGACCTGTTTGCCTTGGGGGACCCACTTCCGCTTTAAAAAAGGCTGGCGTCAGTGACCTGCTCTCTCGCTCTGCGCCCTGCACCCTTCGTCTGAGCTCCATGCACATTTACTTCAATTTGTAATAAATGTAGCGGATTATTTTGGGCATCAGCCAAGACAATCTTCAGTCAAGATTGTCTTTGCTGATCTGAGTGATGAGATTTTGAGTAATCCTGAATCCATGAGTAGCTTGGATGCTTTGGAGGACCCAGGCCTTGGCAGGAAGTCCTCCTCATTAGACATGCATTCAAACTCATTAACCGGGGACACTTTCCTGGATCTCATGGACTTTGGTATCCTGGGCAGAATATTACAAAGTACTTGCCACATGTTTTGTTGCGATGTTCCTCACACTCCGGGGAAAAGCTTTCTCACACTCCTCCAAGCTAGAGAGCTCGTCGTTCACCTTCTCTGTAACCTCATCAACTATGAGCTCTGTCAGTATCTGTGTGCTCGAGCTCTGGATGTCACCCTTAACACCCATCTTCTCAGCCAATGTCTGTGCTATGATGCTGCCCATGTCTCCAAGACACTTGAACACCTGGGGCCTCATGTACAAACATAATGCGTGCACCATCACTGCTCTTTTTCACGGCAAAGTACAGATGTATCAAGAGTGAAATGACCGTGGAAATGTGCGGTGACTCACGCCAGCTTCATGGCTGGCGTACGCACGTTTCTACTGCTGTTGCTCTTTTGGCGACACTTAGAGGGTGATACTGGGAAAGTGTTAAATAGGCTAAATAAATGTGAAAACAAGTAGTTCTCAGAGACACAACAACAATTAACAATTATGAACAATTAACACACTCACGTGTCTGCAGTTATATGAGTAGAAGTGGTGAAAAAAAACACTGTTAAACACAACGGCTGCTGTAAATGTTGCAATACGAAGAGAGCGTGTGATCGGAGACTGAGAGGATTTACGGAAAAATGATGACGATCATCAGCGGGATCATCAGCCGTTTTTGTTTCCCGAGGGCAGTCCTCCTGAAACCGTGCGCAGAGCCGCAGCCGGCATTCACATTAAAGCATAATTTGCCGTGAGAGACAATTTCCCCCATGTGATCAGGGATGTCTGCTGCACACATTACTATAAAAGAGCCATCACATGATGAGTTTGTGCATGTCAACAAGGTCATATGTGATGCGTAAAAGCCGTTAACCAACACTGTGGCGAGCTGGCCAGTTTTTTATTTTATTTTTTTACCCCCCAAAAAAAGAAAAGAAACTAAACGCTGGCACTGTGCATGATGGGTGGCTTCTTGGTCAGTAAATTTATTACAGTAGTTGTCTTAAAATAATCCTCATTATGCACAAACATGTGCGCTCCCAATTCCATCCCGTCTTTACAGCATCTTTACTAATCAGTGGTTGAATTTTGTGACCTCCTGTTTTTTGCTGATTAAAATACATCTTAAGATCTTTATGTTTAGCCCCTGATTGTCTCTGTGTGTTGTGTAGTCATCTTATTAATCCCGTGCGTAAAAGTGTGAAATGATCAGCCTCGTCTTTTCCCTGACACACTTCTGCGCTGATTTGCAACGACAGGGTTTGATCCATGTTAGTAGTTTATAAAATTAAATAACAAAAACTGTAAATCAAGTTTACTGTGATACTGTTTGATATGGTGGCATGTTTAAATTTCAATTCAGAAGATTTCAAACCAAATAATACCATACAGCGTTTACGCATGAACCTCTATCCGAGGGTCGGCAAGTTTGGCCTCGGGCCATATTTTTTCTTTAGAGTCACTTCATGTCGGCCAGAACATATTCAGAGGTTAATATATGCAGATGATTATTGTTAATTAATGCATAAACAGGAGAGTGACGAGAGAAAGTGGGAGCTCACTTGGATGATCGACTGAAACCCGTATTATGCACAGAATAAGAGAAAAACAAATCACACCTCTTTAGGCTGTTTGTATTATAATATCTGTTGTTTTATTTTTTAATAATGTACCAAAATCTTTAATGGGATTTATTAGGCAGAAATAACAGTTTTCAGGACAGGGAATGTCAAATGTTTTTATTCATTAATTGGGATATTCAAGCTGAAATCAACTTTTAACGACTCTTCTTAAAAACCTGACAAATAATTCACAGCCAACGTTCATACAGACGTGTTCTTGAGCTTTTCTTATTAACAGATCACTGGTGATCTGCAGCTGCCATCCGTGCGCAATTCAGCACTACCTTATGTTTATATGAGACAGCATGAATGAGTGAACAGTCTGCTCCTGTTTGATCTACTCTCAGATAAACTAACAAACATCAGAACAGATGATTAAACTAAGTTTTTGTCTCTGAGACATCTTTTATCTCCTCTGCTGCGATCTTTCATGAGGACAGAGCGGCCGCTTTACGGTTCAAATGAAAAAAAAGGGGGACGCTATATGCCGACCTCTGTCCTGTCTTATGTGTCTGTGTATGAACAAATAATGTGAGTTACACAAATGCACAGGTATTTACCTTTGGGAATCACCCACATGTGCTCCAACCACCCCTGAGAGAGCAGAGTCTGTTCAAACGGGGTGTCTTCTTCTCCTGCACCAGCCCCCCACCCCCTTCCCCCGTTCCGACCACATGGGTCTCAGCTTCACCCTGATTTTGGACCAATTCCTTCATCTCTGCTTGTGTGCCCTCTGACAGTCTCACATACTCTCCCACTTACTCGTCTTGTATTTGTTGCTTATAATTATATCATATTATTCCAATCTATTATGTCAGGACATCGTGCCAAAGAGGACTATTTGCACGCCTCCACTTCAGTGAGTGCCTCAAAAGCACTTTCCATGAAATTCTTTATTAAGACCATCTTACTATTTTTTTTAATTTTCTGATCATCCAGAGGGGGGAATCTCAAGCGCAGGGCTCATTTAAATGTGATTTGTGTATGTATTTGGAGGCGTGGACGGGGAGGAGTCAGGTACTCCAACATGTGCGCTCAGTTCCACGCTGATTGAGATGTACAAAGGATATGTGCTTGGATTCATGCGTGCGCACAGATTCATACATCTGGATATTTTTGTGCGTACGACGTTTTCTGGATTTGATCGTACGCCATGTTCTAGTATGAAATCCACGCAAGTCTTTGTACATGAGGTCCCTGGTCCTTTGGCACAAACATAATGCTCGCACCATCACTCTCACACTGCAAGAGCTCAAAGATGTGTGTTGCTGCAACATCGATTAATTCCAAACACATCTCCGTCAGTTTGGGTTTTGTTCTCAGGTCCAGTGATCCAGCCTCTAGATTGAGCCACTGTATGGATGTCAGCTGGTTCACAAACGAGGCAATGCGTAGCACTTGTTGACCAAAATGTTGGTCTGTGTACTTACCTCTGCGTTGTTCATTGTTCTTGCTGTGATGTTGAATTAAGTCTGCACAATCCTGATCTTACTTATATAGACATATCAGAGTCTATGTCCATATATGGACTGATGGGATCACCAAAGCAGCACCAGAGGAACGTCCTTTGATCCAGAGGTCCAATCAGCAGCAAGGGAAGATCAAAGGAACATGTTCTGCCTCCTCCCCCTCGTTGCCATAGTAACTGTTAAAGAATGGTGCTGCATTAGTCTGCCTGTGTCAGGCCAACTGTAATAATCAGCCTTTGCATGTGAGACCCTGCACTCTGCAGTCAGCTGGCTACAGACCAAACACCCTCAGGCCCTCCTCCTCATCTCTGGGGACTTTAATCACACCTCTCCATCCTCCACTTTGCCCACTTTCACCCAGTATGTCACCTGCCACACCAGAGACAATAAAATACTGGACTTACTGTATGCAGACACCAAGGATGCATACAAATCATCACCCCTCCCTCCCCTGTGGAGATCAGACCACAACCTGGTTTATCTCCAGCCCATGTACGAACCACTTTTCCACAGGCAGCCAGCTGTGACCCGCACAGTTAAGAGATGGTCTGAGGAGACTGAAAAGGCTCTGAGGGACTGTTTTGAGTCAACTGTGTGGAAGGAGTTCTGTGATCCTCACGGGGAGGACATCAACAACCTCATGGACTGTATGGGGATGGCTAGTGTGACGTCATTGTGGCCCACAACGTCACTTCCGTGTCCAACCCGCTGCAGTTAATGTAAACAGCAATGGCTGTAAACCGGTCACTTTTTTTACAGTCACATCGTATTTTGCCGACTTCCCAAAGTCAGTGAAAAGGGGTCTGAACTCCTACAACTCAAATAGAGCTGTAAATGTTAGTGTGCTGCCAGGTGAGAGTCTGAAAGGGAAAGTACAGGCTTCGATGAAAAGTAGAATTTACGAGGTTGAGGTGAGTAAGGAGCAAGCTAACAGAAGAGTGTCAGTCATCAAGTTAATTTGGACTGGACTTGTGTAACGTTAACTATTGTTTATTTAGGTATGTTAAAATAAGTATTTATGGTTGTTGACAAGTTAACTGGCTCTGGAAATGTCTTACAAGCCCAATACAGGTTAGACAGCTAAGGACGTTGTGTAGTTTTTAGTACCGCCTAACACAACACAGAGCGTTGCTCTCTGTTTTTCAGCAGTGTTAGTGATTTTTGTGAGGGCTAGCAAAGTTGTTTTTACTCCGGTACACGTTGAGGGACAGGAAGTGAGGGCAAGTACTTGCTCCTGTGCTATCGGGAGGGCCAAGTGCCACCACCTAATTTGGGCCGAGAAGAACTGCACCCGCACGGATGTCGAGTGTGTGTGGAAGAGACCCACGGCACCCAAAACAGATGACATCACTGCGAAGAAGGTGTCTGTGATTGCACCCTCCACGTCAAAAGGTTAGAACTTGGAGTAATTAGAGGTTAGCAGTCATGCTTTCTGTTTTTTGTCATTAAAATCCCGACCCTACGTTTATTTCATGCTAAATTCTAAGCCTGGTTTTCAGGTGTGCTGTAAATGAGTGATGCTACTGACAGCAGTTATGTGAGGAGGTATTCTCACTTGAGTCCACATCAGTCATCATCATCCCTTTTATGCTATTTTTTTCAGCTGGAATTAAATTAAACACCCAGGAGGACAGAGAATGGGCACTGTCTTCTTTGGCACAGCTTGACCGTTTTACAGGCCTGGGTTGGATTTTAGCTCCAGAGGCGCCTCAGGTTCAAAAGACTTCTGTCTTTTGTATTTTGAAGTGTCATGTGCTACTTTATCAGAAACATCTCGTATACACTACATTTAATCAGTTACAAATGAGATCAGGATATCCCAGCACACCCTATTTTCTAAAGATGAGACATTCACTTATGTAATTTAAACCATTGCAGTTCATACATCAACCCTTTTACACTTTAATTAAATGTACTTCACACTGCTGTGTAGACCAAATATATGTATGACAGTGAACATTGTTGACTTGCATGGATCCTATTCTTGTTTTTTTTTTCTGATTCAATGATATTTGTTGGTACAGACATTTGACCCATGCCACCACAAATAAAACTTTTGATGGGATTCTGGCCAGCCCCAGTTGTGGTGAGGCAGAGCACAAAGCTCTGTTTATGCTCTCATCCCTTGCTGTGAGCCCACAGCAGAAGAAAGACATCGAGAGAGCCACAGTTGGGCAAACTAAGAAAGCCTTGTGGTAAAGATACATACAAAGATAGTTTCTATTGTTTTTAGGTGTACTTAACGTCAGTTAGATTAACTGTTATGTGTTTTTTTATAACCGGATGATATATGGCAAGAACAGGCTCACAGCCAGCACCTTTGGCTTTGTGTTGGCAGCAGTGAAGAGGAACTTTTACCCTCCTTCTCTGTTCGAAACACTGCTCGGTCAGTACAACCTCAAACAAGGAGCTCATGTAAGTGATGGACACTAGGTGATTTTAATCCTTAGGTACTGTATTAAAACGCATCCTTTAGTCCTATTTTGGCTTTTTAAAATCACAACTTTAGCTGCTGTTAAAATAAAACAGATATTTTATTTTCTACTCAGACTTCTCCTTCAGTCCTTGACCAGAACTATATTTTTAAAATTACAGATTTTAACCCTTTAAAATACAACAACAAAAACCCCGAATGACAGATCCTCAATGTATAAAATGATCAGAGGCTGGAGATTTTTTTTTTTGGTGCTATCACACGCCTGATATGTCAACAATTAGTAAAACATTGGCTTCATACATTATTATGTTTTGGGCATCAGTTTTTAGTGTTTACTCCCCAGTGACTTCCATCACAATCCCATTTTGTGAATGCAGCAAAGACACTGCAGTTAAGTCACCTATGAAATTGATATTTGAGGGGTTAAAATCCATAATTTAATAACCAAAAATAAATACTTTTGATCAAGACTGAGCTTGATGAAGAGACTTAGGGGGTGAAAAAGGTTTGAAAAATTATTTATCTGACATGTTTTTAGAGGGGCTAAAGTTTGTGGACAGTCAGGACAGGACAAAAGGATTGTAAATTTGCCCACAGTGAATTTTTGATCTTTAAAAATGTTTGAAATCACATTTCAAAATTTATGTAGAATCAAATTCCCTCACCAAAAATGTTTTAACTCTCTAAAATACAATGAAAGTCTCCAGGCCTCCAGGCTTGTGATTGGGGAATTGTTCATGAGCAAAAGGCCAAGGAGGAATACAAGAAGCGCACTGGCGTGACGGTCCAGGAAAGCGGAGTGTTCCTCTCTGACAGTGGCCTGCTTGGTGGCTCCCCAGATGGGATGGTAGCTGATGACTGCATCATTGAGATCAAATGTCCCTATGTAGCCAGAAAGACTGTAATTCAGGCAGCAGAGGCAAAGGACTTTTTTTTTTTTCAAACTGGATGAAGTCACTGGGTTACTGACACTAAAGCAGACCCACAACCACTGGCATCAGATTCAGGGCAACCTGTACCTGACAGGAGCTGGCACCTGTCATCTGGTGGTATGGACTCCTCTGGATCTTGAAATCATGCTCATTCATAAAGACCCAGCATGGGAAAACAACATAACTATTTTAGAAAACTTTCAATAGAATTTTCTCCTGCCCCACGTTCTATCAGATGTTCAATAATGTATTGACCCTGCATTTCTAACCTGTTCTAGTTTGTCATTCTGACTGTTGAATCCTGTTGAAGCCTCCCCAAAGTTTACTTGTTTATAAGTTATATCAACATATGTGCATTTGTACCAGTTAAACTGTTGGTTTATGTTATGTTGTGTTATTTATTATTTAAAAAATAAGCAGTAACAAGATAAAACAAATGCTGTCATAATAAATTGAGTGGGAGCAACATTACCAGTGTGAAGAATTGTTTTTAAGTAGTTCAGCATCCCTGCACCTAATGTCAGATGAATATCCAAATACTTCTCTCAATGTACATAGTTTGTTTACACCTGATAACCCTGAAAGGTTTATATTTTCTTGACAATTTAAAATGCTCTGATGTAAATAGTTTGTTTACACTTGATAAACCTGAAAGTGTTATGCTACGGCCACACCGGACGCGAATTTGCCTGGACGCGCGTCGAGATTAAATACAAAGTCAATGCAAACACGTGTCTTGATGCAAATTCGCCCCGGGCGGCGCGTTGGACGCGTTTGGCGCGGCGCGTCTGGAGTGTTGGACGAGTTTGGCGCGGCGCGTTTGGAGTGTCGAGGCGTTTTGACGCCCCAAACACCTGGACGCTCGAGTTGAAAATTTTGAACTTTCGACGCCAGTTCGCGGCCCGGCAGCCAATCAGCGATGACATTCCCCCCCCGACGTCATTGATTTGATGACCTGTGACGCTCCACGGCCTCCTGCTCCTGCTCAAACCCCCTCTCAAAGATGGAGGAGAGGTTTATCTGCGCTGTTTGCTATCATCCAGAGCTAAACTACTCGGCGTGTGCCCTCTGCAGAGACTGGAACAAAAGGAGCAGGCTTGGGTGAAAGTCGCTGAGGAGACAGGTTTTGAAGGTAAGTTCTGTAAATATTCGTTTCCAGCTGGCTTTGCCTGCACGGGTCATCACTGAGTCCGACCAGCTCCGGCTCTCTACTGCGCATTCAAAGCTTGTTAAAATGTCCAGCGTCCAGCTTCGGGCGTTAAGCGAGGCGCGTTACAGGCTTTACGCGCGTTAAAATTTGCCAATTCGCGTCCGGTGTGGCCGTAGCATTATATGTTTGTTAACACTCTAGATCAATAAAAGTGATTGGCATTGGAATATATCTGAATTCATGTTGTTTTTTTTACTTGATACATCTTAATTAATGAAGTTTAATGACAGAACAAATATCCATGTATAAAGTTTAACGTATATTCATTGTTAGTCAACATCAACATTTAAATAACAGCATCTGACATTCAAAGTTACAGAGGAAGCAGCAGACTCCAAATCTTACACATAAATGTACCGGAGCTTTGAACAAACTCAGTAAGTTGACTAATGCCTCAGCATTTAATAAAACTGTCATAAAATGTTCTACTGTATAACACGACACAAGTGTCATGACTTCACTCTTTTCGTTGTTGAAAATCCTGCTGCCTCACTCTTAGCTCATGGAGTGAGGCTTTTGGTATGTTTCATATTAACCATCCAAACAAACAGTTAACCATAGCACCGAACAGCTATGAAATAGCTTTTAAAAATAAAAAGAGAAAATGAATGGGTAACACAAGGAATTTATGCATTGTTAAGAACTGAATAACATTTACAGCGAAAGCCTCATTAATACGTCCATGAAAAAAGATAATACCTTTGAATCATCGTAGAAGCTTGATCTGATAAGCAGTCATCTCTCACATACAGGATTAATTTAAATGAACAAATAACACTGATTTATTTGGCTGATGGACTGCTATGGTCTACGACAGTTTTTGTTGTTGTGGATAATCCCATGATTTTAGAATACGGTCACGTAGAGAAAGTCATCAAATAAAAATCACTTGTTTTAAATTATATTACAAAAACGTATTACATATATAATGTCATTACATTACACTGTAGACGGATCAAATGCCTTAAAGTTCATTATTTGAGTTTGTACACCTCTCATACTGTAAATTTCGTGGCCGCGTGTCACCTCATCAAGACCGCGCTTCGCTCGTTCCCATTGGCCTGAAGCGTCATGGAGATGACTCTGCTGTGCCTGCTCTATGGGCCCAATAACGGGGAAGTAACCTGGAAGCCAGAAACTTTCTTTTTTTTTGCTGGGAAAATAACGGCGTTAGTAACGCCATTTTTTTTTACTTCCAACACTGATGATGTCAAAGGTGTAAAGAATATACCAGTCAAACTACAGTAATATTTGAACTCAAACTCAAAAAACTTGTGTATTTTTACTGCTTTGTATTTTAACTGATATAAAATTATCTTTACTTTGTACAACAGCAACAATTTGTATTTGGAAATAGATTTGGAGAAATAAAATGACTTGTCACCAAATGCTTTGCTATCTAGACATAAACAAATGATACATACTGCCACCAACAGTCAGTTGGAGGACATGACATTGTTGGCGCCGATTACGGTGTAGCAAAGCGTGAAGAATACTCCTGCTTTGGATCTATATTTTTTAAAATTTGATATGATTTGATCCAAAATTTTTGATGAATGACTTAAAAGTTTTTGAATTTTTGCGGCAAGCGGTGGCGGTATTTGGCGACAATGCCTTCCAAGTTGGTCACAATTTGGCGTAGAAGAAGAGGAAGTCGACATTGTGTTGTAATTTCCGGTGAGTACGCCACTTGGCAGTATGCGATTTAGGACGGCACTACACCTTCGAATTCGCACATTAAGCCAGTGAGTATGCAGAATGCTTAGTACACTCAATTTGAAAATTTTAAGTAGTGAGTATGGAAGTATGGGATTTGGGACACACTGACTGTGATCCTCACTCTCCTCCAGAATCAGTCGATGAACAAATCATTCATTGAACTTCTTTCTCCTCATTTAGGTGGAGGAAGCACTCAGTGAACTACTGAACTGAATTATTTTCACTTTCATGGTGACTGTTGCTCCCTGTTGTTTTAACAGATTTAGTTCCCAGATAACCAAACTTAAAACGTCAGATTAACCAGCTGTAGCAGGTACGAGGCAGGAGCAGCAGAGGGAGATAGGAGTGTGTTTAGTTCAACTCGGAAAAAACAAACTTCTTTTTTAAAATTCTGCTATATTGCCATCGCAACAACTCGCATATAGTTGGACACAGCCTGTATAACCAGTGGCATAGTTTACATAGGGTTGGTGGGTTATGAAAACCCACGGGCCCTCTTCACCACACTTCCGAGGATTTTTTGTTTGTTTGTTTAAATCCGAAGCGGAATGAGCGCAGCAGCTGCCTTCTCTGCAGCAGCAGGTTAGCGCAGAGTGTAACGTGACGTCAGATTTGGTCACTGTATTATGTTGCATATTAAGGGGGGGATACCCCTGCCGATTTGAGCTGATCCATTGGTCCATTGAAATGTGATTGGCTCAGCCGCGTATTGAGCCAGACCGAAAACGAGAGATGAAAAAAGACGAAGAAAAGACAGATGCCCCCAGAAAAAGACGCTAGTGGAGCTGAAAAACGTATGGCTCGAAAAAAAAAACATTTAAGAGAAGATGCAGCCAAATGCCCCAAACTTCCGGATCTTTTCAGCCACAGTGGGGTCCGCACTGGGGCGGAAAACATCCGGGTGGTGGCCCAGGCCTGTCACGATGCGGGGCCGAGCACGGCTACAGCCGTGGAGGTCGAGCGAGAGAGAGAGCGAGAGAGGGCGAAAGAGAGACAGAGCAGGAGAAAAGATTCAATGAGCCATACCCGAGTGAATTACAGGAGGTTTGTCAGTTTTCTCTGTCTAAATAATGTCTAGATGTTGTAAATAACAGCATTATGATCATTTTGGAGTTTATGTTGCCGTTCTTTTGCCGTGTTTTCGCCGTATTTTGAAATTGATCGTCTTTTTCCGTCAAAGTTTGTGCTTTATGGATTTAATCGATCGTACTCTGGAAAAAAATATCAAGGAGATCTGCCAGGGAGAGGAGGAGACCAGAGAAGAGTCATGAAGGGGGCTAACAGGGACTATAGTCAGTAAAAAAAAAGGCCATGACATGGTCTAATATGATGAGCTGTAACATGGACACTAATGCTGCAGGCAAACTAAAATCTGTGAGTGCATGTAAAATAGGTTAAATGTTGTTAATTTTCAATTGTTTATAAAGAGAATCCTGTTTAAAGTTAAAATCAGAGCAACCAGGTCATGATTTTTAGAACGAGACACTGTTTTAAGTGTTTATTAATAATGTCAAATACTTTCTAGAATTGTTTACTTTTATTTCTCGTGAAAGAAGGGTAAAAAATGTACTCAAAGGGCATTTCTTGACACATTAATTGACAAAAAAGACTAAAAAGAACTATTAAACTTATAATATTAAAGGGGTTAATGATTTCAATCTTGTGTTAAAGTACATTTTAAACATTTTGAGCACACTGCAAAAATACCGTGATAATAATGATAACCGTGATAATTTTGGTCACAGTTACCGTGATACAAAATTTTAATATCGTTACATCCCTACTACAGACGTGGTGGCAAACTACAGGCTAAGTATCTGGTCAAATCTCTTAAAGATACAGCAGAACAAGGTAAGTAAATAAAATCAAGATAAGTAAGGCCTGCAAGAGGTACGGTCAAGGTAAGGTAATGGTAGGTATACATTATTTACAACATTAAGTCTAATCACTTGATCACCTGGTGTGGGGAATATGCAAAGGTAGGTACATAATTAGGTAAAGTTTAATATTAATGAATGCATATTTTTCATGTACAGTTTTTCTCTCACTTTGGTTCACTTCTCAGATCAGAATTAAAATTCTCATAACTACTTGTTCAATCTTCATCATTGTGTCACTCATGAACATCAAAAAAGCACTTTCTCATTTCTTTGAACAAGTTACAAATGCTTTGCTACATCAGTTTAAATGATGACGTACAATTCTCTGCTGTTTCCTGCATTATATCTATATATATATATATATATATATATATATATATATAAAACTTTAGGACAATAGGTCACTGTTGACTAGTGTCAGCCTCCACAACATTTAGAATCCTAAATCAGTTTGTAATTTTGACAGGACTGCATGTACAGTTTTCCCTAAAGAAACTGTCCTGTGTTTACATTTCTGCTTTTTTGTGCTATGCAGTGCAGTCTTTTCCTCTTTTTTTGCAATGACATGGTCTGTCAACAAATTTCAGTGCAAACAGTAAAACAGTAAAAGTGTAAATCTATATCTTGCCCAGTCTCTTAAAATCTTTCTCTCAGAAACACTAAGGTGTAACTTAGAATTTACAATAGTTGTCATCAAAATGTTCACAGTTATACTGACAACATGACTAACCAACTGGACAGTCTTATCCGTACGTAATGACACGAGGACTCGACATTTTGATGAAACTGACGTGTTCATTGACACAGATATTTATTTTTGAGAGATGAACAAAGGATTCTGAACAAGAGGCTGGCTTTGGCAGGTAACCATAGTGTTTTGCTATTTCTACAAATTTTTTGAGAAATCATTTTGCAAATGTTGAGGACGATTTTAGAGGTGTATCACAGCGACTGAGAAAAACTGTAAGAAAGCTGTTAAAGTTTGAGTTGTCTTCTGTTATAGCTCAAATATATACTTATCAAATAATCATTTCTGGTGTCAGGTTGAAAACGCTGTGTCCAGTGGGGTAACTGGCATTGCCTGCACAGATGAACAGCGGCTCTGGAATGTGGGGACCCAAAGGAACCTTGGCCCAAAGCGGTTGATGGACATTACCTTTTCCCATCACAGAGCCACTGATGTGCTTCTGACACCAGAGGTAATGCCAGTCACGTGCCTCTTCCTCCCACTCCTTCATTTAGCAGCCAGGATGCGCTGAGAGAGGGTCTCAAGCATCTGAGACTGCCTGTGTCCAGCCTACTCCACAAATGCCTGAATGCACGGGGACAGGAGCAAAAACAGCCTGCATCTCCACCACATGCTGACCATGATGGCACCAACATCTGCCAGAGGTGGATGTTTTTTTACAACACTTCTGTGGCCATCAATCACACTAAATGTTCAGCACTGGAGCAGGTAACTCTGGAGCAGAGTGCTTCTCACCTGTGGCATGACTCCAGCTAAATTAGAATAACTGCAAGCACAGCAAAAAAGGTCCCAATCAGAGGCAACCCTGAAAAATGTATCAGAGAGCACCTTCACCCCAGGTTCCATGGGAATGCTGCAACTCACCATGGCCTAGAAAGTGAAGCATCTGCCTCCTGTTGGCTTGAGGAACAGGGATATGCTGTTAGCCACAGAGGCACTGTTGTGTGTGAACGTGAGCCTTGGCTGCCAGCAAGTCCTGATGGAGTTTTGGATTTAGAGGAACTGCTGGAGATCAAATGCCCTTTCCTCAAGCGTGATGAGCCTCTGGAGGATCTGATCAGAAGTCAGATGGTTGAGGGGACGCCTCAGCTGCTGCAAAATGGTTCAGGAGGCTTCTACATGCAAGTGCAGCTTGGCATGTTCTGCACAGGATTGAGGGCCTGTAAGCTGCTACTCTGGGCTCCATCGCAGCAAGTCCTGATACCAGTCCCATATGATGAGCAGTTCTGTGCTCAGACCGTGGCTCGACCTAAAACCTTTTATTTTAAGCACATGCTCCCCCAGGTGTCTGATGAGTTTCAGGAAGGCCGCCTGTTGCTGTCAACAAAATTCATGCAGCTTTGCAAAGAATGAGGAGACAGAATAATTATGCATGACATTATTTTAGGTAACCGAAGTAGAGTATAATAGTTATAGAAAAAGACCAGAATTAGTTGTTGATAGTTGAATTCATCGTCTGTTTAAGTGAATGTAAGTTGTGTTGTATATTACAGTGTTTTTCTGTTTAAGGGAGCCGAATACATCTATTACTGTCCTTCATGTTTATAATTACTGTATGCTTTCTCTCATCTGTTCTCTCTGCCTTCTTTAGCTCACTGTGTGCTGTTTTTTAGGTCAGCTAATTTCAAGTGGGCCAATTCCACTTTTTCACCCAATAGTAACAGTTAGTGTTGTTTATATGTTAGTAGTTTTTTGCTCTCATGTTTGTGTTCTGATACTCACTGTCTTTCCCTCTGCCCTAGGACAACTGCATACCTGTCTGTCTGTCTGCTTGCCTGCCAACCCCACCTGCTTCCAAACACACCCCTGCTTCACTCCAGCCAGCATCCTGCAGAACTTCTTCTTTCCTCCTACAAAATGACAGTTTCTCCTTCATCTCAATCATTCATTTCAGAAATAAATTCAGTTACTTTTTCACTAAACTCTGTGTTGTGTACATTTAAGGCTATAATCAGTCATTGAAACAAAAAGTTTTTTAAGTATTTGCTGGTGGGTAACAAACATTCTAAAGGTTTATGAAAAAACGATGTTCAAACACATCAGATCATTCCAAATGTAAAGGTTTATTCAAATAATTTAAAACAGGCAAGAAAATTTTATGTTCAAAGGTTTACACAAAAAACTATTTACAGACAGGTAAGATCATTCTATATTGTAAAGGTTCATATAAAAAACTATTGATCCGTAAAAAGGTAACTTTAGTTTATCTTAGGAAATTTAACATATGTACAGGTTACGTTTGGTTACTTTATCAGCAAAACTGTCCTCATTCCTCCTCTACCTCAGAAATGATGTCTCCTTGAAGGTTGCACAGGGCTGCAAACTCTTAGAATTTTGTCACTTTTGGAGTGAGGGTAATGGGGAATGTCTGGGAAAGGATTTTAAAGTTTTTCAGTCTGCGTATGACCCTCTCAACATGGACCCGTACATTTGCAATACGCCTTTTGCTGGTGGTGTCCTCTTCAGACAGCTGCATTCCCCTCTTGGTGAATAATGGGATGGTCAGTTTCACCTTCCTTTCATAAAGAAGATCTTCAATGGTGAAGCTTCTGTCAGCCATTACCTCATCACCTGGATGGAGGTACTCCAAGAACCCAGAATTTAAAGTAATAAACTTATCACTGCACCTTCCTCCATAAGAGGCTGAATGGAACATGATCAGACCACATGGTGCAATGGAGACCAGGTATCTGATGGTGTTCTGGCCATAGTAATGGCTGTAAGACTCACCTGTTGAGTCAAGATTGCGTGGCTTTTGAAGGGGGGTTTCTGGACAGTCAATCACACAGGCTGTTTTTGGAAAGTGTTCTTTGAAACACTGAGGCATTGTTTCCTGAATGGTTTCCCTGGGCAGCCAGGGTATGTAACACCTCATGTTTTCCTCCATGAGATCAAGCCAGTAAGCAATAACTTTGCTCTTCTGTCGGAACACACATGAGGGCGCTTCGGTGGGCACTTCAGGTTGGCGCCTTCAGCCACAGCCTCAGGTGCTCCTCTTCCTTGGGCGGCGGGTGTAAGTTATACCGAGCCCCACAACACTCCGATCTCTCTACCTGATGTTCAAAGCAGGTCTGCTTCAAAAACTCCCTCCTCTTTGTCCAGTTATTGTGGCAGCCTCTGACTGAACACGCAATACTAGACATTGCTACGACAAAAACAATCGCTAGCTGATTAGCTCACACCTCTGGATCCGTTCGTTGATAACTACACTTCCGGTCTGAACTGGATATCATAGGACAAATGATAATCAATGGCGCCGCCCTGGTGCCACCGCAAAATAAGATGAATAGCCTACCCACAATCCCCCAGTGTCAGTGAGATGTCTGTCACTGATGGAGCCTCTTTCAATAATAGAAGCGGTCACTCAGGGTTCTCTCATGTCCTGGAAAACCTGGAATCCTGAAATATGATTGACAAATTTCCCAGGCATGGAAAACATTTGGGAAATGAGGAAAAAAGTCAAACGTCCTGGAAAAGCTGAACAGTGAGCGATAATCCTGAAGAAGATTTCCAGAGGGTTTGAATTTCAACATTATATCCAAAAGATTTGGACACTGTTGCTCCCAGCTGCTCCCTTTATAAATCAGGTAAAGGGTTTAATCAAAGTGATAACAGGGCCAAAAGGATTTAGTTTTTGACAAAGTCCACAGTTTATATCCATGATCTGCATAATCAAGGCTTTAAACACGTACCTCATGACTTTGAGTCATCTTCATGATAAAACCACATTCAGATGTAAAACAGCTACATTTGTAATTCCACTGCCACGATGATTACAAAACATTAATTAGACATTAACAGACAAAAATAAAAACTGACAGACCATTTAAAGTTTTTAAGTTTTTAAAGTTAAATTCACTGGTTACTGTGTCTTCTAGTCTGCAGATCTGAAAGTCTGTTATCTGTGCAGGTCTCTGTTTGTCTGAAACAGGCTGAAACACAGAGAAGGAAACAGCAAATCGCTGCTTTTTAAATGAGAATAATTAAAATTAGAATGTGTTGTTGGTTTAAACCAGGACTAGAATTATGAGCTAATAGATCTAGTCACATAGATCTCTCTCCTGTGCTGATTGAGAAGAGCTGAGAGAGGACACGCCTGCATTTGGACAGAGACCTTTGAAATGCTCCCTGAACAAACATCATGTTGCTGCTGCAGTTTGTTTCTGCTGTTTTCTGAAGAGCCTTTAAAAAAGACTCACACAGGTCTGAGACAGGGGGGCTCCGTCAACGGGACGTCCCATGATGAAGACCTCTCAGGAGGAAGAAGAAGAGCGGCTGAGACTTTAGAAGGCCTCAGATTTCAAAAAGCAAATGTGAGACTCTGTCAGACTGTTTGAGGATCTGCAGGGACCTGAACAGAGTCTGTGTGGACACGTCTGCAGAAGGACACAGCAGCAGGACGTCCCAGTCTCTGAGTTACTGACTGTTGATGAGCTCACACATGGTCAGACCTCCATGTGGCAGAGAGTCCTCTGAGGCAGAAGATGGTGATGATCGTCTCCTCAGAAACTCTGACAGTTATCATCAGCACCTGTTGGTAAAAACAGAGTCAGTGTTTAGAGCAGAGAGCTGTGAGCTGTGGTCAGAGCAGAAGAATGAATCAGGAGCCCTCCAATAACTGAGCTCCATCAGTCTGAGAGCAGACAAAGCTCTGAGGACTCTCTTCAGTTCAGGCTGAAGCTGCAGCTTTGTTGGATCTTCATCTGTTTGCTGAGTTTTCACTCTGCTCTGTGTCCAGCAGACCAAAGCCTGTCACATGTTGTTCTGTAGTGGTCCAGCTCTAGGGATGGGCCCAGGATGAATTTTCCCCAGGGGCCAGAGTTCAGTCAAAGAAATAATCTGCTCTTCATGATCAGATTGATTCTTCTGCTCCATTTCAGCTTCATGTGTTTGATTTTTGACTTCCTGTCTTTGCCTTTTCTGTCAGATGACAGCGTTCATGTTTGTTTTTGAAGGAAAAGAGAATAAAGTGATATTTTCATCAGTGTGTTCACATGTTCAGCACATCAGCAGCAGCTCATGGTTCAGAGGTTCAGCAGGGACTTTGTCCTCGTTAGTGTTTTGGTGTTGTTGTGTCCGTGTTGTCAGACACAATGACCAGGTTTCTGTGCAAAACCATCTGCACAGAAACCATCAGGCAGAAAGAGAGAAATTCATTTTCCCTCTGAGAGACTCAAAAAACAGAAACCAGCTATGAAACCTATTCTGGGATTTGTAAATTCAACTCTCTACTTACCTCAGAGTCTCCAGTCTGTAGTTTGGATCCTTCTGAAGATCACACAGCAGCTTCACTCCTGAATCCTGAAGTTTGTTGTTGCTCAGGTACAGCTCTCTCAGATGGGAGGGGTTGGACTTCAGAGCTGAGGCTAAAGAAGAACAGCTGATCTCTGACAAACTGCAGCTCTCCAGTCTGAATAAAGAAGAGAGAATGAAGAGAAAAACTCTTTAGGATCCAATCAGATGAGTCCACATCACACAGTCTGCTCAGCAGAGCCAATCAGCTGCTGCTCTGCCTCCTGTACTTCAGTTTGTCTCAGCTGCTTTCACACACGTCTTGATCCGTTCCTCCTGTTTCTCTAAAGTGTAAACAGCAGAGCTCAGATTTTTCTGTCAGGATCAAACCTTCACATCTAAACACTTGAGTCTGAGCTCACAGTCACAGTCTGCTGTCACATGGTCCACACTGCAGTCCACATCAACTTCATTAGAATTCATGATCAGAAAATGTTCAACAAGAAAAACTTGATCCCACCTGGACAGGTGAGAGAAGTCAACAAGCCAAACACAGAGAGACTCCTACACACTGTGGTCTACATGTGCACCTCCAGAACCTTCTTTGTCCCTTCAAACATGTTGGAGCTCAGACCTTCAGCAGGGTCCAGCTGATGCCCCTGGATGTGGTCTCTGGTGGTTCTGGTCCTGTGGGTTGAGGGCCCTTTGTGTTTTGGACCATGTTCTGTACTTTTGTCTGATGGCAGAAGGTTTTCATAACTTTATTATAAAATTATTCAGTTAAAAACATGAAGGCAAAACATTCAGAATATTTCAACAACAGGGTAATATGTAAGCAGGCATGAGTTTAGAGAGAAAAGAGGAGAAAAAGATGAAATACATCAAAACAGAACACAAATAAATCAAATCAAATGATCAGAGGTTTTTATCTTTATCTGTTTCTGTTTCTTTGATTGAATGCTTCAACAACAGTTTGGTGTGAGAGCCTGAGACAAAGAGATGCTCTGTTGTATCAACGTCTTCTTCACTAAAAAGTGCATTCATTGTTTTAAAGTCAAATCTTAATCTTAGAGATTCACTGGATGGATAAATATGAATCATTATTTTGTGATGGATTTCTTTATTTCAGGCTGAAGTGGATTAAAAATCTAGTTCTCAGTGTTGTTGCTGTGGTTTGATTAAAATGTTCATATATTATTCCTACAGAGTTCAGCCGAGGATAAATCATTAAACAGATCTCATGAATTTATCTTTGGTCAAGAAAATGAACTCCATTGATTAGGGCTGTGGGAGGATTGTCTGGATTCTGAATTAAAAAATATCTTTAGTTTTGATTATTGATTAAAAATTCCTTCAGATTCCATTTAAAATAAATTTCAGGCTCCTTTAGCTTTGGAGATAAAAAGATCATCAAGTTTAGTTCGGGCTGAGATGTTCAGGTCCTCCTCTTCTCTGAGGTGTTTTTTTTCCATATCTTCCATCTCAGTTCTCTTCTCTGTCTTCTGTATCACAGAGTTTCTCCTCACTACATGAGTGAGTATCTTCTGAGTTTGGACACATCTCATTTGTTCTGACAGTCTCTGGATCATAGTTGGTGAGCTCTGAGAGTCATTTGTTTATGAGTTCAGAGAGTAAATTTCATTCCACTGACTTCAGCATTCATTCACATAAATTTCATCATATTTCATATTATTATATATAAAATTTTATTTTTTATAAAAGAGCGCCTTTCATGACATTTTTAAAACAATAAAAACATTTAATAACAAAAACACAACAACAGCAGAAAGACACTCAGCACTTGACCATGCAGATACAACAAACATGGAAACGAACACATGTGGACAAAGAAGGCATTGAGTGGAGGAGAATGTCTGAATGTGTGCCAGAGTGGATGTGTCAGCATAAGCCTGTGACAGCTCCTCCTTTACCTCATCTTCTTCTTGATGAAATCTGGTGAATGGAGCTGAGAGACCAGCTTATCAATTCCATGTTTTTTGGATTTCAGAGAGAAATGCAGAGAGAGAGGCTGCAGTAATTCAGACAGAGACATCACAGAGACAAGAAGAGCAAGCAGCAGGAAGGTTCTGGTCAGGGAGGGAGTGTCACAAAAGTGACTGTCGTCCTTGAGAGCAAGCGCAAAAAGAGATCATTATTATTTTTGTGTGGTGTCAGCTCCAGGTGCATGAAGCTGTGATGTGTTCAGGGTCAAATATCCAAAGATATATCAGAGACATTTTGTCATGGATTATGTGAAAGTAGCCAACAGTCACTTCTAGACCTGCAGCTTCTATCTGCTTTAAACCAGGAGGATTTCAGCATTTCAGGATCTGAACTCTCCATGTATCCTCTAAATTTACTGTTACAAAAGTCCATTATTATGTTGTTAAAATAATGTTTGTCAGATCTTGATGGACGTCTGTCCTTCCATTGGTCTGGGGTCATATTAAAATCCCCACAATGATATAATCAGAGGGATAAAAGGCTTTTCATCTCCATAGCTGGAGCACTAACTGTTGACATCAGATCTTTATTTTGGGCCTGATTATTGTCACCATAAAAGATTGGAAAGAGTCCAAAAGAATCATCTCTGTTCATGACTGTCTCTGTCCAATGAGCATTTGTGTCTGCTGTGTGGTTATAATCTTTCCTGGACAGGTGTTGGACAAACAGACACTCTGCAGAGCGTGAGGAGACATGACTAAATATTATTCAGCCCCCCTGGTTGGTCTCTGCTCTGCTCTCTGTCTGTCAGCAGGTTGTTACAGTTCAGTTTGGACATCTGAACAAGTTTAACTCTACTGAGACAATTAAATCTGACATGAAATCAACATGAGAACAAGAAATGACTTCAGTTTCATGAATAAATGTCTATATTTGAAAAGAACACATCTGTCATTTATTGTTGAATCAGATGTTGTTTGTCTTGTTTCCTGTTTCTAAAACAAACAGACTGTCACAATCAGAGGAACACATCAGTTCTCCTACAGGACACACTTGATGTTATTTACAATAGAAGAAGAGTGGAGATATATCAGGAGGAGCTCAGAGAAGTTTGAAATGTCAGCAGATCAGATCTCAGCAAAAATCCACCATCATGCATCCCTACATATGATCAGTCAAACATCTGGACATGAAGATGCTTCAGTTCATAATCACACACACAAGATCTACAATAGAAACAGAGAACACATGAACTTACATCAGAATCTCCAGTCTACAGTTTGGACTCTGCAGAAAATCACACAGCAGCTTCACTCCTGAATCATGAAGATTGTTGCTGCTCAGGTTCAGCTCTCTCAGATGGGAGGGGTTGGACTTCAGAGCTGACGCTAAAGAAGAACAGCTGATCTCTGACAAACTGCAGCTCCACAGTCTGAATAAAGAAGAGAGAATGAAGAGAAAAACTCTTTAGGATCCAATCAGATGAGTCCACATCACACAGTCTGAATAAAGAAGAGAGAATGAAGAGAAAAACTCTTTAGGATCCAATCAGATGTGTCCACATCACACAGTCTGCTCAGCAGAGCCAATCAGCTGCTGCTCTGCCTCCTGTGATGACATCACACATATATAACATCTCAGCAGGATGTGAAGGAGCTGAATCATGAAGATGATGAAGTTTGAATCTGAACCATCAGACCTTCATCAGATGAAGACTTTGACTTCTTCATCCTCATCCTTTAAACTCTACAGTGAGCTCTAAAGACTGAAGTCTGAGCTCTAAACTCCAGATAGTTTCATCTGTCCCACTGGAGAAGAATGTGTTTGGATGATATTTGAAGCTCTTTGTCAGGATGTTCTCAGAGGACCACCCTGCTCTTTCATCACAATGATTTCACTCTGTTCACTTCACACTCATGTCTGTGTGTCGTCCTCTCTGCTCTGATGATCATCAACTATAAAGCCCTCAGATAAACCACGTCTGTCTCTGTCAGCTTCGTCCTCTTTCATTGGCTCTTCTTCCAAAATCAGCTGCCCATGAGCCTCTGATAAAACTTGAAGTATTAATGTTCCTACACAGACAAAATCAAGAATCAAACATGTTTGTGCTCAACAGAAAGTCTGTAAAATCACAGAGCAGATGGACCTGCCTGATTCATTGTCTAAAATCCTGCATGTCCATCTTGCTAATCTTGACTGACCAATGATTTCACGGCTAAATCAGGGAAGAGAAGCGGATGTGCAGACGTGTGGACAGCAGGAAGTGGCTGAATGTTTGAAAACAATGGCAGCATGTGAAACGGTTTCTGTCTATGTGGCAATAACTGCAGTGTTTTTAGAAATGGACTCAGTTTCCTCTTTAAAATAGGACTAAGGAATGTCACTTAAACCTTTCTTTTGTGAAAACATGTTTTTGTTCTTCTCCTGCTGGATCACTGCTGAGAAACTGGAAATGCAGTGATGCTGCGTGAACGATGCTGTTAGCATGTTAGCCCAGAGTCAAGGTGACTCAATGATACCTGGAGAAATCTGCTCTCCTCAGAAGTTTACTGGGAGAACTTGGTGGAAATTGTTGTTGATGATGTACATGTCACATTTAAGTGGTATATGATACATCTGTGTGGTATAGTTTAATGTAAGATGATAGTCTAAGGACTAAACTGTAGTTAAAGCTAACAGCTAAAACAGGGTCTAGCTGCTACGTGGCTTGATATGATTGGTCTGTGTGAGTCTGACAAGCACAACGATCATCCAATCACCAGCTGCAGCTGTTTTTGAAGGTCCTGAAAACATTTCTGAACTGCTCTTTCCCAGATGAACCAGTGAAATATTTCTGTCACAGGTATATGAAACTGTCCATGTGGTGTGTCAGGTTAGAAAGTCGGACTTTACATTTAAAAATGTGTCTGAACTCAAACTGCTGACTGTCATGTCTCTGCAGAGCTGCTGTTTCTGACTCTGTTTCTGCTTCTTTTCAGGAGGACAAACAACAACATGTTTATCTCCTTCTCCTCCTGTGATGGTGTCAGTCTGCAGCTCAGAGAAGTTTCCTCTCTTTTTACTGGAACGCGTCCCACCATGTCCTAAACTCTGGGCTGAAACCTGAATATTTACAAGAGTTTGACTTCAGAATATCCTGCTGATGGAGCATGTCTCAGCATTCCAGACTGCTCTACTGCTCACATCTTTCTATAATCCACGGCTGACTTCTCTCTGTCTTTACTTTCTGTGGGTGATGCAGTGCAGCACAAAAACTCACAGGTCAACAAAGACATGACAGACAAGACCACATGAAGAATACAGACACTGAAGACAAGCCAAAAAGAAGAAAGAGAAGAACAGAAAGGGCTGCACAGAGACACACAGGGATGATGAAGATGTGTTCAGATGGAAGATGAGGGTGTGAACAGTGTGTGAGTGTTTTAGGAAGCAGACATGACAAACAGATTTGAAGGTGAGGGGACAGGAAGCACATCGGTAAAGTCTGTCATTACTGTCACAGTGTGGACTTTAGACATTTCCATGGAGGGTGGAACATCAGGTTCATATCCATGCTGGAATATTCTGGGATTGGTTCACAGATTGTGTCAGTGTGTTTGAGGAAACCAGGAAACGAGGAAATGGAAAACACAAACTGTGTTTTTCTTTATTGTGGGAGCTGAGAGATAATCAGGGGATTCACACAAACAGAAAAGCCAAATAAACAACTGCACACCAAGAAACAAGCCCAAAAAAAGGAGACTCATGGCAGCAACTCACAGGATTTTCAAGAAAAACAGGTCAGAAGACGCTGATCTGTCTGTGGGTAAAGTAACACTCTGCAGCATTAAAAAAAGAATTATGTTTCATTACGACATTTTTAATCATATTGCATTACTTCACCTTTTACTCAAAAAGAGTAGTTACCCTACTGTTAGATCATCAGACTGCAGATTCCAGCACAGACACATCTGTTATATCTGCCAAGGACTGTCTTCACCAGAGAGCGTTAGTGCACAGACGTGTGCTGTAACACTGCTGTAAAGATCCTGGAGACAACACTGTGGTGTATGTGACCTTAAACACTTCAGGAGGTTTCAGGATCAGAGGACAGCAGCGGCTGATGAGTGTAAATCTGCAGTCTGTGGCTCTGCTCATGCAGATCCTCCTTGATGTAATGAACGTTTATAGGTGAGCAGTGCAGCTGAGAAACAGACAGGTGAGCAGGAAAAGAGTGGAAATGTGTCAGGTGAGCACACAAAGGAGGGGGAGGGGCCAGAGAGCAGACAGGTGTGCACACACAGGAGGGGGAGGGGCCAGAGAGCAGACAGGTGAGCACACTGAGGAGGGGGAGGGGCCACAGAGCAGACAGGTGTGCACACACAGGAGGGGGAGGGGCCACAGAGCAGACAGGTGAGCAGGCAGAAGAGGGTGAAGGGAGCAGAGATGGATGTCTGCGGCCTTCACCTCCTCTGAGGGCAGATGGAGGTTGTGTGGTGTAAAAGTTAGAAGCAGGGGTTGTTGCACAGCAGTTATAAATGTATGAACTGGTCAGATATTAAACTTCAATGACCATCAGCCTTTCTGGGCGGCCCAAACATTTATCTGCTGTCTGAGGAAAAACTTCAGTCTGGGACATTTAAATATGATCAAAAGACAATTTATAGTTTTATATCAGTTTATTATACTACAAAAGGTTAAAGGTCAATGATTAAAGAATAAATGAACTCACGTCAGAGACTCCAGTCTGCAGTTTGGACTCTTCAGTCCAGCACACAGCAGCTTCACTCCTGAATCATGAAGTTTGTTCTTGCTCAGGTCCAGCTCTCTCAGATGGGAGGGGTTAGACATCAGAGCTGAGGCCACGACTTTAACGTGAAGGTCTGATAGTTCACAGTTAGATAATCTGTAAAGATATTAATATTATAGTTCATGTAGTCATTCAGATAATTCAGTTATATTAACACACTGCTTTTATTTTCACATTTCACTGATTTTGTTGATCTAAATTCATCATTGTTGACACTAAACTATGATTTACATTCCTCTCCAGTAAACATTCAGTTTTCTCAAATGTTTATTTTTGTGTCTTATTTAGAGATTAAAGTGGACAGAGCAGAAAACCAGGCAGGACTTCATACAGGAGACATCCCATAGTCCTGAGCTACACAAAATGCATGTTTATTACAGCTGTGACAGTGTCCTGGTATTCACAATAACTGTCTTTAAACCAAACACACACTCATCCTGAGCTGATATCATGCATATGGAGACACTGTGTCATTAACTGGGTTATAACTGGAGACAGCAATAATAATAATAATAATAACTAGAAAGCACTTTGAGAGCGCAGACCTCCACCAGCGCCACAGTCCTCAGCCATATTGTCATTTTGACCATAAATATTAGTCCTACCTTTATTTCATGTAAATATTTAGATTCCTTGACCATGAAAACATACCATGAGCAACTGGATTCAAAATTCTATCTACTTTAGTTCAGTAGTTATTCACAGAAATCACATTTTTCACCATGGCGGCCAGTCGCTGATCCGGATCAACACCAAAATCAAATCAGTTCTTCCTTTTCCCATGCTGAACATTTCCTGAAAATTTCATCAAAATCCATCCATTACTTTTTGAGTTATTTTGTTCACAGACCGACGGACGGACAGACAAACTCTCCCGAAACATAACCTCCTTGGCAGAGGTAATAATGGACTGCACAGCAGTGTGGTGAACACGTCCTCCTTCCTCTGAAAGTCTGAAGATTGTAAATTAAAGCAACAACATAAACCTGTTCACTCAGCAGAGCGTCTCTGTCTCTCATGGTTTTGGCACAGACTATGTGCTGGAATAAGTCAACAGGAATAGACCTGATCTGTGGTGGAGTCATTTATATCCATTTCAAAGCTTCAACAGCAGATGAATGAGGTTTTATTTTTAGTAAGAGCTTAACACAGTGAGGAGGTAAATGAAGCAGCTCTTCAGTCTGAGCTGCAGCTCATGAACTCCCTCCCCTCTCATGCAGCCGTCCACTCTGCAGTCGAGCCTGAGCGCTGAATAAACACGCTCAGATTTGATGAACGCTGGATAAAACAGGTCAGTGTTGGAGTCATGGACGAGATGTGAGTGTGGTTCACTGTAAAGACAGAAAACAAGTGTGTGTGTGTTTCAGCGACGCCCAGAGTTTCAGTGTGTGTGTGCTGAGGCTCACTGCACTGCCAACAGGCTTCAACACACAGCAGAGAGACTTCAGGGAGGATTTCAAAGTAAAAGCCTGCTCTGTTGTTTGTAATGATAAGACTATCTGTGTTTTCACACCATGCTTTTATTCTGAAAGGGTGTCCTGCTCAGTTATTCAGTCACTGATGTGACTCACAGTCATCCAGCTGGTTTCTTTCGTCTCTCATCAACTCTCTTCACATCAGAGCATCAGTTTTAAAGCCCAGAGGTGATGTACCTGCTGTTTAAACCATCAAACTGTTACAGTCCTGCTTGTGTTGGTGCCAAAAATCTGAATCACTGATCTGCTGATAAACTGTCCCAAAGCAAACGGAGTGACGTCAGAGTGACTGACAGAATGACTAGAGGGGACAGAGGATACCTCGTTAAAGTACACCTGGGCAGACATTTTGGATAAATGTTTGATTAAAAAAAGAAAAAATATCGTGTGATGTTAGACTGTCTTAATAATAAGGTATAAGGTATTTCTGAGATGTTCATTCCAGCTGTAAACATGGGTGCCGCCCTCCATCATCACATGATCCAGAGCCTCTGAAGCTTTAGTGTGGGATGGTTTTTGAGCTGGGCCAAAGCCCAGGACTGATCAGGTCTACATCAGGCTGCTGTTAGCACTGCTGCTGATGCAGAATGTTTCTGCTTCATTTCCTGCTGTGGGTATTATTATTATTATGAAGTAGAGGAGGTCGACATCCATAATTTATAATCATTTTGTCCGTAGACCTCATACATTTGTTTGTATTTTCTTTATTTACAATAGAATTACCCTGTAAAATATTTAAATTAATCCATTCTCAAGGTATATGACATTTAGTATGAATAGCATAAGGTCCCTGCATGGAATGGTATTACGTACATTTGAGAATTTATTTTATTTTATTCTATTTTATTTTATTTTATTTTATTTTATTTTATTTTATTTTATATTATTTTATTTTATTTTATTTTATTTTATTTTATTTTATTTTATGCCAATGTCCCTTTAAGGGTTGCTTAATGATAAACATAATATTCAAACTAATTTTTTGGTGATACCCCTTATTCACTGTAAGGGGAGACTGGGTTTGCCTTGTACCCACAAATGACTAAATATGACCCGGGCCATGTTACAATATTGATACGTACAGCTTAGAAGCCGGTGATCAATAGGATATTATGTGGGGGCGTAGGTGGCACAGTTGGATAGTGCGCTTGGTCAAGTGATTGGGAGGTTGCAGGTTCAAGCCCAGCTCAGGGCAACACATGGCGTTGTGTCCTTGGGCAAGACACTTAACCCCAAGTTGCTCCCACTGCTGCATCAGTGGCGTGTAAATGGGCATGAAAGGGCGTGAATGTGTTAGAGATACTGATGAATAACTAACATAGAAACTCTGAGAGCGAATGGGTGTGAATGGGTAAGTGTGACCTGCGGTGTAAAGCAGCTTTGAGTAGTCAAAGACTATATAAGCTCAAGTCCACTTACCATTTACTATGTAAAAACTTAAAGCTGGGGTTGGCGATATGATTTAGCCACTTTTTGAAATACTGGTTAAAATGGTCTTTATGACCTGATGGTAATCAACTCATAATGTGTTCTTAAAACAGAGCAAAAAATATCCGCTATCTACAGCAGGAGTAAAACAGGAAAAACACCAACCAATAATCATGCAGGGACACCTTGTTTTTAAACCAATCAAATCCCGTTGCCATTTTGCCAACCTACATTTTCTCAGCGTGCACAGCCTCGGTGCTTGTCGCCGAGCAAGGGATCAGACTCCACGGGGGAATGCCCGGCTTTCAAGTTTTGTCTTTGAAAATAAGGGAAGTCCGCTGTGAGCCGTCGTACAACCCCAACCAAGCTCCAGTATCCCTCACATTTAAGACAGGTGTACAAGAAATCTAAAATAAAAAATTGTTTTTCTAAGTTTGTTCTGCTGCTCTAATCTCACGATAGCTGCCACCCAGGCTACTGCAGGTGGACGTTCTCGCAAGGCTTTTTCTTCTTCTTTGGTTAAACAGCAGTTGGCATCCATCATTTTGGAGCATTACCGCCCTCTTCAGGCTAGAGACAGAGTTCAGTTTGGAGAGGCAGAGGAATGTTTTTATTATTATATCATCACACGGGAGATTTACAGGAGAGTACTGATACAGGAGGACAGCGGAAAAGAAGAGAAAATACGGTAGTTTAATGGCCATAACGGGAGACTTGACAGCTATGTGGAGAATGTCAGAGGAACTACCTATACCCCGATCAACATCAGCTGTGAGCACTAACTAACTTTACATGTTTGTTTGGTGTTTTCTTACCGCTGACTGAGACATAGTGAAAAACAAACACGTTATGCTGAGGGTTTGGAGTTGAATCTGTCTTCTGGATATATCAGCTGTGCACGTGCATGTGAGCGGGGGGGGGGGCATGTTCAAACATGACTGAACATTAGAATCACAAACATTTTCATGAGGATTCGTATTTCAGTGTGATGTGAATGTGATTTAATGTGAACACCAAACAATTTTTTTTTCTTCTGGGGTATGACCATTTCAATATTTTATTCTGTCCTTTTCTGGAACCTTTAAAATACAGATTCTGTTTTTTTTCATATTTTTTCTAAATGTCTTTGAACACATTCACACAGATGTGGACTCATTACTTGATCGTGTATGTTCCTTTTTTTTTTACTTTTTTAAAGATGATACTTCAATATATCGAAACTCATGAATGTATTTTCTGCGTTCCCAACTTTTGAATGTTTGTTTCTGCAGAACTTAACGGCTCATTTATGAAGTCTGGGAGTTTATTGTGACATCATTGTCTGAGTTCTGGTGTTTCCTTATAAACTCTCAGGCACTCGTTCATCACCTTGTGTCCCACATGGACCCTCTGACGGCTCACTCTGTCATCTGAGGAGACTCAGCAGCTCTTTAAATCCAGTTATTAACAACATTTGAGTGAGGCTGACACAACAGGGGGCTTCACATGTCCCTTAACAGAGTAAAGGTACACAGCCCTGAGTTTGGACCAGATGGTGTCGTCGTCAAATCTTCAAAAGTACAAAACTCTTATTTTAACCCTTCAAAATAAAAAAAGACCCTTAGAAAGCTGTCTCCAAACTCCAAACTGTCTCCAAGAGATCCACTTAAAGTGACAGAGCGTTAAACTACATGAGGACAACAGAGGCTAATAGAAACAAACTGTACTGATCCTCCACAGAGATCTGTCTGTCTGAGACTTTAGACACACTTTATAAATGAGCTCTCAGGTCTGCTGCTCTGTCCTCTGAAAACATCTCTTCCTCTCTCTGTTGTTTGTGCTGATGGAGACCTTTAATCCTGCTCAAAAAGTCTCCAGCTCGCTCTCACCATTACAGTCCACTAAACTCATCAGGAGCATGTCTCCAGTCATCTGTGTCTTTACAAGCAGGCTGATCTTCTCCACTCTGGCACCATGACAACAACAGAGCATGCTAGCTGGTGCTAACAAGGTTAGCAATGATATGGCATGTGCCATCCTGTCACTGCTGTTTCCTCCACATGCACTGAGGTCATCGTTACACCCTGACCTGATATTTCTCTAACATCAACGTGTTTGTCATGTTTCTGTCAAAGTCTTCAGAGAAGTCCCTCCTGGTCCTCCCAGTTAAAATCCTGAAGCTTTAAATGTTGGTGTGTCGAGTATTTGGACCCCGGTGTTGCCGTAGCTGCTGTGAAGCAGCTCTCATTGTAAATGATGCCAAAGCTGTGGTCAGAGGACCTCTGTGAACCGTTTACTGCTGTCGTCCTTCTGTGATGAAGTTTTACTGAATATTCAGTGAGCTGAGTCTAGAAAGGTCAATTAATGCTGAAGGAGGTCAAATACTGTCTCCAAAAACAACGTCTGCTGTGTGTGAGTAATAAAACGTTATGTGAACTCAGAAGTCCTGAACAAGAGCTTGAACACTCTGACCCATCCCTATGATCTACATCTTATTCAGACTCAGACCTCAGAACATCTGGACTTACCTGGCCTTTCTGCAGTTCCTCACAGCTGGAATCAGTCTCTGTCGTCCCTGGGCTGATGTGTTGTACTTCTCCAGATCAAACTCATCCAGAACCTCCTCTGATATCTGCAGCATGTGGGCCAGAGCTGAGCACTGGATCTCAGAGAGTTTTGTCCATGATCTGTTCCCTGACTTCAGGAACTCTTGGATCTCCTGATGGACTGAGAGGTCGTTCACCTCCATCAGACAGTGGAAGATGTTGATGCTTCTGTCAGGAGAGATTTCATAACTGTTCATCTCCTTCAGGTTGTTGATGACTGTCTGGATCATTTCTGGACTGTTGTCTGTCTGACCCCGCAGATCTCCTAAGAGCCTCTGGTTGGACTGCAGAGTGAGGCCGTGAAGGAAGCGAACAAACAGGTCCAAGTGACCATTTGGACTTCTCAAAGATTTCTCCATGACTTTGCTCAGGAAGAAATCTAGACATGAGTCAGAGGTCTCAGGATTAAAAAGCTTTGAAATCTTTTTGGAAAAAATTCTAAAAGACTTCTTGTGTTTTTGGTCTTCAAAGAAATCTTCCACCACTCTTCTTTTCTCCTCGTTGGTGAAGCAGTTGAACATGTAGACTGCAGCCAGAAACTCCTGAACGCTCAGATGAACAAAGCAGTAGACTGTTTTCTGGAAGATCACACTCTCTCTTTTGAAGATCTCAGTACAAACTCCAGAGTACACTGAGGCCTCTGTGACATCCAGACCACACCGCTCCAGGTCTTCTTTATAGAACATGATGTTTCCGTTCTCCAGATGCTCAAAGGCCAGCCTCCCCAGCTTCAGAAGAACTTCTCTGTCAGACTCAGTGAGTTCCTGAGGATGTCCCTCAGCATACTTGTTCTTCTTCCTCTTTATCTGGACCATCAGGAAGTGTGAGTACATGTCAGTCAGGGTCTTGGGCAGCTCTCCTCTCTGCTCCGTGCTCATCATGTGCTCCAGGACTGTGGCGGTGATCCAGCAGAAGACCGGGATCAGACACATGATGTGGAGGCTCCTGGAGGTCTTGATGTGTGAGATGATTCTGCTGCAAAGATCTTCATCAGTGAACCTCCTCCTGAAGTACTCCTCCTTCTGCTCGTCAGTGAAGCCTCGTACTTCTGTGACCCTGTCAACACATGAAGGAGGGATCTGATGGGCTGCTGCAGGTCGAGAGGTGATCCAGATGAGAGCTGAGGGGAGCAGGTCCCCCTTGATGAGGCTCGTTAACAGAACATTTAACGATGACCTCTGTGTGACATCAGACACAACCTCCTCCTTGTTAAAGTCCAGAGAGAGCCTGCATTCATCCAGGCCGTCAAAGATGAACAACAGTTTACAGACAGCCAGAGTCTCTGCTCTGACCTCCTGCAGTGTTGGATGGAAAACATGGAGCAGCTCCAGAAGACTGTAGGACTCATCTCTGATCAGGTTCAGCTCCTGAATGACAGCAGAGCCACCAGACTGAGGTCTTGGTTTTCTGAGCCCTCAGCCCAGTCCAGAGTGAACTTCAGCACTGAGAAGGTTTTTCCAACACCAGCCACGCCGTTTGTCAGAACCACTCTGATGGCTTTCTGTTGATCAGCTGAGGCTTCAAAGATTTCATGGCACCTGATTGGAGTCTCATGGAGGGTCTCCATCTTGGAGGCTGTCTCAAGCTGTCTGACCTCATGTTGGCTGTTGACCTCTTCACTCTGTCCCTCTGTGATGTAGAGCTCAGTGTAGATCCTGTTCAGGAGGGTTCTACTTCCTGTTTCATCACTTCCTTCAGTCACATGTTCACATCTTCTCCTCAGACTGATCTTATGATCATCTAGAACCTTCTGCAGACCTTTATCTGACAAACAAGCACAAATATATCAGACTGGTTTAATTAAATGAACTAAATCAAATGTCCCATTTTCCTCATGAATCATTAAGAACACAGAGTAACACAGAGATTCTCCTGAAATAAAGTTGAACTGCTAAGACAGAATAAACTGACACAAGAGTCAGGTTATATTAAAATGTTGGATTTATGTATTAATGACAGGATGATCTCCATCACATGACACTGATGTAGAAAGATGGAGAAGTTCTGTTCCTGCTCACAAAGACATCAGTCTTACCTTCTGCAGTGCTGGACTGACCGCTGATAAGACCTGGATCTGTCAGGACGTCCTGGACCAGAGCCCTGTGGAGGAAGGACAGTGAGACCATGATGAGGGATGTGGATCAGAACTGTAGACCATCAAGACTACACACACACACAACACATGCATATATTTCAATAAAGTCATTGTCTGTCTGAAGCTTGGAAAGAGACTATGTTCTATAAAATATATGTATGGACTTGTTTCTCCTTTAACCTCAAATAGAAAAAATTGCTTCTAGGAAAACAGAAGCAGCTTTTTCTTATTCTTCCTCCACATCGTCCATTAAACAGTGAAGCAACGTCTGATCACACTGACATACAGACTGTGGTCACCAGGCATCACGGTAAAACAAAATCATCAATGTTGACTTACTTAATAGTTCTTCCACTAAGAAGATGAGAAATGTTTTGATTTCATTAAGATCAAAATTACACATTTTTAGTTGATAAAGCATAGTCAAATGTTGGAGGTCAGTAAAACTACAAATAAAATAATACTTCAGTAATTTTTATTATTGTTTTGCATCATGACTTGGTATAATATACTAACATCACAAAGTAACAATAAGACCCATAAGGTAATTTTAGGGCAAAAAAAGAACCTGACTAATAAAAGGTCAGAACACCTTTTCACATTTCAATAATAAAACTGTCAAAACATCAAATTTGTTTTGTATTTTTTTCTTGCTTTAGGTGAAATGAAGCTGATTGTGTTCAGTGAGTAAATATTACTGCCTTAAATTGATTGAAGGCCCCTCAATCAAATCAAATAGAAATCAAATCATGGCAGACTTTGTGATATTGGCAAATATTGTATTATTGTCCAAAGAATCAATATTACATTGTGTCATCATGAAACTGGTGATTTAAACCCCTTTTAAGCAGAGCATTGGCAGATAATGTGAGACAAAACTGTCTCATGTGCCCCCTCTCCTGAGATCACAGCTCTGAATCCAGGTTTGGGCATGACTCAGTAAACATTAATGTGCATCATGAAAAAGCATACCTTTGTTTTTTAGCTAGCAGGTTCCAGTAGTGTGAGCAATAAACAGAATGAACGCTGCAAACAAGCATTTTCATTATTACTGCACTGAATCTGAGGCATCAACATCAAGCAAGAGTAAGAAATCCTTAGAGCTCAAAACTGTCCAGGTGAGCCCTGGAGCCCAGCTCAGATTAGTCACCTGTCCCTTAAAACACAGAATGGTCCAAATTTGACATTATATGTCCCATCTCTCTTCCATTTCTCTTCAAAGTTCTTGAAGAAACCGTTGCTTTTTAACTCCATTCTCATCTGTTTCACAACAGTAATCTCCATGAACACTTTTAACCTGGTTTCCTCCCTCTCTATTCCACTGAAACAGTCTTACTGAAAATCCCCAATGATCTCCTTCTAGCTGCTGATTCTGGTCTGTTATCATCCTCATCCTGCTTGATCAGAGTGTGACCTTTGACACCATCTCCCACACCAACCTCCTGGACAGACTTCACATTATGAGCATCACACAGACACTCTTCACCTGGTTTAAATCTTATCTCTCTGTCCAAACTCTGTTCATTCAGCTCAAATCAATCACTTCCTGATGTGGCAGGGTGGGTGGTTACTCCCTACCACTAGGGGCAGTGTGGCCACTAATTACTTGATGGTCGCCTATAAATAGACCTGGTTGGCCTCTTCCTCTCCCTCTCTTCCTCTTCCTCCTTCACAGAGCCGTCAGATCGGTGGTGAGCGACGTCGTGCCGGTGAAGCACGAGGAGCGGTGTTGGGGTCTTGTTGAAGGTACCCATGCTCGTTCGACTCTTTCCATTCAGTTTCCGGGGCGTTGTGTTTACACCAGTTTCGCTCCGTTACAACAGCGTGGTGTAGCAGAGATCTGGGCTGCATTGTGGGGTCGGTTTGGCCGCCGTGTGTTTCCTGCAGGTAAGGCTTTCAGTTGTCTGCCTTCAACATTCAGCTGTTGACAGTCTGGTGAGGGAATTAATTAATATTCTCTCCCAGTCGTCACTAGTGGGTCTGGGCTGCATGCCTTCCTCCTCCGCAGCCTGACGTGTCGACGTTCCCTCCCTCCGGTAGGAAAAGTTACAATTAATAATTAATCGCTTAGCTTATGTTCATGAATATCTTTGATTGTATTGAGTTTATAATTTAATTTTATTATTTTTCAGTGTGTGACCTCATCTGCCAGGCTTTCTGAGCCCATGCTGCTGTTTTGTCTCTCTCTTGCACTTTTGGCTGCATTAGTACGGCTCTTTGCTCAGCACGGCCTTTAGGCTCAACTCTCTGCTATTGCTGGGTTTCGGCTCCTTGCTGCTTCTGGGCTTTGACCCTCTGCTGCTTCTGGGTTGCAGCAATTTACTTGTTTTCAGAGCCGGCTGCATAGCAGGATCGTAGCCTTCTAGGCCCTGCATGTGTGGACATAAGACTGGCATACTGTTTTAATATGCAGATGCTTGACAGTTAACTTGTTTGGGTTGTTTTCTTTTCTCTTTTTTCTTTTTCAAACATTGAATTAGTATTCACTTCACTCTTTGTTATAACTGCCTTATTGTTTCTAAATTGTTTTGTTCTTTTCCTTGACTCATCTTAAGTTTCTTTTGATTGTAATTTGCCTTATTTGTTTCAAATTGTTTTTCATTTTTGCTGATTTCTGTTTAGTTACAGTTAGTTTGACTTGGACGAGTGGTTGTTTTGTTTATTAATTATATTATTGCCCATTTTGATTTTATATAGTTTTGGGTTCTTTTAGTGTGGGTGTGTGTGTTTAATATTTTGTTTATTGTGGTATGAGGGCTGCCTTGTTGCACGTTTTAATTGTGTTTTCTTTTCTGTTGACAGGTGCTGAGGGCCCCGGAGCAGCAGCGGTTCCCTGGTGGTGGTCCCTTTGTTCACTTTTGGTTTGCTGTGTCACAGGTGCTGTGTAGTTTGGATCCTCCCCCTTTTTTGTTACCGCTGTCATAGTAAGCCCCCAGCCCTGTTTTAGCATTCCTTTGAGCAGGCCCCTCATACCACTCCTTTTTCTTATTTAGTCTGCATATTTTAATCCGATGTTGTTTAATAAAATATTTTTTTTTATAATTTGAAAATCATGTCTCCTTGTCCTGTGGATTTATTAGTTTGAGCGTGCCTTTTGTGTTGGTTTATTCTTAAGTTGTTGATATCCTGGGGTGCAAGTCCCTTGGTTCCTCAAATTAATCACCTTGCCACACTATCATCTCCCAGTCACCACAGGAGTACCCCAAGGCTCTGTCCTGGGGCCTCTCCTCTTCATCATTTACATCCTTCCTCTTGACCATATCCTCCACAAACACAACATTCAGTTCCACTGCTACCTGACACCCAGCTCCACATCTCCACTCAGCCTGACTGCCTCCTCCCACCTTCCTCCGTAAACAACTGTCTCCTTGAAATAAAGTCCTGGTTCACACACACTTCCTAAAATCAAACAGAGATAAGACAGATATGTTATTAACTGGCTCCTGATCCACTCCCAACAAATCTACAGTCTCACTATTCCATTTGACCACTCCTCCATCTCCCCTCCCCTCAGGTAAAGAGTCTGGGTGTCTCTCCTTCACCTCAAACATCAACAACATAACCCTGTCAGTTTACCTCCACCTCAGAAACATCAACCATCTCCGCCCCTCCATCACCCCTCACACCACTGACACTCTGGTCCAGTTTCGTCCTCCTGACTCGACTACAGCAACTCCCTTCTGTTTGGTCTCCCCCAGAAGATCCTCCATAAACTTCAGCTGGTCCAGAACTCGGCAGCTCTCATCATTTCAAGGACTCCATCCACTCATCACATCACACCATCCTGCAGCAGCTCCACTGGCCCCCCATCACAGACCACATCCAACACAAAATCCTGCTCCACACCTGCAAAGCCATCCACAGCCTCGCCCCTCCATACCTCTTTGACCTCATTCACATCTCTGTACCTGCTCAAACCCTCTGATGCTCCTCTTCTGTCCATCTGTCTGTCCCCTCTGCTCACCTCGTCATCATGGAGGGTTGAGCATTCAGCCTCTCAGACCACAGTTATGGAACTCTCTCCCCCCTGACCTCCATACTCCTCACCCCTCTTTAAAACCAGACTCAGAACTCATCTGTTCAAACTCTCCTACTCCCTCTGATCTTTATATGTCTGTTTTACTTTCTGTAAGGTGACCTTGAGTGTCATGAGAGGAGTCCTTAAATAAAATGTATTATTGTTATTTTCTCATTTGTTGTGTCTCAGTCATGACTTGTTCTGGTTTTAGGTCACACTCCACTCATCCTGACTGATTAAACCTCATCAGGGTCCTCAGCTGGTTACACTTGAATAACTGTCCAGCTATAAGCTGAAGATCATACTACTTTGATTTCATGAAATATCTGAAATTTTATAGAATTAAAAATAAAACCACAGAGAATCAGAGGAAACATCAAAAACACAGACATCAGAAATTAAAATAACAGACAAATAATGATCCTCATCTGTTCGAACAGCAAAAATAAAACTGATTACAGCTGTTTGAAGGTTAACGATGTTTAACTGTTTTTCCAACATTAAAAAATAGATATAACAAATGTTCTACAGACAAAAGAACTAGAAATGTGTTGATTTTTTACTGTTAAAAACTGTATTAAAAATATTCATGGAAATGTATTTTCTGTATCAAAGTCAGATAAAAAACTTTAGGGGTAAAATAAAAGCTTCTTCTCCTCGAGCCCTCACTGTTCTGAAAACTAAAAAAAGATTTTAAAAAGAAAAAATGAAACATAAAAAGAAGTTAAAAACCGTGATCATAAATCCTGAGGTCCAAACTGAAGCGAGGTCTGAGTGTGTTTCTGTCCTCATGGATGGACAGATGTGTCTGTGTTTGAGATTATTTAGGATCATAAATTTGACTTTGTTGGATCATCAGTCACACATCATGAAGCTCTGGACCTTTGGATGAGGGACATCTTCTGAACCTGGTCTATGTCAACACCCAGCTTCATGGAAACTATGGAGAACTTCAGGCCCCTCCCCTGAGACATAGACCATCTATCAGACTCTGATGGACTGGATCAGTGAAGAGATCTGAGGTCTAAGATCTCAAAGAGGTCTCAAATATCCTCTAAATATTCTGGTGCAGTGAAAACTCCTGATCTTTGAGCATGAGGTTCAGGATCTAAAGAGTCTGCTGGTTTAAAGAAGATCTCTTACCCTGAATCTGAGGGTCCTGGTCCATTACTGAAGTGTGGGGGGTTATCTTTAGACCAGTCACTCTTCATAGAGAGAGCACTGGAAAGGGGAGACTTTGGTCCTGGTTCATGACTGAAGAATGGGGGTTCTTCTTTAGAGAAGTCACTCTTCACAGAGGGAGCACTGGACCAGGAGGACTTTGGTCCTCGTCCTTGTCCTCTACCGAAGTCCTGATTGGAGGCTGTAGACCAGTCCCTCTTCCTAGAGTCAGCTCTGGACTGAGGGGACTTTGCTCCGTCCTTGTCTTTGCAGTCTTGATCCTCCATCTCCTGGTTCTGAGGTCCAGAGGACAGTATCTGAGGTGCTGCAGGTAAACCAGCCTGTGGACAGAGAAGAGGAGCAGATGAGACTCTAACAGAGGAATGTTCTGGATGGAGAAGGTCAAAGGTCACATCTCAGCTCCTCAGGTCAGACTAAACTTTCAGACAGTTTGTTCTGACTCTGGTCTGTGTGTAGAACAGAAGAGGATTTCAGAGACATCACTTCTTCTACAATCCTTCCCTTAATAAAGAGAAGAAGAAGCCTTGAACCATAAACTGTTGAATTTTTGGAGCTGGATTGTTAAAATGATCTGAAGAATGACTCGGCCTAGAATAAATACAAACCTCTCAGATGAAGAACTCACTAAGGCTGCACAGCTCTTGTTAAATGTTGCTGATGATCATTTTGTCTGTGGGACATGAGATCATAATTCTCTGACAGGATTCTTACTAAATGAATAAATAAATAAATAAATAAAATCAGCTGCTGTCTGATCTGTCAGGGTCCAGCTTTTTAATAACAAGAACTGAAGAGCTGGACTCAGACGTTCAGTCTCCACCACACAGCCTCTCATCTTTACTTTGTTATTTCTAAAACACTTCTGTAGATAATAAGGATGCTCTGATCAGGATTCTTTTTGGACAATATTGATCAATGATACCTGTTAATGAGATCTGCTAATACCTTTACTGATCATTTTACTGCTACACTGATGATACTCAGCTCTATGTATCTGTTAGAAATAATTTGACTCTTGTACATATTGTATATGGGCTTTTCTTATGTATTTGAACTGTCTTGATATGCTGTAAGATCATTGCTTAGAGACATGAACTAAGGTAACCCTGCTTGACCTGTGTGTAAACCTGCTCAGCCCCCTCCTTGCCAGAGACTGCTTTCCCACAAGCTGTGTGACCGTACATAGACCTCTTGGCCCCCTCCTTACCTTCTTTTCCCAGACTTTGTAAAATTTCCCATGGTGAACTTGTTGAACCTTGCAGGTGCAGGTCCATCTTTCTCATGAGAAACAGCCTCATGTGACCACATACAATGATATAAAAGGAGATGATGATGTACTAAGATCTCAGTTCAACTCTTGGATTACTTTTGGACTCTTTGGGTTGCAACTCTCTTGTCTAGACAAGACGAAAAGGATTAAAAGGCTTCATCTGATTTTGTATCCAGCTGTTCTCTGTGTCATTTTTTTATTTGGAATAATTTGGAATGTCAGGTAGAGGTACGAACCATCCGGGCTATTGAAGGATTATAAAGGGAAAACTCCTGACAGTATCACTAAAGCCAGGTGAGACAAACCACTTAGGGAAATTAGATGCCTGTCTAAAGGACATCAGAACCTGGATGGCCGGAAATTTTCTTCTTCTTAAAGTTACAATACGTAACTTTTACACCCTATCTTAGCTGTTTTCAAGTCCTTCTAACAGTGGAGAGTCAGTAAATAATGTTAATAGTCCCTCCCTCTCTCCCTCTGTGCAGCGGTGTGAGCTCCTCTGGCACTCTGTAACTCTTCACATCGGCCCGCGGTCGAGCTACGACCTGCTTTACGGCACCAACCTGAGTTCAGCTTATGGCTGACATGAACAGTGGATCACAGATGTGTGTGTGAGGTTTTTATGAAAGCTGAGGCTATGATATGAAAGAGGACTGTGAAGGATGAGGATAGGGAAAGACAGAGGAGGAAAAAACGAGTAAAAAGCCAGACCAGAGAGAAGACTGGACGGGCTTTTAGCGATGTTTCGAACTATGGGAATCAACAGGCTGAAGTCAGACTGTGAGCTCTTCTGCTGCTGTGAGAGGGTGAGTAAAGAAGTCTTTACATGTTTGTTACTTGATTTGAGCTGCTGGGGTTTTATTCTGTCACTTTACTGATCAAAGAAATAAGAAAGAAATGCGCTCTTACTGTTACGAGGCTCGGTCGTTACTGTTAGCATGTGTGTTAGCTCCACATGCTATTGTTATGAGTTATGATCGATTAGATTTAGAATCTGATAATATTATTATGATTAGTACAGCAGTGATGTTGAGTGTTAAACACTTCAGAGGCTGTCAACCAACAATCAGATGATCTGAAGTTAGCTCAGGTCCTATTATTCTGTAATATTGGAGATGATTACATAGAAAACGTAAAGCAGGTGCATGAGATGACGATTATATATTCTGTTCAGTTCACTGACCTCAGTATTTATGTCAGGTCTCAGCTCAGGTGATCAGCATCAGCTTCAGACAGGAGACACTAACACCACCACAGGAGTCAGAAAACAGGAGGTATGATTTCTGAAATGTCTGCAGGGCTCAAAGTTTCTGATAGTTTCACTATTTACTGTCATTAATGAACCTTTGTGTGCTTGATCTATCCAAATAGTTAAAAAACAAACTGTGTGAAGATTATAGTCTGTTTTAAATGATAATTAGGTACAATGCAGTGTGCTTCTGTTCACCTATAAATCAAATAGTGAAATAAATATATTATTTCTGATCTCTCTTCTATACCTACCACATTTACAGTAAAAATGTGGCCGACTTTTTTGGGTGAATTCATAATGATTTTATTCTTTCATGGTTAAATAACAAACAGGTTTACTCATTACAATCCATCTAATCTTCATACACCACAAAATGTATTCGAAATACTTGGTATTTGACGACATTTTATGTGCAGGCCATACTCATTTTACTGAAGGAATCACTCAGAGCTGTTTTTCTTGGGTTAATATGGCCATCATTTCTCTTCTGCTCACTGTATATTAGAATTTGCTTCATTAACTGTCCTTCAATGAGACAGATTGTCACAACTACAAACTAAACAGATGTGAAATTAAAAGCTGTAAAATAAATGTCTTTTCTCTTTCAATGTATCAACAGAACTACAATCAAAAATATCCCAGAGCTGGAGTTTATAGGATTTTAAAGACATAGAAGAACACAGTTACATCAAGACCTTCAGAAAGCCGTTATTCTGATGAGGATTCAAAATGGACCGAGCCTTCAATGATCCAGAAACCTGCTGCCAGTTCTTTCATTTCCACTTCAGCTCTTTCTCTGTATAATACAGTAAATAAGGGGAAGATTTGGGCCAGTTTTATTTTGGAAGTTAGCAAACACTGACGTATTGACACATGAGAATATTCTTCAATCATGTCTGATATCCTGCATATTTACTCTGAATAAAAACATTTCTACGTGCTTCTATAAGTTGATATTCAGTGTCCCAGCACTTTTTGTCTTGCCTTTCAGGCATTTTTATATTTGCCAATTTCGATCTTTATTTCTGTTGTATTATTTTAGCCTTACACTCAATTTTACTATTACCTACATTTTTCTGTCTAATTATACAATGGTAAGTAGTTTTGTTGAACACTACGGCAAAAACCACGACATATCCCAAAAAAGTTTTGCTTTGCATCATGTGAGTAAATATCCAGAATGTTTGCACTAAATTGAACTATTTATCTGTGCTCAAATTAACAACTAGCACTGAATACTCCAGTGTCAAGTTTTCTATTTGCATTTCAGTGTAGTTATCCTATTTCCTAATAACTCCATATCCAACGTCCTGAACAAACCTGCTCCCAAGATTTGAACTGCCTTTGTGAACAAATAAAGTTTGTTGTTATTGAAATGAGTGGGTCTGCAGTTTATGTTAAACATACTTTAATAATGTCAATAAAAATGAGTTACACTATTATATCTGTGAGTTTTTCACATCATAACAGAAACACATTAGAAGGTCTCCTCTGGTCAGCTGGATGTCTCTCTGCTGCTCCTCCAGACCTCCACATCTCTGATTCTTCTTCTCTTCTCAGGGCTCTGAAGTGGAGGCTCAGTCCTGTGTCTAACATACACATGGAATCAGAAAATTACACAAATGAACAGACGTAACGTTACAGCGTAACTTTTTACCAAACACCCACTGTCTAACTCGTACGTGTTAAAGTTTTTCACAGCTGATGGAGTTTATTCTTTACGTGTTTCATAAACTGTAGATGATGGTCTAGCTCAGCTGTGTCATCACTCTACTCCGTCATTATCAGCGTTTTCTTTGTCTCATATTTAGCACTTTTACAGAGAGCATGGTCATCCTACCACAGTCATGTCTCAGAGGGCCTCAGCTTAGTTTACAAAGTTTGTAACACGTAAAGTTTTCTCTATTAGCGGGTAACAAACGAGTCCCTCCTGGGTCACCATTATACATTAGCCATGAGCCCCGGGCTAAAAGCTACGGTCAAAGTTACAGAATACACATGCAAACATTGAGCTAACTACTGACTGCTAATGCTTGAAGAACGATATATTAGGAAAGAAACATGCTCAGACTGTACCTTATCAGTCCACATGGTTTATATGTCTCTCTGGAGGTCCTTTTGGCTCACTGCTCCTTCCTCTTTATGTAAACAAATGCACGCTTGTTGTGCGGCGCCCGGTTTTATAACGGTGCAGTTACACCAATGACCACAGAGGGAGCTAGAGAGCAGAATAAATAGAATCCTACATAATGGGCCTTTAAATCTAGGGTTGGTAATATGATTTAAATACACTTTTATTTATACTGGTTAAAATTATTATGTCCTGTGAAGAGCGATTTAACCTTTGTACATATTGTATATGGTCTTTTCATGTATTTGAATATCTCTTTATTACCCTGTAAATTGTTGAATTGTTTAATTGTCCTTGTATTTGAATATCTCTTTGTAATCACTTTGTAATCATGTTTAATAATCATTGTTTAGCTTTTGCATTCTTCTGACACACACACAAACACACACCCACACTACATGGCCTTGCGCAGGCTCCTTCTTATCAACAACCCGGCTCAATCCGAGACGGAGAGGAGCCTGTGTGGAGGTCACTCCATACACGCATGTTCTCATCACTCTTATAAAAGAGAGAAGACATTGTATTTCAGTTCAACATTTCGTGTTTTAACATGTATGTTGTAGCTCCTTGTTATAACAAGTAAACATCGCCTTGATTTCATCCAGCTTCCTCTTCGTCATCTTTTATTCTGAATTGTCAGGTGTTGTTACGAACCTTGAAAGTTACACTGAGCTCTTAGAACTGTGAAGGGAAAAAATCCTGACATGTCCCGATGATAATGAATGCATGACATGTTTTTAAGAAGAGCGAAAACGGCTGCTGTCTGCAGCAGGAGTAAAACAGGGGGAAAAAAACAACTAATAACAGTAACTCATTCAGAATCTATTAAACCAATCAAATCCTGTACTGCTGTTATGCCCACCTTCTGCGCATACAATTTGTCAGTGTGCACAGACTCTGATTCAATTAGCTGGAGAATATTTACCTGTCAAGTTTTTGCTTTCAAAACAAGGGAAGTCCGCTGTGAGCTGTCTCACAACCCCAACCAAGCTCCAGTATCCCTCACATTTCAAAACAGGTGTACAAGAAATCTAAAATACAAGGCTTTCTGGTTATACGGCAGTTGGCATCCATCATTTTGGGGCATTACTGCCCCATTCAGGCTAGTGACAAAGTTCAATCTGGAGTAGCAGAGGACTGTTTTTTCATTTTTTTCAATTATCATTACACAGGATATTTATGGAAGAAAAACAAATGGGAGGACAGCGGGAATACGTAAAATATGGTTGTTTCATGGCCAAAACAGGAGACCTGACAGCTATGTGAAGAATGACAGAAGAACGGCCTCTACCCGACCAACATTGGGTTGATGTGTTAATTGCCATTTTTTAATTTCATTTTTTATTTACTTTGCTATGATAATGTTTTGATGTTTTCTTGCCACTCACTGAGACATGACTTGAGTTATAAATAATAAAGCTAATAACTATGTAAGTAATAAAGATAGCATCATGAAAGAGCCCTGAGGAGATGCTACATTCAAATTCATGCTAGTTTCCCAAAATTACCGACCCATGTTAAAATAACTAATAGTAAAATAAATAAGTAGATAAAAACAGAGTAAATGAATAACAAAACTGATAACAATTATGTAAGTAATAAAGGTAGCATCATGTTTAAGCAATTTCTTAAAAGTGAGTTTAAAGAAGTGTCAGAAAAATGTTACTGATTCAGCCCAGCTGATCTCCTCCAAGGAGAGAGAAGGAGTCAGAGAGCAGAGTGTTAAAAACAAACTCAAAATTTGGGATGGTGATGGCATAAATGTTCTGTCTGTCCCTGCTCACTGCTGCTTCCTGCTACTGTGATGTACGGTGGCTGACGAGGACAAACAGCCTACAACGGCTGGATGCAGTTCAATCAGAGGAAAACACATACAAGAACAGAAAAACAACAGAAGAGCTGAAGGCCTGCAGAGGGGGCAAGTGAGAGACTGAGGTCAATACAGACACTGTCATTTGAAGTGCTCGTGTATTTGAGCCTTTATGGTAACTGCTCTATGCTGAGTGAGAGGGGGATGACAGGCAGGCTGCAGGACTTTATCATGCTCCTGTTTTCCTTTGACCATCTGAAGTGTGAAATACAAAAGTCTCTCCTTAACGTTGGCTCTAAGATGCCTCTGTTTCCATCATGAACTTTGAGCAATCTATTTTCAAAGTACACAAAATGATACTTAAAAGTACTCTGTTAGGTACTCCATTATGCTGGCACATCCAGTCCAGGAGGAGACTTTAACAATGATACCAGTTTGATCAGGTACACATGGAAGAAAAGGAGCTGGTTTTGTTTTAATATCTGTCCAAAAGGCTCTAAGGAAACCAGGCCATGCTTTCATTTATTTGATAACATATCATTACACACTCTGTTCATTCATGTTGGAAGACGAGTGGCTTCCCGAAGCAACAGAAGCAGGGCCGTAACCAGGGTTTCAAAATTGGTGAGGTCCAGACCTTGACCCCCCAACCCACACCCACACCCTAACCTACGCACACAAACTTGTGTTATAAAATCAGTTTTGACCAGTAGTAGCTAAAAGTTCCTTTATATTAGACTGTATATAATCATACAGTGTGAAATGATGGAAGTTTACTTTGGGTTGTTAATGTAACAGTAACGGACATTTGAGCAAATGAGGAAGAGAGAGATTTTCTGTTGTTAAGACTTTAGAAACCTATTCTCATTGAGACATTGAGATGAGAGGGGAAAAAATCCCTTTTTATCAGTTTTTACACAATTCACACCAAAATGTCGCCTAAAATAACAGAAACACTGCCAAGTGGAATGTACTACACACATTTAAAAACACACAGAGGGACATATTAGCAAAAAAAAATGTTTTATTTGGCTAATGTGTGTTTTAGTTATAGTCAGGCAGACAGGCAGTCAACAATGTGCTTCTCTCTGCTTCTCTGTTCAGTCATTTTAGGATCATTTAGAAAAAAGGAGTCTTTTTTTTTGCAACTTACATCTCTATCTATCTATCTATCTATCTATCTATCTATCTATCTATCTATCTATCTATCTATCTATCTATCTGCATAGATACATATACATACGTAAAAAAAAAATAGTAAAGGCCCACTTTACTTTGCTGTGATGTGATCTGTAAATGTAATCAATGCAAATTTAACCCATCAAAGTAAATATATAAATAAACTATACATTTTATAGAAAAAAAATCAAATGTAAAGTTTGGTGTTATATTGGTACAGACCAGTCAATGACATATACTGATTCTTTTATTTAGAGCATTATTGGTTGTTTTAAAGACAGAAACTCTCAGCAGATTCTCTCACCTTTTTTACATGTTTTGTAAACAAAACAATCTGTTTTAAAAAACTGACACAGTCAGTTCTTGTCATAAAAGCAGCACAGAAAATTCCACATTTGATAGAAAAAATGGAAATGCAAACTAAATCAGTATTGTCAACATATCAATAAAAAAATAACTGTTTTAACTAGTGAGCTTTAACTTGTTGAACTGTATGCTTTGAGTATGTTGCCATGGTTACCTAACGGTTGTGCCAGTCCAGCACTTTAAACTGGCATCGGGGGAACTGTCATCAGGCAATAGTTGGGTTTCACGTGACGTCACATTGTCGCATAGCGACAGCGTGCAATTCAGATGGAGGGCAGGAGTAAAAGTAACGTTAGAACTTGCGGTGATAAGCAATCAAGATGCCAATGTTTTGTGTTGTTTACGGGTGCTTTAAGTATATCACAAATTAACGTCCTTGTGTTCTTTGACTGTTGGGCTAACGTCGCCGTTCAGATTTGTTGCGCGTTTGTTTCCATGGTTTGTGTACATCATAGCCGCGACTGCTAGCTGCTAGCACCTTAACACATAAAAAAGAAGAAAGACTCACCCTTGCGAAGACCAAACAATAACCATCCTGTAGTAGTTTGGTACCGAGGTTGTGGACCCACCCGCTGATGAAAAAGTTGTATGCCTCCATACTTTTGTAGGCTTTCATCTGCTGTTTGAATTACCAGACAGTTTGTGATGTTGATAGCCTCAATTGCCGGTAAATTTTTGTCTCTGCCGAAAACTCGCTCATCTTCATGAGATATGGATCACGCCCACCGTATCTGTTGATTAACTGCTTATATCTATTTCTTGAAACTGAACTTTCGCCGGTCTTCTTCATAGACTCATGTTTACTTCCTGCCCTCCATCTAAAACCACGCCCTCTTCATACGTCATAATAATCACGTGACTGAAACCCTCCTATTTAACTGGAACGTCTTTTACCCGTTTAAAGTAGATTTAAACCCAGTCTGAATCAGTATTCACACAGACCATGGGATAAAATGAAATGAATTAAATCCTGCTGAAATATTCGGCAGGTTTGGACCTCGGATCAAACCCCCGGCTTCCTCCTCCTCTTTCTAAAGAGTGACATACTGCTGTGTCAGCACAGACCGAAAATAACGGACCTGTCTGCATGAAGGTTTACAAGACACTGTCAGATCGTGTTGGTCAAAAACACCTGAAGGTCTGGCTTCATCTACAGCGGGCTGCTTGTTCATAAAATAATAATGAATCTGTCACTCACCTCACGGTGTCGTTCTCTGCTTCCTGTCAAGTGCGTTCAAAGTCAGTGCGATTACAGGCTTCGTCAGATAACTTCCTGCATGCCGCGGTTTCAAAATAAAAGCTGTCCGCTGTGTTTATATGTTTGATGCGCCGATTGGGGCTCCTTTTTTTTTTCTCGGAAATTTTTACCGAGGTCTGGACCGCGGTGACCTCATAGCTGGTTACGGCCATGAACAGTACGAGTCTGAACAGACACCATTTTGACAGTATGCCTCGCCTCGTGTGCAGAGACAAGGCCTCGAGGCCCAATCTGGATCAAGACTGCCCAGTGAAGGGACCATACGAGGCCCTAAACCCAGAATAACACTTAAGCTTCAAAGAGCTGCTCTCCCTGTGTTTCTGTCAAGAATATCTTTAGACTGATCCTGATGAACCTCTGATCCTCCTGAGGAGCTCCTGGGTGTGACCTCACAGGCTCACAAACTTTGACCTTCAGGTTTTAAACTCAGATACACGGTCACTGAAGCGGAGGACCAGACAGAGGATCTAAAAACAGGTTCTTACCTACTCAAGTCGTCCTCCTTCTCCTAAATGTACTAATATTTCCAAAAATCATGAAAAGCGTCACACACTGGAAACTTCAGCTCAGAGAAGAACTGCGACACAGAAGAAGGAAGTCAAAGGAAAAGCCCCGCCTGACAGGAAACCCTGTCTCCATGGTAACACAAAAACCACAGCCCTCAGTCACAGCGTTCAGAGAGGATCAGTGTCTCTGAGCGTCTCTCTGTGGAAACTTGAGGGAGGGGGTGATACCTCAGTCCATTTCACATAACTTTGACCAAAACAGTAGAAACAACAAAACCACCTCGGGGAATTCACCCACAGAATGAAGCCTTTGTATGATTATTATATTTTTGTTACTCAGGCAGTTTTGGTGGGTCTGGTGAACCCACTACCAGGGGTGTCCCGATCTGACATTAATATTGAATATGGGCCCAATATCAGCAAAAAAAACAAATATCAGATTATATCAACCTGCATCTAAACTCTCCAATATAAGCACACTGATACAATTAGACCATTCTTATTTATTTTCTATTGGTTTACTCAGTTGTCGAATACGCTTATGTTTAAATTAAACACTTTTTTTTATGTAATTTAAAAAACCATATTTTTACTCGATAGGATTTACTGAGGTGACTTTTCATAGTCTTCAAATTTATTTTTCATTTATTTTAGTAAACTGCACTATATTTCTTATGTTTAGGGGTAAATTTGCTGAACCCATTGGTGATAAACAAATGGGTCAATTTTTCTCATACCTACTATTTCTGACCACGGTTCCCTCTCTGAGTAATTTCCCTTGATTTAGCCTTTTTTACAGTTCATACTTTAAAGTTAGTAATAAAAGTAGTAGTATGATTCCTGCTGATATTGTTTCAGATTGATAATCGAAATCGACCAAGACTCAAACCTTCAATATCAGTATCATATCAGAGGTGAAAAAGTTGTATCAGGACACCCCTACCTGCTACATTTATGATTTTTTAATTCAACACAACTTTATGTTAAAGTACTCAACATATAAAGTATATATAATATCATTTACAAATTTTTCCCTGAACCTTTCACTCTCAACAATTCTGAGGGGCTGCCAGTCCTTCAGGATCAAAGTTAGCAGCAGAGCCTCATCCAGCATCTTGATGGTTGAAAATGAAGTAAAAAAAATAAATAAAAGGGAATTAATTATCAATAAAGTAACTGTGAGTAAATTGTAGAGTGGCTGTATACCTGAGTTTATCCTGGGTGTATCTGGGACTTTGTTCTCATGTCTGGCCCTATAATGTCTCAGCACTGAAGAGGTGCTTTTACATAAATAATTACATAAATCTGTGAACAAATGCGACATTTAACCTGTAGAAACTAATATGAATAGTAAACTAAGAGTCACTTTGAAATTAATTTGAATTCAGATAGATCTGCGTGGAACAGGATGAAACAGGGATATTAAAACAAAACCTTATTTTTCCGACATGACATCAAAATGGTCCCACACGTTGGACACCGTTCTTTATGCTTGAGGCTGTGCCATAATTCTTGATGGATTTTACGATGATCATGTCAGATCGGATCAGAGATTCTTCTGGCCAAACCATCCCATTGACAGATGCGTTTCTTTGTACACACAGTTTGGCGAGTCAGTGTCTGTTCGAAACAGTTTCAGTATCGGTCCTGTGACTTTCTTGAAGCGATACGCGCACCGACACGGGGTTTGCTCTATAAGCTTGACGCATGCGCCGACTCATTGGTGTTGCCGGACCCATCACTACCTGAGACCGTCTACCAGATGTTGTTTACCGAGTAAACCTCTGTGAGTGCCTGAGTTCAGAGCCGTAAGCTTAAATCAGCAGGCTTTAGCCTTTAGCATTAGCCTGGCTAGTTGAGTAAGACTGGTGTGTGTGCAGGTTTAAGCTGCTGTTGATGCTGCTGCCTGGACCACAGGAGGAGAGACGATACCGGTGCTGATGTGAAGCCCAGCAGAGTTTACCGGAGGAGAGGAGAGGCCGCTCCATCCGTCATTGCCTTACCTGCCTGGACATGGTGCCCCACAGCTGGAACTCAGAAGGACCATGAACGCCACACCGTGGGTCAGTTGAGCAGTGTTGCCAGATTTTTTGACTGAAATGAGCAGATTAAAACAAGACCAAAACAAGAAACATCCAGCCATTTTTATTCTAAAGCCGTATATTTAAAGACACCTATATGAAGTGTGTTTTTATTTTTATCTATATTATATTTCAATGTCACAGTGACTTCTTTTTATTTTGCCCAGTAATTACTTATTTTACATCCTTTTGTTGGAAGTAAACAAACTTTTCTTTTCACAGAAGTGAAGGGACATAGCTCTATTATAACTGAACAGTCTGTCTAATCTTGGTATTTATAACCAAACAGACATAGTCAGGCTTTTATCCAAGTTTATGTTGACCCTCTACAGCTTTATTATGGTGAAAACAGTAATAGCTACACCAGAAATATACTTAATTCTGACTATATTATTTAATTTTGGTGGAATCATTTTTGCCTCTTTTTTTTTTCTTTTTTAAAAAATGTAAATTTTACATTTGTGTTGGCCAAAATAGTTTTTGTAACTTCTAAATTGAGTTTATATTGGTGGTAGAGTGAGCATCAGATTCCTCCTGGGTTTGGGGGCACAACAAGACCAAATGAGCAACTTCTCTGTTGGTACAAGCTCGAAAAATAAACTTCCTGCAACTACCAATATTTACAAGCAACTTTTCAAAAAGATAAGCCCAAAGTCACTTGTAATAGCCAGACATGGGAACTCTGCTGATGAGGCGTTTCCTTTTGTTGTGGATCAGGCCTGCAACTAGTTTATTTGTTTTTATAACACTGGTAATGATATTATTTCTAGCTTTTGTCCAGAATGTTACAGTGTGGGTCCATAATTTTTCTTATGTCATGTCAGGAGTCGGTTGTCACTTCCTGTCATGACATTTATTATCTGTCATTTTGTTTTTTTCTCACAATAAATTATAACATAAGTCAATGGTCTGCACATGATGTCAGGATCATGAGTATCAGGCACAGGATTTGGATTCAGAGAGCAGAGACAGTTCAGGCGTTCTCAGGTCAGTTTTATTTTCACTTGGTTCGGTACAAAGGGAGGCAGTCAGTAATCAGGCAGAGGTAATAAGTCCAAAAGGCAGAGTCGTAAACGGGAACAGGCAGGGTCAAACACAAGAGGTAATAAGAATAAACAGGCTGAAGTAAAGGCTGGAAAATCGACTAACGGGGTAGTGATAATCTGGCAGGGAAGTGAGGGATCACCAGGGCTTAAGAAGGAAAAGGGGAGTGAATCCAACAAGACACAGGTGGAACACATTAGGGAGGGACCCAGTGATCATAGGTTAGGGAATCAGCGAGACAGGTACTGAAAGAGATGGAGATAAGTGTTAGTAAAATAAAACAGGAAACAAACTAAAACATGACAGACACTGATAGTACCCCCCCCCCTCAATGGCCAGCTCCTGACGGCCCAGGGTTATCAGGGTGCTGGTGATGAAAGTCCTCTATGTGGGCAGGGTCCATGATGTTAGAAGAGGGGGCCCAAGACCTTTCTTCAGGTCCATAACCTTCCCAATCCACCAGGTACTGTCGTCCCCTCCCTCGGCGACGCACAGCCAGCAGACGCTTAACAGTGTACACGGGCCCCCATCGATCATCCGGGGGGGGGGGTTGGAGGGAGGGATCAATGGGCTGTCTTTGGTTGGTTTTACACTACTGATGTGGAAGGTGGGGTGGACCCGCATAGTTCTGGGAAGTTTCAGCCTGACAGCTGCTGGGTTGATGATTTTTGAGACTGGAAAGGGTCCAATAAAGCGGGGTGACAGCTTACGGGAGACAGTCCTCAGAGGCAGGTCCCTGGTCGAAAGCCAAACCTTCTGGCCAGTGTGGTAAGTTGGGGCTGGGGTTCGACGACGATCTGCCATCTTCTTGTAGCTCTTGGACTTTCTGAGGAGGGTCTGACGGGCTCTAAGCCAGCTCTGCGGCAGCGGCGGACCAGCTCCTGAGCTGAGGGGACTGCCACTTCTGGTTCCAAGGCTGAGAATAGGGGAGGTTGGTAACTGTAGACACATTGAAAGGGAGTCATGTCAGTTGAGGCAGAGGGCAAGGAATTGTCAGCATATTTGACCCAAACCAGTCTGTCGGCCAATGTGGAGGGGTTGTGAGTGGCCAGGCAGCGTAATCCCGTCTCCAACTCCTGATTTATCCGTTCTGACTGTCCGTTGGACTCAGGGTGATAGCCAGAGGTCAGGTTCACTTCAGCCCCCAGGAGTCTACAGAAGGCCATCCAGAATCGAGATGTGAACTGGGGACCCCCATCAGTCAGCACCCTGCGAGGGAGACCATGGAGGCGGACAACATGTTGCAACATAATTTCAGCTGTCTCTTTGGCTGATGGCAACTTTGAGAGGGGGACGAAGTGAGCCATCTTTGAAAACCGATCAACAATGGTTAGAATGGTAGTAAAACCCTGAGACGGGGGCAGACCTGTCACAAAGTCCATGGCGATGTCTGACCAGGGGCGATGTGGAATGGGCAGTGGCTGAAGCAGACCAGATGGGGGTGTTTGTGAGGTCTTGTTCTGGACACAGACAGGACAGGCGTTGATGTACTCCTAGACTTCCTTCCTCATGTTGGGCCACCAGAACCTCTGACCAACAATGAACGAGTTCCGCTTACAGCCTGGATGACAGGAGAAGTCAGAAGAATGTGCCCAGTCTATCACCTGTCCTCGGAGTGGTGGGGCAACAAAGAGGCAATTGGGGGGTAAACCTGCAGGCATTGGTCCAGCCGCAGCTCTGATAGTGTCTTCAAAAGACCAAGACACAGCCCCCAGAAAGCAGGCCGCTGGTAGGATGGGGGCATTGTCCTTTGCCTGGCAAGACTCGGCAAACAGGCGGGAGAGGGCGTCTGGCTTCCCATTCTTGGAACCTGGGCGATAGGACAGAGTGAATCTAAATCTGGTGAAAAACAATGCCCACCTAGCCTGCCGAGAGTTCATCCTTTTAGCGCTCCTTAGATACTCCAGGTTTTTATGGTCGGTCCACACAAGGAAGGGTTGCTCCGCCCCCTCCAGCCAGTGTCTCCACTCCTCCAGAGCTATTTTGATGGCCAGCAGCTCACGGTCCCCGATCCCATAGTTCTTTTCTGTTGGTGACAGTTTTCTAGACAGAAAGGCACAAGGATGCAGTTTGCCATCTTTCACTGATTTTTGTGACAGCACTGCCCCAACGCCAGAGTCAGAGGCATCAACCTCTACCACAAACTGGCGCTTGGGGTCAGGCAGAACCAGGATAGGAGCTGTAGTGAAAGCTGATTTCAGTTTCTGGAATGCTCTCTCTTCTAACTCTGACCAGGAGAATGAGACCTTAGAGGACGTTAGAGAGTGGAGAGGGGAGGCAACTGAGCTGAAGTTTCTTATAAACTTCCTATAGAAATTAGGAAAACCTAAGAATTTTTGGACATTTTTTTGGCAGGTGGGTGTTGGCCAATCTGACACAGCCCTAACTTTGGCTGGATCCATGCTTACTCGCCCCTCAGACACTATCAACCCCAGGAAGGAGACTGTGGCTACGTGAAACTCACATTTTTCCGCCTTGACGTAGAGTTGATGAGCCAGCAGTCTCCACAGCACTCGCTGCATATGGTTGACATGGATCTCATAATCGGGGGAGAAGATGAGGATATCGTCTAGGTAGACAAAGACGAAAACATTGAGGAAGTCCCTTAAAACATCATTGACAAATGACTGGAACACAGCAGGGGCATTAGTTAAACCAAAAGGCATCACCAAATACTCGTAGTGGCCACTAGGGGTGTTGAATGCCATTTTCCACTCGTCGCCTTCTCTGATGCGGACCAGATGGTAGGCATTGCGTAGATCCAGTTTGGTAAAGATCTTAGCACCCTGAAGGAGTTCAAAACCTGATGATATCAGTGGCAGTGGGCAGCGATTTTTAACAGTGATGCCGTTCAGTCCCCTAAAGTCAATGCAGGGGTGGAGTGTTTTATCTTTCTTTTCTACAAAAAAGAAACCTGCTCCTGCTGGAGATGAGGAACGAATAATGCCAGCCTCAAGGGATGATTTAATATAATCCTTCATTGCTTTTAATTCAGGGCCTCAAAGGGCCCCCTTGGGAGGAGTGGTGCCGGGTAAGAGTTCAATAGGACAGTCGTAGGGACGATGAGGGGGCAGTGACATGGCCTTTCTCTTGCTAAAAACATCTTTCAAATCATGATAACAAGCTGGGACCTTGCTCAGATCAATGTTCTCACCCTTCAAGGCCAGATAATGGAGAGAACTCGGACTGAGCCAGAGGGAAAAAACACCTGCCTGCACATCCCTCTCCCCACCGAGAGATGGCGCCAGAGGACCAGTTCATTTGTGGGTTGTGAGTACACAGCCAGGGATAACCCAGAATTAATGGATGCTGAGGGGCGTTAAAGATGTGAAAACAAATCTCTTCCGTATGGCCATCCGGGAAGGTGAGAATCAAAGAATCAAATCAGCCGAATAATTCAGCGCCACCAAGTCTCCTTTCACTGCTACGCAGACGACACACAGATATACCTTCCCCTGAGACCTGAGGACCCACAGGGCCTAGCTGCTGTCATGGACTGTCTCAGGGACATCAACAGTTGGATGGCAGAAAACTTCCTTCAGCTAAATAACACAAAATCTGAAATTATCCTCTTTAACATCAACTGCTCCCCCCTCATACAGTCCAGTCTTGGCCCTCCATCACCAAACATTAAACAACCAGCAAGAAATTTAGGGGTCATTTTTGATTCTGATCTGTCCTTCTCCACCCACATCAGTAAAACTGTCCAGTCCTGTTTCTTTCACCTGCGGTCAAATGCAAAAATCAAGAATATCCTCACCCCTCAAGACCTCGAAAAAATGATCCATGCCCTTATCTTTTCCAGACTGGACTACTGCAACTCCCTCCTCCCCCGGTATAAATAAAAAATCTCTTTTTCGCCTCCAACTGGTCCAGAATGCAGCAGCTAGGCTTTTAACTGGTTTGAGTAGACGGCATCACATCACTCCAGTTTTAGCCTCCCTCCACTGGCTTCCTGTCAGTTTTAGAGTTGATTTTAAGATTTTATTGATTACTTTTAAATCACTCATGGGCTTGGCCCCAGGCTATATCTCAGAGCTTTTAACCCCTTATCAGCCAGCCCGCAGCCTTAGGTCCTCTGGTGAAGGCCTGCTGGTCGTTCCAAAGTCGAGGCTCAAAACTAAAGGTGATCGAGCTTTCTCCATCAGAGCTCCACGACTTTGGAACGACCTGCCAGAGGAGATAAGGCGTGCGGAGTCTGTTGCTTCTTTAAAAACTCACTTTTACAGAATTGCTTTTATGTGATGCCGTCTTTTCAGTTTTTTTAGTCTTTTATTTTCCTTCTTTCTCTGTGTTTTAGTCTCTTTTCCTTTTATCTGTGTCTCAGCCTTTTTTATCCTTTTATTTGATGGTATTTTTCTCATGATTTTAGCTAGGCCTACATTTTTTATTGACTTCTTATTTGTTATTTTAACAGACTGGTGCCTTCATTTACTTTTAATTCAGATTGTTTTAATTTGCATCATACTTTTAATCTCTTTATCGAAATCTTTTAAGGTCATTTTGTTATTGTTCTATCTCTTTTTCATCTCTACTATTTTATATTGTCTTTTTATATTGCTTTATTTTTTTTATTTGGTCCTCATGGTCTCATTTTAGCAGCAGTGTTCCTGTATTGTCTGGGTTCCCATGACACATGGGGGGGGGGCCTTTGAATCATGGGGCTGGGGTCACTGGACATGGCACTTGTTTGTGTTGCATTGAACCATCAGGGTGGTTCGGTGTAACATAGGGAGGTGTTCACACTTGAGTCTTCAGCCTCTTGCGTGTGCTGTGTCTCCGGCCCCATGGGGTCAGGGCCTCCTCTGTGTCTGTGTTTAGTGACATCATTACGCCTACTTTCGGGGTTAAACTGATTTACACACGTGGACAAAATTGTTGGTACCCTTCATTTAATGACAGAAAAACCCACATGGCCACTGAAAGAACTTGAAAATAACAAAAGTAATAATAAATAAAAATTTACTGAAAATCAGCTAATGAAAATCAGACATTGATTTTAAATTTTGGTTCAGCAGAAATATTTTAAAAAACAAAATAATGAAACTGGCTTGAACAAAATGATGGTACCCCTACAAAGGATTGAAAATGGTGTGACCATAGGGACATGTTAAACTAAGGTGTGCCCTGTAATTATCATCACAGGTGTCTCCAAGCTTGTAATCAGTCAGTCTGCCTATTTAAAGGCTGAAAAGTGGTCACTGTGCTGTTTGGTATCATGGTGTGTACCACACTGAACATGGACCACAGAAAGCTAAGGAGAGAGCTGTCTCAGGAGATTAGAAATAAAATTATAGACAAGCATGTTAAAGGTAAAGGCTATAAGACCATCTCCAAGCAGCTTGATGTTCCTGTGACTACAGCTGCACAGATTATTCAGAAGTTTAAGGTCCACAGGACTGTAGCCAACCTCCCTGGACGTGGCTGCAGGAGGAAAACTGATGACAAACTGAAGAGACAGATAATACGAATGGAAACCAAAGAGCCCAGAACAACTTCAAAGAGATTAGAGGAGAACTCAAAGGTCAAGGTACATCAGTGTCAGATCACACCATTCATCACTGTTTGAGCCAAAGTGGACTGAATGAAGGACATCACTGTTGAAAGCAAATCATAAAAAAGAGAGACTGGAATTTGCCAAAATGCATATTGACAAGCCACAAAGCTTCTGGGAGAATGTCCTTTGGACAGATGAGACAAAACTGGAGCTTTTTGGTAAGTCACATCAGCTCTATGTTCACAGACACAAAAATGAAGCATACAAAGAAAAGAGCACTGTACCTACTGTGAAACATGGAGGAGGCTAAGTTATGTTCTGGGGCTGCTTTGCTGCATCTGACACAGGGTGTCTTGAATCTGTGCAGGTACAATGAAATCTCAAGACTATCAAGACATTCTGGAGTGAAATGTGCTGCCCAGTGTCAGAAAGCTTGGTCTCAGTCACAGGTCATGGGTCCTCCAACAGGATAATGAGCCAAAAAACACAGCTAAAAACACCCAAGAATGGCTCGGAACAAAACATTGGACTATTCTGAAGTGGCCTTCTATGATCCCTGATCTAAATCCTGTTGAACATTTGTGGAAGGAGCTGAAACACGCAGTCTGGAGAAGACAGCCTTAAACCTGAGACAGCTGGAGCAGTTTGCTCATGAGGAGTGGGCTAACATACCTGTGGACAGGTGCAGGAGTCTCACTGAGAGCTACAGAAATATTTTGATTGCAGTGATTGCCTCAAAAGGTTGTGCAACAACACATTAAGTGAAGGGTACCATCATTTTTGTCCAGGCCTGTTTCATTAGTTTGTTTTTTGAAATAATTCTCTTGGACTACAATTCAAAAGCAAAGTCTGATTTTCATTAGTTGATTTTCAGTAAATTTTTATTTATTATTACTTTTGTCAGTTTCAGCTTATTTCAGTGACCATGTGGGTTTTTCTCTCTTTAATGGAAGGGTAGTAACGATTTTGTCCACGTCTGTATGTGTTGTGGAACTTTCTCAACTTTTGCTGTTTGTGTATGTCCTAATTGTTCTTTGAACCTTTTTCGGTTGTTCTTTTTCCTTGTGTTTAATCTCATGTGCTTTGTTTCTCATGTTCCTAATGCTGTCAAAGCACTTTGTACACAAATGTTTTTAAAGGTGCTTTACAAATAAAGTTTATTATTATTATTATTTATTATTAAAGGAGAGGTGCTGTGGGTTACCCTACATAACAGCCTGCTGTCTAAGGCTTTAGCATCTAAGGGGCGGGAGAGTGGTTGGGAACCCAGCTTCAGTTCATGCACTAAACTGAAGTCTATCAAGTTAGCGTCTGCACCAGAGTCAATTAGGCCTGGTTGTCTGCGTGAGAGAGAGGAGGAGGTTAGAACAACTGGCGTGAGTTGACGAGTGATATGTGAGGATAAAGTAGTCTGACTCACCATCACCGGCTTCCTCCTCTCTCTGCCACCGCTCTTCCGGAGTTCGCAGTTCGTCAAGAAATGGCCGGGCTGGCCACAATAGATACAGAGTCCCTCTCTCATCCGCCGCTGTCTCTCCTCAGGCGAAAGACTGGTCCTTCCCACCTGCATGGGCTCCTCCTCACCCAGGGAAGCAGTGGGAGCCGACGAAGAGGTGAGCAGCCCCCTGGCGCCTGATCTGGCCCATTCAGGCCGGAGGGAAAGAGATGCGGGAGGGTCTTCTTCTTTTCCCTCTCGAACAGTCTTGCGCCGCCTCGCGCCCCGATGAGTGTGCTGGAACACCTGCGTCGGGGCGCCGCAGAAAGCCTGGAGTGAACTGCAGCATGGGGATCGGCGATTCCACTCCGCTGTAGCCCACGCCTCTGCTCTCCCCGTCAGGTGGAAGATCATGAAGGCAATTTTTGCCTTCATGATCTTCCAGGAGCTTCATGATCTTCCAGGAGCTCGCTTGGAATTCAAAATGCAGTTCACACTGGGAGATGAAGGGGCGGCAATTGCCCGAGTCCCTAGAGAATCTTACAGGAGGGCTGAGCTGGACTCGAGGAGCAAGCGAGGGCAAGGAGGAGTGAGCCTCTTGAGAAGGAGGAGCAGGTGAGTAGCCAGGCTTCCGCGATGCTGATAGGATTTGGAGTTTCTGTAGCTGCTCCGCCATATAACTCATCGGTGATCCCCCAGACGAAAGCAGGCTCTCCTGCCTCCCGGAGAGTTCCTACACCTCCTGGCACAGGATGTTGATCTGCTCCTCTTGGCGAGAAACCCACGGGTCTGTCGGGAGCGGAATCAGAGATGGGTCGGTCCCCGCTGAATCCATTTCTGGCCAGGTTATTCTATCAGGCACAGGATTTGGATTCAGAGAGCAGAGACAGTTCAGGCGTTCTCAGGTCAGTTTACTTTCAAACGGTTTGGAACACAGGCAGTCAGTAATCAGGCAGAGGTAATTAGTCCAAAAGGCAGAGTCGTAAACGGGAACAGGCAGGGTCAAACACGAGAGGTAATAAGAATAAACAGGCTGAAGTAATGGCTGGAAAATCGACTAACGGGGTAGTGATAATCTGGCAGGGAAGTGAGGGATCACCAGGGCTTAAGAAGGAAAAGGGGAGTGAATCCAACAAGACACAGGTGGAACACATTAGGGAGGGACCCGGTGATCACAGGTGAGGGAATCAGCGAGACAGGTACTGAAAGAGACGAAGATAAGTGTTAGTAAAATAAAACAGGAAACAAACTAAAACATGACAGACACTTATAGGTGTAGCTCTGTCTAGCGGAGAGGCCAGATTCTCTCATCCTGCGATTGACAGTGCTGGCTGAAACACCGAGTAACTTAGTGATGCAGTTCATTGACAGATTTATCTCCAACAGCTCCATCAATTTCTCTTCTTCTATGATGTACCTCGGCTGATCCATCTCCCCAGCTACAGTCTGAACAGTGTTGCGGGTAAGATCAGCATCTTCAATGCGGTTCATTATTAGCCTCAGGATTTCTTGTCAGGCCTGTACAATTTCTGGGGGGGCATTTACATGCCTTGACAGTGCTTCCCATAGATACAGCTCTTGCTGACATGTGAACCAAAGAAAATCCAAGTCAAGAGGTGCTCTTGAGAGAGCCGACTCTAATTTGGTGATGAGCCTGGTAATCATCTCCTGTCTGAGCTCACCCTGTTGACATGGGTTGTTTGCCGGTGGCAAACAACTGGGGGTAGACGGGATGGGTCCGAAGAGGATCACGTCGAATGAGGAGGTTGACGACATTAAAAAGTCGCTGGACTTCCTCACGGAGGAAGTTTCTGCTGTCAGGCTACAGCAGAGAAACATCCTGGAGCTGGTGGAGGAAGTCAAGGCGCTCCGTATTCAAAACTCAGAGAAGGACAAGCGGCTCGCGGTTTTGGTTGCAGAGCTCGAGCAGTACACTAGGATGGATGATGTGATCATCACCGGGTTTCAAATTAAACCTCGCTCGTTTGCTCGGGCCGTGGCCGCGGACATCAGCAAGTCAGCCACGGAGCTGGAGACGTACTCTACGGAGCAATAAGTGGCTGCCTTTTTGCGGTCCAAAGGGATAGAGTTGGACTGCAGCAGTATTGAGGCTTGCCACCCACTGCCCAGAAGGAACCCCAGTGATAAACCTGCTGTCATCATGAGGTTCATCAACAGAAAACACAAGGTAGCACTGCTCAAAGAAGGTCGGAAACTCAAAGGTACCAACGTTTTCATAAATAGCACCTGACAAAGCACAATGCCGACATCGCCAAGAAAGCACGATACCTGAGAAAGCTGAAAAAGATACAACACACCTGGACGACAAACTGCAAAGTATTCATCAAACTCATCGGAACACCAGAGGAAGCCAAAATACTGATGGTAAGGAGTATGGAGGAACTGGACAGATATCAGTAATCATCATCCGCTGGAACATGAGGTAAACACCAACACACAACAATGACTCACATCCCAAGAAGACACTCATTTACATCTGAAGATCATGACAGCATATTTGAAAGGATCAGCGAACATGACAATCTGGAACTACAAACATTTCAATACACTGATCATAGTTCGCAGGACGTGGAACATGATATAGACCCGGACAATAACTTTTTCACCTCCATCGACAGCGACTGCTGCTACTACACCTCTGAACAGTTTAATAAAATCAACAGGATCAGCAATCTTTCAGTCATACACATAAATAGTAGAAGTCTGTATGCCAACTTTACAAACATTAAAGATTACCTCGACCAGTTTCTGCATCCATTCAGTATTATTGCTATATCAGAGACGTGGATAACCAAGGAAGAAAGTTTAGACTTTGAATTGATGGGATATGAATTCATACACATGGACAGGCAAAATAAAGAGGGAGGAGGGGTTGCATTTTTTGTAGACTGTACCTTAAAATTTAACGTAGTGGAAAATATGTCAGTGGCACTCGACAACTTATTTGAATGCATTACAATAGAAATTGATAATGGGAATAATAAAAACATAATTATGAGCTGTATTTACAGAACACCGGGCTCTAGCATTGACCTGTTTAGTGACCAGATGGAGGAATTACTGGCCAAAAGAACACACAAAACAATTTTCATCTGTGGAGATTTCAATATTGATCTTCTTAATTCAAGTAATCACAAGATGACAGAAAACTTTAACAGTACAATGCATAGCATGAGCTTGTACCCAAGAATCACCAGACCCACCAGGATAACTGCTCATAGTGCAACACTGATTGACAACATCTTCACCAATGACATCTCCAATAGCACAAAAAGTGGAATTTTAATCAGTGACATCAGCGACCATTTACCAGTATTCACAGTGATTGAGGAAAATTTAAAGTCAAATCAACTTGGAAAAAAAATATTTAAATATAGAAGACTGAGAACAGAGGAATCAATAAGTGCATTTGGAAGTGATCTAATGGCACAAGACTGGGATAACATATATAATACATGTAACATAAATGATGCATACAATGAATTCATAACAATATTTAAGACATTGCTTGATAAAAACTGCCCTCTAAAGAAAATTAATATAAGACCAAAACATATGGATCATCCCTGGATCACAAAGGGACTGCAAAATGCCTGCAAAAAGAAAAACAAACTCTATAGAGATTTTATTAAACAGAGAACTGAAGAAGCAGAAAATAAATACAAGTGTTATAAAAACAAGTTAACAAACATCCTACGAACATCTAAAAAGAAATACTATCATAAATTACTCGATGATAATAAAAATAATGTAAGAGAAATCTGGAAAATACTTAATAATGCTATTAAAATGGTTCTACAAGGGTAAATTACCCCAATTTTTTCCTGGTAGAAAGTAAAGTAAACTATAACATGATAGAGGTGGCTGATTATTTTAATAAGTTCTTTGTTAACATTGGGCCTGAACTGGCAGAAAAAATCCCTGTTGCAGAAAAAAAATATGACAATGATCACCAGTTAATTGATCGTAATCTCACCTCAATGTTTCTAGCTACAGTGGAAGAAAGGGAAGTAATTGAAACAGTACTTAAATGCAAGAACAAAAATTCAACGGATTCTGATGATATTGATATGACTTTAGTAAAAAAGGTCATTCAAGGAATTTCCAAACCACTTGCCTACATCTGCAATTTGTCATTTCAATCTGCTACAGTTCCAAACAAAATGAAAATAGCCAAAGTAATTCCACTGCATAAATCTGGGAACAAACACCAATTCACAAACTACAGACCAGTCTCACTACTTCCACAGTTCTCAAAAATTCTAGAAAAGCTTTTCATCAATCGCCTGGATAAGTTCTTGGACAAACACAACATACTTAGTGACAATCAATATGGATTTAGGTCAAACAGATCAACATCACTGGCACTGATAGACTCACTGGAGGGAATAACAAATTCATTAGACAATAAACTATACACAGTAGGAATATTCATAGATCTCAAAAAGGCCTTTGATACAATAAATCATGATATTTTAGTCGACAAGTTGGAACGATATGGAATCAGGGGTAGAGCATTGGACTGGCTGAGAAGCTATCTGACTGGCAGGAAACAGTTTGTGAAGCTGGATGACAATTGCTCCTCATGTTTGGACATTTCTTGTGGTGTCCCCCAGGGGTCAGTGTTGGGCCCCAAGCTGTTCATACTTTACATAAATGACTTGTGTAAAGTATCAACACGATTACAAATGGTTCTATTTGCTGATGATACCAATGTTTTTTGTTCCGGTAGTGATCCTTTAGCCTTAATACAGGAAATCAATATTGAATTGAGCAAAATGAAACTATGGTTTGAAAAAAATAAATTATCTCTCAATTTGGAAAAAACAAAATTAATGTTCTTCGGCAACTGCAAAAGGAATACACAAATGGAGATTAGGCTGGATGGGGTTGAAATTGAAAAGGTCAATGAAATCAAATTTCTAGGGGTGACAATAGATGATCAAATCAGCTGGAAATCTCATGTTAAACATGTTCAAACCAAAGTTTCAAAAAGCATAGCAATATTAAATAGAGCAAAGCAGGTCCTGGATCACAAATCACTCCACATTCTTTACTGTGCAATAGTTCTTCCATATTTCAGTTACTGTGCAGAAGTCTGGGCCAATAACTACAACACAACTTTACATCCACTAGTCATTCTGCAAAAGAAAGCAGTAAGAATCATTCACAGGGTCGGATACAGGGATCACACAAACCCTTTATTCATACAGTCAAAGTTATTAAAATTTAAAGACATGGTGGAATTTCAGACAGTCCAAGTCCTATATAAAGCAAAAAACAAACTTCTACCTCTAAATATCCAAAAATTATTCACTGAAAGGGTAGGGGTACACAGTTTAAGGGGTAAATGTAATTTTAGAGTCACAATGGTGCGTACAAAAAGGAAAAGTTTTTGCATTTCTGTGTGTGGAGTGAAACTGTGGAACAGTTTGAATGTGGAGCTTAAGGAATGTCCAAACATCCAGCAATTCAAAAAAAGGTACAAAGAATGTATTTTTGCAAGATATAGGGAGGAATAAAGTGTGGCCTTCACTAGGTATTTTTTGAATTGTTATATATTTATTTTTGATCTATTTTGTTGGTGGTATGTATATATGTGTGTGTATGTATGAATGTATGTATGTATATGTATGTGTAGATGCATACATATATATTCATAAGGTATATTTTGTTGTTGACTACTTTGTATGAGATTTGATAATTGCTTTGATATCAAACAGGACGTGGAATAATTGACTTTTGATATTTAATGGAGAGGGGGTGGGATTACATAAGTTTGTACTTCTTCCCACTCCTTTTCGAGCATGTGGGTGAAATCAATCGGTGTAACTTTTCAACAGAGGGGACTTTAATCATTTTTGTATTGGTATTTTGCCACATTTGCGTACATGTAATATAGGACATTCATTTCTTGCATGTTCGAAATAAATAAACTACTACTACTACTACTACTACTACTACATGGAAAACAGGACTTATTAAAAATTGGAACCTTTATTTGCAGTAAACGTTTCATACACAACAAAGACAGATGGAGCAATGGTTTTACTCTCGGCATTGGGTCAAATTTCTTGTCTGAGTTTTCACGCCTTGCCAATAAAGATGTTTCAGATTCCAGTTCTTTGTGAAAGGAGTTGTACTGAAAGATTTCTGCCAGCCTGGCTGTGTTAATGAAATAACCAATATTTTTTCCCAGCTTTAATGACATAGTTATATGTTCAAAACTACATTATCATGTTTAAATATTAGTTCAAGCTATTTTCATGAATTAAGATCATTCTAACATCATGCTGTTAAATGCTTTCATTATCCAACACCTGAACTACCCAAATGGCATTACACCACTCTGCTGTGGGGGCCGTTTTACCCTCTGGAGGCACCTTTAGTCGGCTGTATAAATAGACTGTTTTTCTGGTTTATTTTAGTATTCTTTTTCCTATTTCCTACTTTTGCCAAAAATAAGTAAAATCTTGACTTGCATAGTTATTTTTTTATTTTTTATTTCCCTATACATCAATCCCCCCCCCCCCACCCCCACCCCCAAGAAAAAAAAATATTAGATCCATCCACTTTATTTTTTTTCTCCAATTACACACACTTTTTTGGATCTAAAACCAAGTCAACACCTAAAATAGACCGTGAGCACAAAATATATATTCATATTGTTTTTTTTCTATTGGAACATATTCTCATCGATGCCGCGTACTATGCCTACAAAGAAGCAGTCACGTGATCTCCACGTCGTTGTGCGTCTATTAATCCAGACAGCTCCTGTAATCAACAGTGGGAGACATGGATCCAGTTTTATATCAGACTGTTAAACAACAAAAGTGATGGCCAGTATCCGCCCAACATTTCTAAGGCACAAAAAAATTAAATTCAGCTAAAGCTTCACAGTTTCTTTTTGAAGGTGAGTTTTTTTCCCATTTTAATCATGTAGGCCAAAGCACAAGCATGAAATGTGCTTTACAAATAAACTTGCCTTGCTTTAAAGATTTGTGTTTTATAGTAGTCTTTATATAGGCTTACAGTTTATGGTTTTAAATAGAGCCTGTAGACATCGCATGGATACTGTTCATTTGCATTTTAGTATAGGAACGGAGACTTAGCAACACCGCGTATACAGCGGCTTAAAGCGGTCACTTGATCTTCACGCAGATGTGAGTCAATTGGCTCCAGGGTCTGGGTACCATCGTATAATCCTTTTTTATTTGTGATTGAAAAACGCGAAACCCGTTTTTTGATACTTGGTTTGAAAAGAATAAGGGAATGTCCGAATGCACGACATGGATACAGTATTTTCCCAAACTATTTTAAAGTACAAAAGTAAATGCCAGTGAAAGAGAGAAATAAAATGAAGTTTGGCGACAGGCTTCACATTTTGTCCTACAAGGTAAAATGGTAGATGGTCTATTTGTATAGTGCTTTTTACAAGATTACATTCACCTATTCACACACACATTCACACACTGAAGGTAGAAAGGCTAACCATCACCGCTAACCACCACCATCAGGAGCATGTGAGGTTAAGTGTCTTGCTCAAGGACAGAACGAGGGCGGTCGAACCAGAAAATAGAGCCTGTAGACATGATGTGTTTATGTTTTTACTCGTGTATATGCCAGCTCTAATGACTCTAATGCTATATGCATGGATCTATATATATGAACACAGTATTTATATTGCTGTATTATATATTTGATGTAAGCGCACGTTTCAATTTATTACCTAGATGGAAGCTGAGAGGTCAAGGTACCAAGACCAAAGTGATTAGAGGCCAAGAGGAGGCCAACGCTATTTTTAAGGACTTCCATGACAGTGCCACAGGTTTGTACTTTTATTTATTTATTTTGTTTGTTTGGTTGGTTTATTTTCTTATTATTCTTACTATTTCTTTGTTTATTTTCAGGTGCTCATATAGGACAAAGAAAGACCAGAGATGCTATAATGCAAAGGTTTTTCTGGCCGGGGATGTCCGCAGACATACATAAATGGGTAAGTAAAACCACAAATAAATAAAAAAAAATGAACACTTAGCTTTTAATTGACTTTCAGAAGACTACATAAAAATATGCATACCTTATTTGCATGGAGGCATATAGTTACATTTTTAATTTTATTACACAAAGTTAAAAAATGTGTGTCCTACATGGTTGAGATCAGTATGATATAACATAAAAATGCCAGCAGATAGATCAGTTTGATATCCATATGTGTTATAAAAAGGTGTCAGAATGTGCAGCCTGCCAGTCAGCAGCACATATAATCAAAGAGGAGGTGGAGTATACCCCCATAAAGGTAACACACATAATGACATTCTCATACTCACTGTCTATAGCTCACAAATGTAGTTATATACATTTTTACATAATCATGATGTCTCAGCAGAGACTGTGGAGGCGAACAAAGCTCTGACAGAATGAAGCTGAGATATTTTCTTAAACATCATCATTCTCATAACATTCTAAAATGTATCTTTCTGACTGCCTTTTCAGGTAACCCAGCCATTTGAACTGCTGGGCATGGACCTCATGGGGAAATTAAAAACCACCAGTATATATGTGTGATGGTGGACTACTGGACAGAATGACCACAGGCCTCTCCCTTCAGGTCCAAGACGGCAGCTGAGGTCACAGGTTGCATTATAAAGTTCTTCCATCAGTTTGAGGCTCCAAAAAGGAAACTCACCGATCAAGGAAGAGAGTTTGTCAATGAGGTCATTTTGAAAATACATTTATAAATTGTTGCTGCAATGCTCTTGTGTTCAAATCTATAAACATCTCTGTGCTCTATTTTAACAGATAAACAAGAAGGTTTGTGAAAAGCTGTCCATAAAAAGGAGCCTTTGTTCACCCTATCATCCACAGACAAATGGGCTGGTCCAGAGGATGAATGGTACAATACAAAATATGGAAAAGGTTCATTTAACATCCATTAATTACAATTTGTACATAATTAGAATGTGTACCATAGTATCTGCAGCTTATAGCAATAATGTCTGTTGGACCATAAATTTATCCATTTGGAAGGTGCCCTTTGCCAATTACAATTCTGTTATTTTTTTAGAGCTCTCAGCAAGCTGGTGTAAAATTAACCAGAAATCTGGGATGAATACGTTTGGGTTGAGGACAAAAAAACAAATAACCACCAAGTTCTCCCCATTTTGTTTGATGTTTGGGCGTGAGGCTCAGTACCCACAAGAGGTGCCCGAACACTTTACGGTTGGTAAACACATCTCAATATATTTAAAGGTCTCTAGACGCTGTGTTGAAAGCATAGATTAAAAAATTCACATATTTCATTTACAGCTTGACAGCAGTGTTGAGGATGTTGTGGAACATGAGGCAGTGTCGGAGGGCATCAAACGCCTTGATGCGATCAGGGGCATCGTCAGTGAAAATGTCACAAAGCAGCAGGAGAAAACTTCAACTCCAATGAAGAAGGGTGCTGCTAAACCAGAAATGAAAATAGGGGACAAAGTGTGGAGGCTGAATGTGAGATCCCAACAGAGGAAAGGGGGAAAACTGGAGGCAAACTTCCTTGGCCCTTTCACTGTGACAGCAATACAGGGGAAAAATGCCGATCTACTTGCTGATGATGGGACAGTTATACAAAAAATAAATACAGATCATCTAAAAAAGGCAAAGGAGGAGGGGCCCCGCATCCCTCGTAACATCCAAAAATCAATGGCTACAAAACTTCCACTCTCTGTAGCACCTCCAGCCTTGCCAACACCACAGGCCTCCACAACACCACCAGCCCAGGCAGTAGCATCGACCTCCACAGCCCCTCCAGCAGCACTGGGCTCTCCAGCACCCTCGGCCTCGTCAGCACCCTCTGCATCACCCGAGGCATCAACTCCGGGCCCACTGCCAGCCTCGACATCACCTCCAGCCTCACCAGCACCCTTGTCATCACGCCCAGCCTCACCAGCACACTCATCATCTCCCCCAGGCTCGCCAGCCCTCTCACTGTCACCCCAAGCCTTGCCAGCACTCTCACCATCGCCTCCAGGCTCCCCAGCACTCTCACCATCGCCTCCAGGCTCCCCAGCACTCTCACCATCGCCTCCAGGCTCACCAGCACTCTCACCATCACCCCCAGGCTTGCAAGCTCCCTCGCCATCACCCCAAGCCTCACCAGCACTGTCGCTAGCCCGCTCGCCATCACCCCAGGCCTCACCAGCACTATCACTAGCCCGCTCGCCATCACCCCCAGTCTGGCCAGAACCCCAGCTTCGCAAACAACACAAGCCTCCACAGCACTTCCAGCAGCACCAGGCCCACCTTCATCACCAGCCTCATCAGCGGCATCAGCCTTGCCAGCAGTCCATACAGACACAGCACCAGCACCAACAGGCCTTGTCCAAGCTGTTTCATCACAGGCTCCAATAAATGGACACACTTCACCAGAAAAATGTAGCTCATATATGAGCAAATGTTTCTTTTTTATTACTGACATTTAGAAAATACACTACAATTACTACATACTTGTGACTATAAGTTTGCTGATCATAATGTCATAAAATTCAGAGTTTTTTTTTTCAGATGTGAAGGAGGCATGGGCAGGGAAAGATGCTCATGTTCTTCTCTCCAAAGTGGGCCCATATAAATTGTTTTTTTGGGATATACAGACGACAGGTCCCAACAAGGAGCTCGAGAGTGAGGTATAATTTTCTCATTGTTGTTAAAAACATTGATTTCCATTCATCAAGTGCTAGTATTTCAACAAAGTTAACGAACATAGTCATACAATTTCCCTTAAGTAACACTAACAAAGCAGTTGATCCTGTCATCTTTGTTACATTTTTTATAGGTGATAAACGCATATCTAATGGTGCTTGTGAAGAAGTACAATGAGTGCAGTGCTGGTGCAGCAGCTTACATAGGCACGTATGCTATGACTGCAATCTGGAAGAAAAAATTAGGAAGAATCCGGGTACTGAATTGTTATGACTGGAGCTTTTGTAAATGTTAAAAATGTGCATTTTTTCATTATCAGGGCTTTGTTTGACTTCTTTCAGATCGACCCATCTGCACACAAAATTATTTTGGGGATAGTGAATGACAATCATCACTGGATGCTGGTGGTAAGAACAAGCTCTGTCTCTACAGTGATGTATACAATCCACCTACTTTATTTACTAGATAAATTTGGCCATGCATAGGTGCACACAGGTATTATTAGAGAGGTGTTCACAATATCTGCTGTTGTACAGTCTGATATGATGACAGTTCCCCCCGATGCCAGTTTAAAGTGCTGGACTGGCACAACCGTTAGGTAACCATGGCAACATACTCAAAGCATACAGTTCAAAAAGTTAAAGCTCACTAGTTAAAACAGTTAATTTTTTATTGATATGTTGACAATACTGATTTAGTTTGCATTTCCAGTTTTTCTATCAAATGTGGAATTTTCTGTGCTGCTTTTATGACAAGAACTGACTGTCTCAGTTTTTTAAAACAGATTGTTTTGTTTACAAAACATGTAAAAAAGGTGAGAGAATCTGCTAAGAGTTTCTGGCTTTAAAACAACCAATAATGCTCTAAATAAAAGAATCAGTGGATGTCATTGACTGGTCTGTACCAATATAACACCAAACTTTACATTTGATATATTTTTCTAAAAAATGTATAGTTTATTTATATATTTACTTTGATGGGTTAAATTTGCATCGATTACATTTACAGATCATATCACAGCAAAGTAATGTGGGCCTTTACTATTTTTTTAAGTATGTATATGTATCTATGCAGATAGATGGATAGATGGATGGATAGATAGATAGATAGATGGATAGATAGATAGATAGATAGATAGATAGATAGATAGATAGATAGATAGATAGATAGATAGATAGATAGATAGATAGATAGATAGATAGATAGATAGATAGATAGATAGATAGATAGATAGATAGATAGATAGATAGATAGATAGATAGATAGATATGTAAGTTGCAAAAAAAATTGTATCCTTTCTAAATGATCCTAAAATGAAGCATAATCTCTTGGGTCTAATCAACCTCCTTGACCCCCCACAGAAAAAAAGGAAGTCAGAAGAGCAACAGGAGAAAATGTCAAACAGGAAAAGATTCAGACAGAATACACTGGATATGTTTATTAAAAAAAAAAACAAGGCTGTGTGATGAGGACAGAGTGAAAGAGAATGACGAGAGGAGAAAAGAGGAGAGACAGGAGACACAAGAAGACAAAGGAGACCGCAGAAAGAGAACACAGAGGAGGAGAGGAGTTTAAGAGAGGAGCAAAACCAACAGGAGAACAGAGAGGAGGAGAGGAGTTTAAGAGAGGAGCAACAACAACAGCAGAAAGAGAACAGACAGGAGAACAGAGAGGAGGAGAGGAGTTTAAGAGAGGAGCAACACTGACAGAGAGAGAACAGACAGGAGAACAGAGAGGAGGAGAGGAGTTTAAGAGAGGAGCAACACCGACAGCAGAAAGAGAACAGACAGGAGAACAGAGAGGAGGAGAGGAGTTTAAGAGAGGAGCAACACTGACAGGAGAAAGAGAACAGAGAGGAGAACAGAGAGGAGGAGAGGAGTTTAAGAGAGGAGCAACACCGACAGCAGAAGGAGAACAGACAGGTGAACAGAGAGGAGGAGAGGAGTTTAAGAGAGGAGCAACATTGACAGAAAGGGATCAGACAGGAGAACATAGAGGAGGAGAGGAATTTAAGACAGGAGCAACACCGACAGCAGAAGGAGAACAGACAGGAGAACAGAGAGGAGGAGAGGAATTTAAGAGAGGAGCAACACCGACAGCAGAAAGAGAACAGACAGGAGAACAGAGAGGAGGAGAGGAGTTTAAGAGAGGAGCAACACTGACAGCAGAAAGAGAACAGACAGGAGAACAGAGAGGAGGAGAGGAGTTTAAGAGAGGAGCAACACCGACAGCAGAAAGAGAACAGACAGGAGAACAGAGAGGAGGAGAGGAGTTTAAGAGAGGAGCAACACCGACAGCAGAAAGAGAACAGACAGGAGAACAGAGAGGAGGAGAGGAGCTTAAGAGAGGAGCAACACTGACAGAGAGAGAACAGACAGGAGAACAGAGAGGAGGAGAGGAGTTTAAGAGAGGAGCAACACTGACAGAGAGAGAACAGACAGGAGAACAGAGAGGAGGAGAGGAGTTTAAGAGAGGAGCAACACTGACCGCAGAAAGAGAACAGACAGGAGAACAGAGAGGAGGAGAGGAGTTTAAGAGAGGAGCAACACCGACAGCAGAAGGAGAACAGAGAGCAGAACAGAGAGGAGGAGAGGAATTTAAGAGAGGAGCAACACCGACAGCAGAAAGAGAACAGACAGGAGAACAGAGAGGAGGAGAGGAGTTTAAGAGAGGAGCAACACTGACAGCAGAAGGAGAACAGACAGGAGAACAGAGAGGAGGAGAGGAATTTAAGAGAAGAGCAACACCGACAGCAGAAAGGGAACAGACAGGAGAACAGAGAGGAGGAGTGGAGTTTAAGAGAGGAGCAACACCGACAGCAGAAAGAGAACGGACAGGAGAACAGAGAGGAGGAGAGGAGTTTAAGAGAGGAGCAACACCGACAGCAGAAAGAGAACAGAGAGGAGAACAGAGAGGAGAACAGAGAGGAGGAGAGGAGTTTAAGAGAGGAGCAACACTGACCGCTGAAAGAGAACAAACAGGAGAACAGAGAGGAGGAGAGGAGTTTAAGAGAGGAGCAACACTGACCGCAGAAAGAGAACAGACAGGAGAACAGAGAGAAGGAGAGGAGTTTAAGAGAGGAGCAACACAGACAGCAGAAAGAGAACAGACAGGAGAACAGAGAGGAGGAGAGGAGTTTAAGAGAGGAGCAACACCGACAGCAGAAGGAGAACAGACAGGAGAACAGAGAGGAGGAGAGGAATTTAAGAGAGGAGCAACACCGACAGCAGAAGGAGAACAGACAGGAGAACAGAGAGGAGGAGAGGAATTTAAGAGAGGAGCAACACCAACAGCAGAAAGGGAACAGACAGGAGAACAGAGAGGAGGAGAGGAATTTAAGAGAGGAGCAACACTGACAGCAGAAAGAGAACAGACAGGAGAACAGAGAGGAGGAGAGGAGTTTAAGAGAGGAGCAACACTGACCGCTGAAAGAGAACAGACAGGAGAACAGAGAGGAGGAGAGGAGTTTAAGAGAGGAGCAACACAGACCGCAGAAAGAGAACAGACAGGAGAACAGAGAGGAAGAGAGGAGCAACACTGACAGAGAGAGAACAGACAGGAGAACAGAGAGGAGGAGAGGTGTTTAAGAGAGGAGCAATACCGACAGCAGAAAGAGAACAGACAGGAGAACAGAGAAGAGGAGAGGAGTTTAAGAGAGGAGCAACACAGACCGCAGAAAGAGAACAGACAGGAGAACAGAGAGGAGGAGAGGAATTTAAGAGAGGAGCAACACCGACAGCAAAAAGAGAACAGACAGGAGAAGAGAGAGGAGGAGAGTAGCTAAAGAGAGGAGCAACACCGACAGCAGAAAGGGAACAGACAGGAGAACAGAGAGGAGGAGAGGAGCTTAAGAGAGGAGCAACACTGACAGAGAGAGAACAGACAGGAGAACAGAGAGGAGGAGAGGAGTTTAAGAGAGGAGCAACACCGACAGCAGAAAGAGAACAGACAGGAGAACAGAGAGGAGGAGAGGAATTTAAGAGAGGAGCAACACCGACATCAGAAAGGGAACAGACAGGAGAACAGAGAGGAGGAGAGGAGTTTAAGAGAGGAGCAACACTGACAGCAGAAAGAAAGAGAACAGAGAAGGAGAACAGGGAGGAGGAGAGGAGATAAAGAGAGGAGCAACACTGACCGCTGAAAGAGAACAGACAGGAGAACAGAGAGGAGGAGAGGAGTTTAAGAGAGGAGCAACACCGACAGCAGAAAGAGAACAGACAGGAGAACAGAGAGGAGGAGAGGAGTTTAAGAGAGGAGCAACACCGACAGCAGAAAGAGAACAGAGAGGAGAACAGAGAGGAGAACAGAGAGGAGGAGAGGAGTTTAAGAGAGGAGCAACACTGACCGCTGAAAGAGAACAGACAGGAGAACAGAGAGGAGGAGAGGAGTTTAAGAGAGGAGCAACACAGACCGCAGAAAGAGAACAGACAGGAGAACAGAGAGGAGGAGAGGAGTTTAAGAGAGGAGCAACACCGACAGCAGAAGGAGAACAGACAGGAGAACAGAGAGGAGGAGAGGAATTTAAGAGAGGAGCAACACCAACAGCAGAAAGGGAACAGACAGGAGAACAGAGAGGAGGAGAGGAATTTAAGAGAGGAGCAACACTGACAGCAGAAAGAGAACAGACAGGAGAACAGAGAGGAGGAGAGGAGTTTAAGAGAGGAGCAACACTGACAGAGAGAGAACAGACAGGAGAACAGAGAGAGGAAGAGAGGAGTTTAAGAGAGGAGCAACACTGACCGCAGAAAGAGAACAGACAGGAGAACAGAGAGGAGGAGAGGAGTTTAAGAGAGGAGCAACACCGACAGCAGAAAGAGAACAGACAGGAGAACAGAGAGGAGGAGAGGAGTTTAAGAGAGGAGCAACACTGACAGAGAGAGAACAGACAGGAGAACAGAGAGGAGGAGAGGAGTTTAAGAGAGGAGCAACACTGACCGCAGAAAGAGAACAGAGAGGAGAACAGAGAGGAGGAGAGGAATTTAAGAGAGGAGCAACACCGACAGCAGAAGGAGAACAGACAGGAGAACAGAGAGGAGGAGAGGAGTTTAAGAGAGGAGCAACACTGACAGAGAGAGAACAGACAGGAGAACAGAGAGGAGGAGAGGAGTTTAAGAGAGGAGCAACACTGACAGCAGAAAGAGAACAGACAGGAGAACAGAGAGGAGGAGAGGAGTTTAAGAGAGGAGCAACACCGACAGCAGAAGGAGAACAGACAGGAGAACAGAGAGGAGGAGAGGAATTTAAGAGAGGAGCAACACCGACACCACAGACAGGAAAACAGAGAGGAGGAGAGGAGTTTAAGAGAGGAGCAACACCGACAGCAGGAAGAGAACAGACAGGAGAACAGAGAGGAGGAGAGGAATTTAAAAGAGGAGCAACAATGACAGCAGAAAGAGAACAGACAGGAGAACAGAGAGGAGGAGAGGAGTTTAAGAGAGGAGCAACACTGACAGAGAGAGAACAGACAGGAGAACAGAGAGGAAGAGAGGAGTTTAAGAGAGGAGAAACACTGACCGCAGAAAGAGAGCAGACAGGAGAACAGAGAGGAGGAGAGGAGTTTAAGAGAGGAGCAACACCGACAGCAGAAAGAGAACAGACAGGAGAGCAGAGAGGAGGAGAGGAGTTTAAGAGAGGAGCAACACTGACAGAGAGAGAACAGACAGGAGAACAGAGAGGAGGAGAGGAGTTTAAGAGAGGAGCAACACTGACCGCAGAAAGAGAACAGACCAGAGAACAGAGAGGAGGAGAGGAGTTTAAGAGAGGAGCAACACCGACAGCAGAAGGAGAACAGACAGGAGAACAGAGAGGAGGAGAGGAATTTAAGAGAGGAGCAACACCGACAGCAGAAAGAGAACAGACAGGAGAACAGAGAGGAGGAGAGAGGAATATAAGAGAGGAGCAACACAGACCGCAGAAAGAGAACAGACAGGAGAACAGAGAGGAGGAGAGGAGTTTAAGAGAGGAGCAACACCGACAGCAGAAGGAGAACAGACAGGAGAACAGAGAGAGAGGAGGAGAGGAGTTTAAGAGAGGAGCAACACCGACAGCAGAAAGAGAACAGACAGGAGAACAGAGAGGAGGAGAGGAGTTTAAGAGAGGAGCAACACAGACCGCAGAAAGAGAACAGAAAGGAGAACAGAGAGGAGGAGAGGAATTTAAGAGAGGAGCAACACCGACAGAAGAAGGAGAACAGACAGGAGAACAGAGAGGAGGAGAGGAGTTTAAGAGAGGAGCAACACCGACAGCAGAAAGGGAACAGACAGGAGAACAGAGAGGAGGAGAGGAGCTTAAGAGAGGAGCAACACTGACAGAGAGAGAACAGACAGGAGAACAGAGAGGAGGAGAGGAGTTTAAGAGAGGAGCAACACCGACAGAGAGAGAACAGACAGGAGAACAGAGAGGAGGAGAGGAGTTTAAGAGAGGAGCAACACTGACAGAGAGAGAGAACAGACAGGAGAACAGAGAGGAGGAGAGGAGTTTAAGAGAGGAGCAACACCGACAGCAGAAAGAGAACAGACAGGAGAACAGAGAGGAGGAGAGGAATTTAAGAGAGGAGCAACACCGACAGCAGAAAGAGAACAGACAGGAGAACAGAGAGGAGGAGAGGAGTTTAAGAGAGGAGCAACACTGACAGCAGAAAGAGAACAGAGAGGAGAACAGAGAGAGGAGGAGAGGAATTTAAGAGAGGAGCAACACCGACAGCAGAAGGAGAACAGACAGGAGAACAGAGAGGAGGAGAGGAGTTTAAGAGAGGAGCAACACTGACCGCAGAAAGAGAACAGACAGGAGAACAGAGAGGAGGAGAGGAGTTTAAGAGAGAAGCAACACCGACAGCAGAAGGAGAGAACAGACAGGAGAACAGAGAGAGAGGAGGAGAGGAGTTTAAGAGAGAAGCAACACCGACAGCAGACAGAGAACAGACAGGAGAACAGAGAGGAGGAGAGGAGTTTAAGAGAGGAGCAACACCAGCAGCAGAAAGAGAACAGACAGGAGAACAGGGAGGAGGGGAGGAGTTTAAGAGAGGAGCAACACTGACAACAGAAAGAGAACAGACAGGAGAACAGAGAGGAGGAGAGGAATTTAAGAGAGGAGCAACACCGACAGCAGAAGGAGAACAGACAGGAGAACAGAGAGGAGGAGAGGAGTTTAAGAGAGGAGCAACACCGACAGCAGAAAGGGAACAGACAGGAGAACAGAGAGGAGGAGAGGAGCTTAAGAGAGGAGCAACACTGACAGAGAGAGAACAGACAGGAGAACAGAGAGGAGGAGAGGAGTTTAAGAGAGGAGCAACACCGACAGCAGAGAGAGAACAGACAGGAGAACAGAGAGGAGGAGAGGAGTTTAAGAGAGGAGCAACACCGACAGCAGAAAGAGAACAGACAGGAGAACAGAGAGGAGGAGAGGAGTTTAAGAGAGGAGCAACACCGACAGCAGAAAGAGAACAGACAGGAGAACAGAGAGGAGGAGAGGAGTTTAAGAGAGGAGCAACACTGACAGAGAGAGAACAGACAGGAGAACAGAGAGGAGGAGAGGAGTTTAAGAGAGGAGCAACACTGACCGAAGAAAGAGAACAGACAGGAGAACAGAGAGGAGGAGAGGAGTTTAAGAGAGGAGCAACACCGACAGCAGAAGGAGAACAGACAGGAGAACAGAGAGGAGGAGAGGAATTTAAGAGAGGAGCAACACCGACAGCAGAAAGAAAACAGACAGGAGAACAGAGAGGAGGAGAGGAATTTAAGAGAGGAGCAACACCGACAGCAGGAAGAGAACAGACAGGAGAACAGAGAGGAGGAGAGGAATTTAAAAGAGGAGCAACAATGACAGCAGAAAGAGAACAGACAGGAGAACAGAGAGGAGGAGAGGAGTTTAAGAGAGGAGCAACACTGACAGAGAGAGAACAGACAGGAGAACAGAGAGGAAGAGAGGAGTTTAAGAGAGGAGAAACACTGACCGCAGAAAGAGAACAGACAGGAGAACAGAGAGGAGGAGAGGAGTTTAAGAGAGGAGCAACACCGACAGCAGAAAGAGAACAGACAGGAGAACAGAGAGGAGGAGAGGAGTTTAAGAGAGGAGCAACACCGACAGCAGAAGGAGAACAGACAGGAGGAGAGGAATTTAAGAGAGGAGCAACACCGACAGCAGAAAGAGAACAGACAGGAGAACAGAGAGGAGGAGAGGAGTTTAAGAGAGGAGCAACACCGACAGCAGAAAGAGAACAGACAGGAGAACAGAGAGGAGGAGAGGAATTTAAAAGAGGAGCAACACTGACAGCAGAAAGAGAACAGACAGGAGAACAGAGAGGAGGAGAGGAGTTTAAGAGAGGAGCAACAATGACAGAGAGAGAACAGACAGGAGAACAGAGAGGAAGAGAGGAGTTTAAGAGAGGAGCAACACTGACAGCAGAGAGAGAACAGACAGGAGAACAGAGAGGAGGAGAGGAGTTTAAGAGAGGAGCAACACCGACAGCAGAAAGAGAACAGACAGGAGAACAGAGAGGAGGAGAGGAGTTTAAGAGAGGAGCAACACTGACAGAGAGAGAACAGACAGGAGAACAGAGAGGAGGAGAGGAGTTTAAGAGAGGAGCAACACTGACCGCAGAAAGAGAACAGACAGGAGAACAGAGAGGAGGAGAGGAGTTTAAGAGAGGAGCAACACCGACAGCAGAAGGAGAACAGACAGGAGAACAGAGAGGAGGAGAGGAATTTAAGAGAGGAGCAACACCGACAGCAGAAGGAGAACAGACAGGAGAACAGAGAGGAGGAGAGGAATTTAAGAGAGGAGCAACACAGACCGCAGAAAGAGAACAGACAGGAGAACAGAGAGGAGTTTAAGAGAGGAGCAATATTGACAGAAAGGGATCAGACAGGAGAACAGAGAGGAGGAGAGGAGTTTAAGAGAGGAGCAACACCGACAGCAGAAAGAGAACAGACAGGAGAACAGAGAGGAGGAGAGGAGTTTAAGAGAGGAGCAACACTGACCGCAGAAAGAGAACAGACAGGAGAACAGAGAGGAGGAGAGGAATTTAAGAGAGGAGCAACACCGACAGCAGAAGGAGAACAGACAGGAGAACAGAGAGGAGGAGAGGAGTTTAAGAGAGGAGCAACACCGACAGCAGAAAGGGAACAGACAGGAGAACAGAGAGGAGGAGAGGAGCTTAAGAGAGGAGCAACACTGACAGAGAGAGAACAGACAGGAGAACAGAGAGGAGGAGAGGAGTTTAAGAGAGGAGCAACACCGACAGCAGAGAGAGAACAGACAGGAGAACAGAGAGGAGGAGAGGAGTTTAAGAGAGGAGCAACACCGACAGCAGAAAGAGAACAGACAGGAGAACAGAGAGGAGGAGAGGAGTTTAAGAGAGGAGCAACACCGACAGCAGAAAGAGAACAGACAGGAGAACAGAGAGGAGGAGAGGAGTTTAAGAGAGGAGCAACACCGACAGCAGAAGGAGACCAGACAGGAGAACAGAGAGGAGGAGAGGAATTTAAGAGAGGAGCAACACCGACAGCAGAAAGAGAACAGACAGGAGAACAGAGAGGAGGAGAGGAATTTAAGAGAGGAGCAACACCGACAGCAGAAAGAGAACAGACAGGAGAACAGAGAGGAGGAGAGGAATTTAAAAGAGGAGCAACACCGACAGCAGAAACAGAACAGACAGGAGAACAGAGAGGAGGAGAGGAGTTTAAGAGAGGAGCAACACTGACAGAGAGAGAACAGACAGGAGAACAGAGAGGAAGAGAGGAGTTTAAGAGAGGAGAAACACTGACCGCAGAAAGAGAACAGACAGGAGAACAGAGAGGAGGAGAGGAGTTTAAGAGAGGAGCAACACCGACAGCAGAAAGAGAACAGACAGGAGAGCAGAGAGGAGGAGAGGAGTTTAAGAGAGGAGCAACACTGACAGAGAGAGAACAGACAGGAGAACAGAGAGGAGGAGAGGAGTTTAAGAGAGGAGCAACACTGACCGCAGAAAGAGAACAGACAGGAGAACAGAGAGGAGGAGAGGAGTTTAAGAGAGGAGCAACACCGACAGCAGAAGGAGAACAGACAGGAGAACAGAGAGGAGGAGAGGAATTTAAGAGAGGAGCAACACCGACAGCAGAAAGAGAACAGACAGGAGAACAGAGAGGAGGAGAGGAATTTAAGAGAGGAGCAACACAGACCACAGAAAGAGAACAGACAGGAGAACAGAGAGGAGTTTAAGAGAGGAGCAATATTGACAGAAAGGGATCAGACAGGAGAACAGAGAGGAGGAGAGGAGTTTAAGAGAGGAGCAACACCGACAGCAGAAAGAGAACAGACAGGAGAACAGAGAGGAGGAGAGGAGTTTAAGAGAGGAGCAACACTGACCGCAGAAAGAGAACAGACAGGAGAACAGAGAGGAGGAGAGGAATTTAAGAGAGGAGCAACACCGACAGCAGAAGGAGAACAGACAGGAGAACAGAGAGGAGGAGAGGAGTTTAAGAGAGGAGCAACACCGACAGCAGAAAGGGAACAGACAGGAGAACAGAGAGGAGGAGAGGAGCTTAAGAGAGGAGCAACACTGACAGAGAGAGAACAGACAGGAGAACAGAGAGGAGGAGAGGAGTTTAAGAGAGGAGCAACACCGACAGCAGAAAGAGAACAGACAGGAGAACAGAGAGGAGGAGAGGAGTTTAAGAGAGGAGCAACACTGACAGAGAGAGAACAGACAGGAGAACAGAGAGGAGGAGAGGAATTTAAGAGAGGAGCAACACCGACAGCAGAAAGAGAACAGACAGGAGAACAGAGAGGAGGAGAGGAATTTAAAAGAGGAGCAACACTGACAGCAGAAAGAGAACAGACAGGAGAACAGAGAGGAGGAGAGGAGTTTAAGAGAGGAGCAACACCGACAGCAGAAGGAGAACAGACAGGAGAACAGAGAGGAGGAGAGGAATTTAAGAGAGGAGCAACACCGACAGCAGAAAGAGAACAGACAGGAGAACAGAGAGGAGGAGAGGAGTTTAAGAGAGGAGCAACACCGACAGCAGAAGGAGAACAGACAGGAGAACAGAGAGGAGGAGAGGAGTTTAAGAGAGGAGCAACACTGACCGAAGAAAGAGAACAGACAGGAGAACAGAGAGGAGGAAAGGAATTTAAGAGAGGAGCAACACCGACAGCAGAAAGAGAACAGACAGGAGAACAGAGAGGAGGAGAGGAGTTTAAGAGAGGAGCAACACTGACCGAAGAAAGACAACAGACAGGAGAACAGAGAGGAGGAGAGGAGTTTAAGAGAGGAGCAACACCGACAGCAGAAGGAGAACAGACAGGAGAACAGAGAGGAGGAGAGGAATTTAAGAGAGGAGCAACACCGACAGCAGAAAGAGAACAGACAGGAGAACAGAGAGGAGTTTAAGAGAGGAGCAATATTGACAGAAAGGGATCAGACAGGAGAACAGAGAGGAGGAGAGGAATTTAAGAGAGGAGCAACACCAACAGCAGAAAGGGAACAGACAGGAGAACAGAGAGGAGGAGAGGAGTTTAAGAGAGGAGCAACACCGACAGCAGAAAGAGAACAGACAGGAGAACAGAGAGGAGGAGAGGAGTTTAAGAGACGAGCAACACTGACAGCAGCAAGAGAACAGAGAGGAGAACAAAGAGGAGAACAGACAGGAGGAGAGGAGTTTAAGAGAGGAGCAACACCCACAGCAGAAAGAGAACAGACAGGAGAACAGAGAGGAGGAGAGGAGTTTAAGAGAGGAGCAACACTGACAGCAGAAAGAGAACAGAGAGGAGAACAGAGAGGAGGAGAGGAGTTTAAGAGAGGAGCAACCCTGACCGCTGAAAGAGAACAGACAGGAGAACAGAGAGGAGGAGACGGACCTGAATCAATCATACAATGAGGCCTGTTGCTATTTGGCCTGATCAAGTTTGCTCTTAGGTTCAAATGATGTCCATTTCTAAGTAGTTGCTGGACAGGATGTTGTCAAACTCTGTGCCAAATTCTGGGAAAGAACTGAACGTACACGGCATTTCAAGTGTAGCTCCACTTCTCTAACGCGAACCAGAACTTTGTCAACACATAGAACAGAGGAACCTGTGCAGAATAGCAGGATTTTCTCAGCTTTAGCTTGATCATAGTGGTCCTTGAGCCACGCTTCATCTGGCCCCTCTCCCAGGACCTGTTTGCCTTGGGTGACCCACGTCTGCTTTAAAAAAGGCTGGCTTCAGTGACCTGCTCTCTCGCTCTGCACCCTGCACCCTTCGTCTGAGCTCCATGAGCATTTACTTCAATTTGTAATAAATGTAACTGATTATTTTGGGCATCAGCAAAGACAATCTTCAGTCAAGATTGTCTTGGCTGATTTGAGTGATGAGATTTTGAGTAATTCTGAATCCATGAGTAGCTCTGATGCTTTGGAGGACCCAGGCCTTGGCAGGAAGTCCTCCTCATTAGACGTGCATTCAAACTCATTAACTGGGGTCACTTTCCTGGATTTCATGGACTTTGGTATCCTGGACAGAATATTACAAAGTTATGCCACATGTTTTGTGCTATGATCCTCACACTACGGGGAAAAGCCTTCTCACACTCCTCCAAGCAAGAGAGCTAGTTGTTCACCTTCTCTGTAACCTCATCAACTCTGAGCTCTGTCAGTATCTGTGTGCTCGAGCTCTGGATGTCACCCTTAACACCCATCTTCTCAGCCAATGTCTGTGCTATGATGCTGCCCATGTCTCCAAGACACTTAGACACCTGGTCCTTTGGCACAAACATAATGCTCGCACCATCACTCTCACACTGCAAGAGCTCAAAGATGTGAGTTGCTGCAACATCGATTAATTCCAAATACATCTCCGTCAGTTTGGGTTTTGTTCTCGGGTCCAGTGATCCAGCCTCTAGATTAAGCCACTGTATGGATGTCAGCTGGTCCACAAACGAGGCAATAAGCGGCCTGAGTAGGTACTCAGGCCGCAAATGTTGGTCTGTGTACTTACCTCTGTGTTGTTCATTGTTCTTGCTCTGATGTCGAATTAAGTCTGCACAATCCTGATCTTACTTATATAGACATATCAGAGTCTATGTCCATATATGGACTGATGGAATCACCAAAGCAGCACCAGAGGAACGCCCTTGATCCAGAGGTCCAATCAGCAGCAAGGGAAGATCAAAGGAACATGTTCTGCCTCCTCCCTCGTTGCCATAGTAACTGTTAAAGAATGGTGCTGCATTAGTCTGCCTGTGTCAGGCCAACTGTAATAATCAGCCTTTGCATGTGAGACCCTGCACTCTGCAGTCAGCTGGCTACAGACCAAACACCCTCAGGCCCTCCTCCTCATCTCTGGGGACTTTAATCACACCTCTCCATCCTCCACTTTGCCCACTTTCACCCAGTATGTCACCTGCCACACCAGAGACAATAAAATACTGGACTTACTGTATGCAAACACCAAGGATGCATACAAGTCATCACCCCTCCCTCCCCTGTGGAGATCAGACCACAACCTGGTTTATCTCCAGCCCGTGTACAAACCACTTTTCCACAGGCAGCCAGCTGTGACCCGCGCAGTTAAGAGATGGTCTGAGGAGACTGAAGAGGCTCTGAGGGACTGTTTTGAGTCAACTGTGTGGAAGGAGTTCTGTGATCCTCACAGGGAGGACATCAACAACCTCACAGACAGTATAACGGATTACATTAACTTCTGTGTGGAGGACACTGTACTCACCAGGACTGTACGGTGCTTTTCCCATGTTCAGGACTTTACGGTGCTTTTCCCATGTTCAGCATGGGAAAAGAAAGAACTAATTCAATTTTGGACTACCTTCATTAGTAACCAAGCAGATATTCTTCAGTGAAGTGTGTGTGTCCTCAGTATCTGTGACAGATGTAGGACTAACTTTGTTAGGTACCAAGCAGACCTCCGTCTGTGAAGACTGTCTGTCATCCTCAGTTTCTGTGACAGATTTAGGTCTATCTTCAGTAGGTACCAAGCAGACCTCCCTCTATAGAGAGTGTCTGTCATCCTCAGTATCTGTGACAGATATAGGACTATCGTGATTGGGTACCAAGCAGATCTCCGTCTGTGAAGCGTGTCTGTCCTCAGTTTCTGTGACAGATCTAAGACTATCTTTATTAGGTACCAAGCAGATCTCCGTCTGTGAAGAGTGTCTGTCCTCAGTTTCTGTTACTGATGTAGGACTTATCATAAGGTACCAAGCAGATCTCCTTCTGTGAAGAGTGTCAGACATCCTCAGTATCTGTGACAGATGTAGGACTAACTTTGTTAGGTATCAAGCAGATCTCCGTCTGTGAAGAGTGTCTGTCCTCAGTATCTGTGACAGATGAAGGACTATCTTCAATAGGTACCAAGCAGATCTCCGTCTGTGAAGAGTGTCTGTCATCCTCAATATTTAAGACAGATGTAGGACTATCGTGATTAGGTACCAAGCAGATCTCCCGTCTGTGAAGAGTGTCTGTCCTAGGTGTCTGTGACAGATGTAGGACTTATCATAAGGTACCAAGCAGATCTCCATCTGCGAAGAGTGTCTTTCATCCTCAGTATCTGTGACAGATGTAGGACTATCTTCATAAGGTACCAAGCAGATCTCCATCTGTGAAGAGTGTCTGTCATCCTCAGTATCTGTGACAGATGTAGGACAACCTTAATAGGTACCAAGTAGATCTCCGTCTGTGAAGAGTGTCTGTCCTCTGTATCTGTGACAGATGTAGGACTATCTTCATTAGGTACCAAGAAGATCTCCTTCTGTAAAGAGTGTCTGTAATCCTCAGTATTTAAGACAGATGTAGGACTATCGTGATTCGGTACCAAGCAGATCTCTGTCTGTGAAGAGTTTCTGTCCTCAGTATCTGTGACAGATGTAGGACTAACTATGTTAGGTACCAAGCAGACCTCCATCTGTGAAGAGTGTCTGTCATCTTCAGTATCTGTGACAGATGTAGGACTAACTATGTTAGGTTCCAAGCAGACCTCCATCTTTGAAGAGTGTCGGTCATCTTCAGTTTCTGTTACTGATGTAGGACTTATCATAAGGTACCAAGCAGATCTCCATCTGCGAAGAGTGTCTGTCATCCTCAGTATATGTGACAGATGTAGGACTATCTTCATTAGTTACGAAGTAGATCTCCATCTGTGAAGAGTGTCTGTCCTCAGTATCTGTGACAGATGTAGGACTAACTTTGTTAAGTACCAAGCAGATCTCCGTCTGTGAAGAGTGTCTGTCCTCAGTATCTGTGACAGATGTAGGACTTATCATAAGGTTCCAAGCAGATCTCCATCTGCGAAGAGTGTCTGTCATCCTCAGTATTTAAGACAGATGTAGGGCTATCGTGATTCGGTACCAAGCAGATCTCTGTCTGTGAAGAGTTTCTGTCCTCAGTATCTGTGACAGATGCAGGACTAACTATGTTAGGTACCAAGCAGATCTCCGTCTGTGAAGAGTGTCGGTCATCTTCAGTTTCTGTTACTGATGTAGGACTTATCATAAGGTACCAAGCAGATCTCCATCTGCGAAGAGTGTCTGTCATCCTCAGTATATGTGACAGATGTAGGACTATCTTCATTAGTTACGAAGTAGATCTCCATCTGTGAAGAGTGTCTGTCCTCAGTATCTGTGACAGATGTAGGACTAACTTTGTTAAGTACCAAGCAGATCTCCGTCTGTGAAGAGTGTCTGTCATCCTCAGTATTTGTGACAGATGTAGGACTAACTTTGTTAGGTACCAAGCAGATCTCCATCTGTCAAGAGTGTCTGTAATCCTCAGTATTTAAGACAGATGTAGGACTATCGTGATTCGGTACCAAGCAGATCTCTGTCTGTGAAGAGTTTCTGTCCTCTGTATCAGTGACAGATGTAGGACTATCTTCATTAGGTACCAAGAAGATCTCCTTCTGTAAAGAGTGTCTGTAATCCTCAGTATTTAAGACAGATGTAGGACTATCGTGATTCGGTACCAAGCAGATCTCTGTCTGTGAAGAGTTTCTGTCATCTTCAGTATCTGTGACAGATGCAGGACTATCTTCAGTAGGTACCAAGCAGATCTCCCGTCTGTGAAGAGTGTCTGTCCTCATTATCTGTGACAGATATAGGACTAACTTTGTTAGGTACCAAGCAGATCTCCGTCTGTGAAGAGTGTCTGTCCTCAGTATCTGTGACAGATGTAGGACTAACTTTGTTAGGTACCAAGCAGATCTCCGTCTGTGAAGAGTGCCTGTCATCCTCAGTATCTGTGACAGATGACTGACACTCTTCATTAGGTACCAAGCAGACCTCCCTCTGTGAAGAGTTCCAGATAGCAGGTGACTCTGTGCCGGATCCGGCCCCAGCTCGTCAGATTCACATAGCAATCATGCCCGCTGAACGTCAGTGCGCCAGATGCTGCCGGGATCATCAGTCTGACAGTCCAAATGATAGGTTAAGCACTGTTCCGGGGCGGACCGTGCAGACCGGAAGCGTTCAAAATCTGAAAGTTAACGGTCGATGTGTGACGTCACAGCAGCACGCAGCTGGAAGGCGGGCATCCGCGCTGCGAGACTAAACAGGAGTACGCAGGAGCCAGGACAGAGCATCTCGGCAAATGGCAAATTTTAATGGTAAGTACTTTATTCAAAGTAACAATCACGCGTTTGAATCACGGCTTGACTGTTAAACAAGTTATTCAATCGAGCAGGTTATCGAGGTTAAGCAGCAACTCGAACACAAAGTTTGGTTGGAATTGATATGTCTGTTAACGTTACGTCTTTAACATTTGTATGTGCACTAGACGGCAGCGTCAGCATTCATTTTAACACAGCACATAAGCCACATGCTACTAACTTGGCTAGATAACGTTAGTTTATTAAATCCACAAGGAAATCATGATCAGCGTGTAGGCCAGGGCTCAGCAGCCCGCTTCACTTGTGTTCCTCCTATGACCTCTGTGTGACCCGCTGCAGCCTGCAGGGGGAGCGGGACGCTGCTGCATCTTCAGCCGTAAGTTAAACGTGACATCACGTTAAGCATCTTATTAAGATAAACAGGCCGGCATGTAGAATAACTATATTACATAAGCTGCTGCTGTGAAGGGATGGAGAATCAAACTTTTAAAGCGGAGGCGTGTAGATGATGGCTTCGAGAGAAACGGGGAATATGACCGTTTATATATCAGAAATATGACCTCTTTTTTGAAGTGAGGGAATGTGATAACTGTCAGTCTCTCCCCCCTCTTTCTCATTCAGTAGACTGCAGGCTCAGGTGTGTGTCAGTCACTGTTGTATGTTCATCTGACATGTTTTGTTATTGTTAAATTATTGAAGTGAAATGAGCTTCAAAAACACTGATAAGAAATTTTAAAAAGCACCTTAAAGATCACAAAACTACTTGACGATTATTCTAAAAATCTAATTTTAAAATGTAAGAGGAAGACCCTCTGACCCCCATCCCATTTGATGATGTGAAATAAATATTTATGTAAACACAAAATAACAGCAATGACAATTATATCACTGTAATGAAACTGAAAACACTTGTTGATATTAACCGACTGTTATTTTTGTTGATGAGCCCTATTATCAGAGTAAACACACCATCGTTGTCATTTAAGTTCTAAATTAACAAATTTAATATAATATGGTATTACAGTGATGCCATGTTAAATCAAAACTGCCATATTATTCATTATTAAATTGTTGAATAATACTTTTAAGAAATGTATAGTCTCTTACTTTCAGCTTGACATCAGGACAAATTTTGTGCACTTTCAGACTTAAGAATTTTAGTTGCATTACTTTGTTTTTGAAATTTTGGTTATAAAGCACTAAGAGTGTCCTGCATCTCTCTTTTAATGCAAGTTATACATTGATATTTTTCACAGTTGGGAGGCCTTTTCAAGACTCATTCGTTATTTTTAACATGATTAACACTTTTCTTTTTCGTATATCTACAGTTTCAGTCCCCCAAAGCTAATACTGAGTGCTAATTCCTCTTTTATTTGTAGAGTGATATTTGGCTATTTTTGACTTTTGATTCCTGTGGCTATCACTTTTTCTCTCTCTCTCTTCCTCTGTTCTCCCCTGTTGTGTCTTTATTCTTTTAAAGTAATTAAAGTTATGAAATTAACAGTATAGTTCATTTACAGTTATAATTTGTCTTATCTTTATGTTACCCCAGATTTCGGTCCTGGGTTCCATTGGGGGACAGGAGACCAAGCATGTTACCTGGAACATCCTGTCACACATTTTTTGTGATAGTGTGGCAAAGAAAATCAGCTGGAAGGGAGCAAATGGCAAGATGGCCTTCAGACAAATGGCAATAAAGGCAGTAATTGCACGTGAGTACAGAATGCATAAATGTATTACTAGAAAAAGTTTAAACTATGAAAAAAGGTTACTATGTTATCAATGTTAGTGTGAGGACTGCTCGTCAGTCCTCCAGTTTTGCTCCTCTCTCCCTCCCCTCTCGTGTTGTCTCCTCTTTTTCCCTGCACAGGACTTACCCTTTTCACCTGTGGTGGAGTTGGCCACGGAGCTACCTTCCCTTCTCTCACGCCTCATGGTATCCGGTATGGGCGGCTAGTGGAGCTGTCTCCACTCTCTTCACCACCTGTTCCTGATCTACCTGATGAGGAGGCTTCCTACTTAAGCTGGTGGAGGACTTCTCTACTCGCCGGCTGATTACAATTCAGTTTGTGCTTCGTACTGCTCACAGTTCGTGCTGGCTTTAATCTCTGCTCTTCATTCTCTGAATGATTCATTTTCTAAGTTTGTTTTTTTGGAAGTGTTTTTGGACAGTTTGGGTTTCCCTGTGGCCTAATCAGTTTCTCTCCTCTGTTTTTCTCCCAGGTCTCCACGAGCTCCTGCCACTGCCACCACCTTTGTACATATCACCAGTTTTGTTATCCTGTAAATAAACCTTGGTGTTCATTTATGATCTGATCTCTGCCTCTGCTCTGGGTCCATCACACTAACACCGACACGTAACAGTTAGTCAAATAACTGAATTCATCATTAACTGTTCAAGAGGTTATGGTGTTGTATTTGATATTACTTGAATCCTTGACCATCAGAACATGTGGTCAAACATGTTTCTGTGTTATAATGTTTGGTTCGGAATGTGTGTATATTTAATTTTTTTCAGGGTCCCTAGTTTCACACTTGAAAAGTCAAGTTCTTTCTCACAATGTCTCTGTGAATTCCCCTTTAGCTGTTTGAATTTGAATTTATTTATTTGATAGGGACGATGCAGTTTAACATCTTTCCATCACTGAGCATGAATCTGATGTGCTGCACAGAGAGTTTATAGCAAATGCTAATATCCAGCCCTTGTCCCTAGTTGGGCCTTTGAATAAACAAATTTTAAAACACATGACACAAAAGTTTACAGAATAACAATAAAATAAATGTTTACATAAAATAAACAAGCAAGTCAGTTCAAAATAAGTAAACAACATGGCAGACTAAGAATGACCACAGCTCTGATTTGCTTTTAGCCAGTGCTTGACCTTTGTGGAGAAGGTTTTTAAATCTGTGGTTAATTTGATTTCGTCGGTAATGAATCACCTTCCTTCTGGTTACTCGGCTGCTGTTTTGTCTTTGAATAAATTTGGATAAGGCTTCGAAGGCAAAATTATTAATACTTTTAAAAACTAATTTAAGAAAAGAAAAATGCATGATAAATCTGTGGATATTCTCAGTCATCCAGGCCATGACTCATGTCAATCAAAGCGTAAATCGTGTCAACTGGACCAAGCTCGTGTGAGTGGAAAACGTTTCGCCTCTCATCCAAGAAGCTTCTTCAGTTCCAAAGATCCTGGTGGGGAGTAAGGATATTTATACCAGGAGGGAGGTAGCAAAGCACAAAAACAAGCCATTATGTGACTGAGCCAGCGGCTCGTTAGGTGTTAAAGTGGGACAATGGCCCTGCTGGGCAGTTGTTCACCCCCGGCTCTCCTATGAGAGTCGTCAGAGTCACCTGGCTGACGGTGTGAAAGACGGCTGCGCCTCCTTGGGAGGGCTCTAAAGACAGCATTGTATGTGGGAGATAAGTGGTTTTTTGGGGCCCCTCCTCTGTTTAAAGATGGCCGTTCTAGTTTGACATGGCCCCCTCCTTTTAAACAGAGGAGGGGCCCTCAGACACCACTTATCTCCCACTTTTTCCACATAGGATCATGTTGGTTTGGATAGCTTCTTTCTCTTAAAAAATGAAATCATCATTTAAAAACTGCCTTTTGTATTTACTCAGGTTATCTTTGTCTAAAACTAAAATTTGTGTGATGATCTGAAACATTTCAGTGTGACAAATATGCAACAAATAAAAGAAATCAGGAAGGGGGCAAATACTTCTTCACAGCACTGTAGATGGAGGGAGGGAGAGAAGTCTTCCTCTTTGCTATAATACACTATTAACACAGTTTATTTATTTTAAAAGGTCCCTATTAGCTAATGCAAATGGCACCAGTTAGTATTCCAAGGGTCCATAAAAAAACTGATTAAAAATATCACATTTTCGTCATGCATCAGTCAAATAGACATCTTAACATGCAATACATCATGTTTACAGTAATACGTACAACAGCACATCAGTGCTGTGTAATCTTACATTGTACACCTTACATTTGATTGTATTTGAATAAGTTGACATCTAACACAATATAAAGTCTTGATTGCTTTGTGAGCAAGGCATTAAGATAAAGAGAAATATAGACAAATAAAGACAGCTGATTTACTTTGTTTTAATGTCATAAAGTCAGATGCATTAAAAAAAAAGAAAAACAATCACTCGCCCAAAGGGTCTCTGGTGGGAGCTGAGGTGTATGTTTGCGTGCACAGTTGCTACTTGCAGGTGGCTGTCGACTCTCATTTCTGCTACAGGACTTTTTGTACTGGTTGTTTAAATTATTAACACAAAGAAAGGCCCAGTGGAACCCAAGTTCTGATGGGTCTTTTCAATCAATCAATCAATCTCACTTTATTTATATAGCGCCAAACCATAACAAGCGTTATCTCAAGACGCTTAACAAAAACATCAACAGGTCTAGACCTGCCAATGTTAATAAAAAAAAAAATTCTCAAGCCAATGTTTGAATCTCACAATAGTTGCACACTGGTTTTGTTCAAAAGTCAACATTCATTTCAATAAGTTACAAATAAAGATTTCAAATAGATTTTATCAGACAAAAAACACTTCTCTCTATTTTGTTCACTGTTCATCCTTTCGAAATAATGTCTTTATCCTAAATCTCCTCTCTCTCACCCTTTGCAAATTCTAGTTACAATGTAAATTGCAACAACTCAGTATTTTATTTGATAGTCCTTAATCATTAAATCAATTGTAATCACAAATGTTTGTCATCCCTAGGTCTACGGCTCAGAACCCGAGGCTGCTCAGGAACTTGTGAACCCCTTGAACTCTCTCTCAATGGCCGGCGGTGTATTCAAGTGTTCAGCCCTGTCTGCAAGTTAAGTAATTCAGAATTTGTTGCAGAACAACATATTCAGGGATAAAGCATTTACTCTGTATTTCTTGAAATGTTTCAATGTTGGAATACAATATGTTGTTTACAATCTAAAAATGGCTTATCTTTAATGTGGAGTTGAAAATCTTTTATGAAAAAACAATGTCATAATGTAACGGTGAACCCTGTTAGCATTAATAAATGGTACTTTAATGAAAAAGAAGTGTTGTCATTATTGCTTTAAATAGACAAATTTGATTTGCAATATAAACACGTTAAACTATGATACATTGAACAAAATGGACCCCCATATTTAATACTGAAAATGGTTTTGATACCAATCTGGACTACATCTGGCCCAGTGCTGGCCCAGAGCGTAGCAATTGGGTAACCATATCCGGGCCATACATAAATGTGGTTGTTGCTACTTTGGACCAGTTCTGGCCCAAAACTGTTTGCTGATCCGGCAAGTGAATCCATACTGAGTTTGGCCCATTGTTCAAAAAGACACTGGGGCGGATCCACTTTACGAAATTGGGCCGAAATTTGCAGTACATCTGGCCCATGTCCGCTCCAGTTACATTTTGCTATCTGGGGTGTCTGTCATCCTCAGTATCTGTGACAGATGTAGGACTATCTTAATTAGGTACAAAGTAGATCTCCCGTCTGTGAAGAGTGTCTGTCCTCAGTATCTGTGACTGATGTAGGACTTTCTTCATTTGGTACACTATAAAGGGGTTGCTTTAAATTTTACAGTATTATACTGGCAGCAAGATGCACGTCTAATGAGGAGGACTTCCTCATTAGAAGTGCATTCAAACTCATTAACCAGGGTCACTTTCCTGGATTTCATGGACTTTGGTATCCTGGGCATAATGTTACAAAGTACTTGCCACATGTTTTGTGCGATGATCCTCACACTCCGGGGAAAAGCTTTCTCACACTCCTCCAAGCTAGAGAGCTAGTTGTTCACCTTCTCTGTAACCTCATCAACTATGAGCTCTGTCAGTATCTGTGTGCTCGAGCTCTGGATGTCACCTTTAACACCCATCTTCTCAGCCAACGTCTGCGCTATGATGCTGCCCATGTCTCCAAGACACTTAGACACCTGGTCCTTTGGCACAAACATAATGCTCGCACCATCACTCTCACACTGCAAGAGCTCAAAGATGTGTGTTGCTGCAACATCGATTAATTCCAAACACATCTCCGTCAGTTTGGGTTTTGTTCTTGGGTCCAGTGATCCAGCCTCTAGATTAAGCCACTGCATGGATGTCAGGCGGACGCCTGAGTAGGTCCTTGTTGACCAAAATGTTGGCCTGTGTACTTGCCTCTGTGTTGTTCATTGTTCTTGCTCTGATGTCAAATTAAGTCTGCACAATGCTGATCTTACTTATATAGACATATCAGAGTCTATGTCCATATATGGACTGATGGAATCACCAAAGCAACACCAGAGGAACGTCCTTTGATCCAGAGGTCCAATCAGCAGCAAGGGAAGATCAAAGGAACATGTTCTGCCTCCTCCCCCTCGTTGCCATAGTAACTGTTAAAGAATGGTGCTGCATTAGTCTGCCTGTGTCAGGCCAACTGTGATAATCAGCCTTTGCATGTGAGACCCTGCACTCTGCAGTCAGCTGGCTACAGACCAAACACCCTCAGGCCCTCCTCCTCATCTCTGGGGACTTTAATCACACCTCTCCATCCTCCACTTTGCCCACTTTCACCCAGTATGTCACCTGCCACACCAGAGACAATAAAATACTGGACTTACTGTATGCAAACACCAAGGATGCATACAAGTCATCACCCCTCCCTCCCCTGTGGAGATCAGACCACAACTGGTTTATCTCCAGCCCGTGTACAAACCACTTTTCCACAGGCAGCCAGCTGTGACCTGCGCAGTTAAGAGATGGTCTGAGGAGACTGAAAAGGCTCTGACGGGAAGGTTTTGAGTCAACTGTGTGGGAGGAGTTCTGTGATTCTCACGGGGAGGACATTGACAACCTCACAGACAGTATAACGGATTACATTAACTTCTGTGTGGAGGACACTGTACTCACCAGGACTGTACGGTGCTTTTCCCATGTTCAGCATGGGAAAAGAAAGAACTAATTCAATTTTGGACTACCTTCATTAGTTACCAAGCAGATCTTCTTCAGTGAAGAGTGTATGTCCTCAGTATCTGTGACAGATGTAGGACTATCTTCATAAGGTACCAAGCAGATCTCCGTCAGTGAAGAGTGTCTGTCATCCCTAGTATCTGTGACTGATGTAGGACTATCTTCATTAGGTACCGAGCAGATCTCCGTCAGTGAAGAGTGTCTGTCATCCCTAGTATCCGTGACAGATGCAGGACTATCTTCATTTGGCACCAAGCAGATCTCCATCTGTGAAGAGTGTCTGTACTCAGTATCTGTGACATATGTCGGACTATCTTCATTAGATAAGATGAAGATACTAAGTTCCACTTTGGACTCAATTGCTCCACTGAGACAAAAACGTATTAAATGTCAGAGGACAGCCCCTTGGTTTTAGTCAGAAACTCGTACACTTAAACAAACAACCTGTAAATTAGAGAGAATGTGGCGCTCTGATAAAAGGGAAGAGTCACCCATACTTTGGCGAGAGAGTCATAATAACTACATGAGAGCCTTAAAACATGCTAGAGCTGCCTACTACTCCTCACTTATTGAAGAAAAAGGAAACAACCCTAGATACCTCTTCAGCACTGTAGCCAGGCTGACACAGAGTCAGAGCTATATTGAGCCTGTGATTCCTCTAGCCCTAAGCTGTGAGGACTTTATGAGCTTTTTCAATGATAAAATTCTGAAAATTAGAGATAAAATTAGCAACTCTCTATCTCCAGCTGAACCTGTCGCATTCTAAAATGTAGTAGTTGTTAGACCTGAGTTAGACAGTTTCTCTACGATTAGCCTTCAGGAGCTACATTCTCTGGTCTCCTCCTCTAAATCATCAACCTGCCTTTTAGACCCGATTCCAACTAAATTGTTCAAGGAGGTCTTCCCTCTAGTTTGTCCATTGTTGCTGGAGACACTAAATATATCTCTATCAACAGGCTACGTACCACAGTCTTTTAAAACAGCAGTAATCAAACCCCTCCTTAAAAAAACTAACCTCGATTCAGGAACATTAGCTAACTACAGGCCTATTTCTAACCTTCCTTTTGCCTCAAAGATCCTGGAGAAAGTAGTAGCTGATCAGCCAGGTGACTTCCTTCAAGACAATAGCCTGCTTGAGGACTTTCAGTCAGGATTTAGAGCTCATCACAGCACAGAGACTGCTCTAGTTAAAGTAACCAATGATCTACTTTCAGCGCCGGCGTCACGGGGGGGCACTAGGGGGCACTGCCCCCCCAAATTGGACTTTGTGCCCCCCTAGTCCGCCCTGGACTGACAGCAAAGGTTTCCGTTTTATTTGGGTTTTGTTTTTTCCGTCAGAGTATCCATCTTCACTTAATGCCATCTATGTCAGTCAACAAACCAGTCCAACCGAAGGAAGGCAATGCCTTAGCCAATTACAGGTAGTGGGAGGCGGGTCACTGAGCCATAGTGACAACCTGCTCTACTCTCGGGTCTCGGCACAGGCGAAGTGCACCCTCCGCAGCTGTAATTTGCTTCACCTCCGCAGCTTCACCAAAGCCTCACAGGCAGGTTTCCAGAGTGTCAGTGTATTCTTTGTCCCATGTTGCGTGCCATATAACACAGCCTTACACCATGGATGTGACTTTGCTCCCACGGAGGAAACATTACAGGACTTATGACGGAGAGAGGCCGAACTGTGTGTGCGGTACAGGCAGGGAGAGCAGCTGCGCGCACGGGGGGAGAGAAGGGGACCACGTCGCTCCGCAGCTCTGTCCTTAAATGTGCTTAAATGCCTCCCGTTTATACATGTGTTTTGCCACAATTTATTAATTCACATAATGTGAGTCTTCTCCACCAGATGAGGCGAAATGAACAATTAAGCAGGTGATTAGCTTTGAAAATTTTAGACCAGAAGCCACAAAAACGGCACCACTGCAAAATTATTGAGAAATATAATTTGTTGACCTTTTCCAACTTTATAAAATGATCCTTTCTGAAAGTTGTTTTCAAGTGCTTAAATGGACTGGCTCCACAAGTGATGTCTCAGAATTTTACAAAGACAGACAGCTGTAGGACAATAACAAGGAACATAACAAGACAAAACTATATGGTCCAAAGGTGCAGGGCAACATTTGGGCAGTCATTCCTCTCAGTTTAAGGCATACACCTACACCTGGAATTCTTTATCATCTGAAATTAAATCTCAAACAGAGCTTAAAAAGTTCAGTGCAAAAGTTAAACAGTGGCTTAAACAGCAGCAGAAATGTGAACATTAATTTTCTCACAAGTAATTATCAGTACACTATTTTAATAATCTTTAATGTTAAGTCTAACTTGTGTTTAAGCCTCTAATTTACTACAACTGTGTCTATTTATTCATGGTACTTATTGACTATAGTTCCTGTATTACTGTTTTTGTATAATTGTATCTGTATTCAGTATTTTTTACTGTACTCTAAATCCTGACCAGGGACAAAGACTGCAGATTAGCTGAAGCTACACATCTTATAAACATTCACATTTTCCCATCTTCTGTGGCAATGTTGTATGTATCATCCCTGTTAAATAAACATTAAATTAATAAAAATTAAGGCTAGGTAAAAGTTCAGAGAGTTTATTATTAAATTCAAAAATCTCAAAAAGCTACAAGGCTCCTTTTGAAATTATTAAAGAGTTTTGTATTGTCCTGGCATAGTCAATAAGGACCTCTTAAAATAAACTGAGATGTTTCAGCATCAAGCAGTAAACATAGCACACATCACCCTTGACATGATGTGGTTCAATGATATATTGATATTGATAACTGATTGATAATTATTTCAAGCTTATTTCTTAATCCTGACATATTGTGAAACAGTACCAGAGGCCCCTGGAGGCAAAGCCCACATGGACTTACTTTTGGAGCCAGCACCGCTTTCTGTGAAAATTAATATGCCACTCTTAAAACAGTCTTCACAGATCACCGCTGAGCTTTGCTTCAAGGCCAACCTCATCCAGTTGGCATTTGAGAAGGACCTGACCAAGAAATTTAGGAATGAGTGAAAGGAGAGGGTTTTCAGAAGGTTTCACTCAGTTCACAAACGCTGTCTGCCAGAGTGCTTTTAACTTTAACTGGCCTTAACTGTTTTTTTACTTGCAGGCAGAAGGGTCACACACTGCATTGTTGTCCACCTCTTCCTCCTGCTCCCTAGCTGCTGTAGCTAACCCTCTCCTAGCATGACTGCTTACTTCAGTGTGACTTTTGACATCTTATGTTTGTAATAGTGGCTGTATGGTGCTGCTTTTTTAAGGCCTTAGCTCCCATTGCTGTTCTTCTTCTTCTAAGTTTAAAAACTTAACACAGCACTACACTACTGCATTTTGTTTGTTGTTTTATAGCCTATATATTTATGGATGAACTGCCTGTTTTTAGTGAGAGAAAATGATATGTCAAAACTGTAGGAGTGACAAAGCCACTGTTCAGCCCGAGGCAGACTAAATGTAGGTTCAAAAAAGTGTGCCCCCCTGAAAAGATGTAATGCCCCCCCTCTAATTTGTTTCTGCAGCCGGGCCTGTCTACTTTCAGCTTCAGATGAAGGACTTCTCTCTGTTCTTGTTTTGTTAGATCTAAGTGCTGCTTTCGACACCATTGATCATGGTGTTCTTATACAGAGATTAGAGATGTTACTTGGGATTACAGGGACTGCCTTAAATTGGTTTAAGTCCTACTTATCCAATAGATATCAGTTTGTACAGGTGAACAACAAGTCCTCTGTGTACACTAAAGTAAGTTACGGGGTTCCTCAAGGTTCAGTGCTAGGTCCAATTCTCTTCTCTATATATATGCTTCCCCTTGGTGATATCATGAGGAAATACTCTGTTAATTTTCACTGCTACGCTGATGATACACAGCTTTATGTATCACTGAAGCCAGGTGAGACAAACCAGTTAGACAAACTAGAAGCCTGTTTAAAGGACATCAGAACCTGGATGGCCAGAAATTTTCTTCTTCTTAACTCAGACAAGACAGAGGTTATTGTGCTGGGCCCTCGACACCTTAGAGAATCCTTTTCTAGTGATTTAACTGCCATAGATGGCATTAGCCTGGCACCAAGCACAACTGTTAGAAATCTAGGAGTACTATTTGATCAGGATTTATCCTTTAACTCCCACATAAAGCAAATTTCAAAAACAGCCTTTTTTTCATCTTCAGAGCATCGCAAAATCAGGCCTATCCTGTCCCAGAGCGATGCTGAAAAGCTAGTCCATGCTTTTGTTACCTCTAGACTGACTATTGTAATTCTCTGCTTTCAGGCTGTCCCAGCAAGTCACTTAAGATGCTTCAGCTGGTCCAAAATGCTTCAGCACGTGTACTGACTAGAACTAGGAGAAGAGACCACATTACTCCTGTTTTAGCTTCTCTGCATTGGCTTCCCATTAAATATAGAATAGAATTCAAGATTCTTCTCCTCACCTATAAAGCTCTCAGTGGACAGGCACCAGTCTATCTTAAAGAGCTTGTATTGCCGTACAACCCCTCTAGAACATTACGCTCCCAAAATGCCGGCCTACTTGTGGTACCATTAATCTCCAAAAGTAGTATGGGAGGTAGAGCCTTCAGTTATCAGGCTCCTCTTCTCTGGAACAATTTACCGACCACAGTTCGGCACTCTGACACTCTCTACCTTTAAGGTTAGACTTAAAACTTTCCTCTTTGATAAAGCTTTCAATTAGGGACCAGCTCATAGCTCATAGTTTATAAATAAATAAATAGATGAGCTCATAAATTAGACTCATAGCTCTCTCTCTCTCTCTCTCTCTCTCTCTCTCTCTCCCTTTCTCTCTCTCTCTCTCTCTCTCTCAGCATCTGCTTTTGCCCCTTTTGTTTGCTCCTGTACTCGTCTCTGGTTCTTGTCTTGTAGGTGGCCTGGGATCCCTGGTGGAGACTGCCTGCTGCTGTGGAGTCATGAAGCCTCAAAACTACAGTTATAAACATGACACATAGTTGGCCATTTTATTAGGAACACTCCATTCCCATTATAGCTGTTCATGTAGTTATTAGCATGATCTCCATATCCATGATCGTTACACCTACAGTATCTATTCTTTATTACCACATAGTCATGAAGTCCCTCTTGAAAATGGGATGTCACATCTCAAGAGGCCTTTAACACATTTATATTTAATGGAGACAAATATGGTTGGGATGCACTTGTGGTCTGGGCACCCATGAGTTCGTCACTACCATAAATTCTTATTTTCAGTAAGATTATACTTCTAGAAAATGATTACCACAACCATTCAGACAAGAGGACCCTCTTGAAAATGAGATGTAGCATCTCAAGAGGCTACCCTCTAATAAATCAGACGACAGGTTGATGGTACATGAACCTGTCCCTAATTTTAGTTCGTATTCTAGTCCACTTGTCTCCTCTTACCTTCCTTCTTTTGCCCTCACACCCGACACAGCATCGTGTGGATTTGCTGTTCATCACGAGACTGGGATCCACATTCAAGATTTCCTGCTGCTTAACAGAAGGTTTTTTCTTGCTGCCATGATGGAGGGATCCATGATTGGCTATTTGGATTCATGTTGGGTGTTGGATGTATATATTTGTATATATATGTATATGTGTATTTTATATGTATATATGTATCTATGCATGTATGTGTCTCCATAAAATGATGACCTTTATGCTCTATTGTAAAGTGTCTTGAGATAACACTTGTTATGAATTGGCGCTATACAAATGAAGATTGATTGATTAGTTACCAAGCAATTCTCCGTCTGTGGAGAGTGTCAGTCATCCTCAGTATCTGTGACAGACGTAGGACTTTCTTCATTTGGTACACTATAAAGGGGTTGCTTTCAATTTTACAGTATTATTATTCTGGCAACAAGATGCACGTCTAATGAGGAGGACTTCCTCATTAGAAGTGCATTCAAACTCATTAACCAGGGTCACTTTCCTGGATTTCATGGACTTTTGTATCCTGGGCATAATGTTACAAAGTACCTGCCACATGTGTTGTGCGATGATCCTCACACTCCGGGGAAAAGCTTTCTCACACTCCTCCAAGCTAGAGAGCTAGTTGTTCACCTTCTCTGTAACCTCATCAACTATGAGCTCTGTCAGTATCTGTGTGCTCGAGCTCTGGATGTCACCCTTAACACCCATCTTCTCAGCCAATGTCTGTGCTATGAGGCTGCCCATGTCTCCAAGACACTTAGACACCTGGTCCTTTGGCACAAACATAATGCTCGCACCATCACTCTCACACTGCAAGAGCTCAAAGATGTGTGTTGTTGCAACATCGATTAATTCCAAACACATCTCCGTCAGTTTGGGTTTTGTTCTCGGGTCCAGTGATCCAGCCTCTAGATTAAGCCACTGTATGGATGTCAGGCGGACGCCTGAGTAGGTCCTTGTTGACCAAAATGTTGGTCTGTGTACTTGCCTCTGTGTTGTTCATTGTTCTTGCTCTGATGTCGAATTAAGTCTGCACAATCCTGATCTTACTTATATAAACATATCAGAGTCTATGTCCATATGTGGACTGATGGAATCACCAAAGCAGCACCAGAGGAACGTCCTTTGATCCAGAGGTCCAATCAGCAGCAAGGGAAGATCAAAGGAACATGTTCTGCCTCCTCCCCCTCGTTGCCATAGTAACTGTTAAAGAATGGTGCTGCATTAGTCTGCCTGTGTCAAGCCAACTGTAATAATCAGCCTTTGCATGTGAGACCCTGCACTCTGCAGTCAGCTGGCTACAGACCAAACACCCTCAGGCCCTCCTCCTCATCTCTGGGGACTTTAATCACACCTCTCCGTCCTCCACTTTGCCCACTTTCACCCAGTATGTCACCTGCCACACCAGAGACAATAAAATACTGGACTTACTGTATGCAAACACCAAGGATGCATACAAGTCATCACCCCTCCCTCCCCTGTGGAGATCAGATCACACCCTGGTTTATCTCCAGCCCGTGTACAAACCACTTTTCCACAGGTAGCCAGCTGTGACCAGCGCAGTTAAGAGATGGTCTGAGGAGACTGAAGAGAATCTGACGGGAAGGTTTTGAGTCAACTGTGTGGAAGGAGTTCTGTGATCCTCACTGGGAGGACATCAACAACCTCACAGACTGTATAACGGATTACATTAACTTCTGTGTGGAGGACACTGTACTCACGAGGACTGTACGGGGGTTTTCCCATGTTCAGCATGGGAAAAGAAAGAACTAATTCAATTTTGGACTACCTTCATTAGTTACCAAGCAGATCTCCATCTGTGAGGAGTGTCAGTCATCCTCAGTAACTGTGACTGATGCAGAACTATCTTCATTATGTACCAAGCAGATCTCCATATGTGAACAGTGTTAGTCATCCTCAGTTTCTGTGACTGATGTAGGACTATCTTCATTAGGTACCAAGCAGATCTCCATCTGTGAGGAGTTTCTGTCCTCAGTATCTGTGACTGATGTAAGACTATCTTCATTATTTACCAAGATGATCTCCATCGGTAAAGAGTGTCTGTCCTTAGTATCTGTGACAGATGTAGAGTCCGACATCTGTCACAGATACTGAGGACAGACAGTATCTTGGCATTTGGTACCAAGCAGATCTCCGTTTGTGAAGAGTGTCTGTCATCCTTAGGATCTGTGAAAGATGTAGGACTATCTTCAGTAGGTACCAAGCAGATCTCCATCTGCGAAAAGTGTCTGTCATCCTCAGTATCTGTGACAGATGTAGGACTATCTTCATTAGTTACCAAGCAGATCTCCGTCTGTGAAGAGTGTCTGTCCTCAGCATCTGTGACAGATGTAGGACTATCTTCAGTAGGTACCAAGCAGATCTCCATCTGTGAAGAGTGTCTGTCATCCTCAGTATCTGTGACTGATGTAGGACTATCTTCATTAGGTACCAAGCAGATCTCCATCTGTGAAGATTGAAGAGTGTCTGTCATCCTCAGTATCTGTGACAGATGTAGGACTATCTTCATTAGGTACCAAGCAGATCTCCGTCTGTGAAGAGTGTCTGTCCTCAGTATCTGTGACTGATGTAAGACTATCTTCATTATTTACCAAGATGATCTCCATCTGTGAAGAGTGTCTGTCCTTAGTATCTGTGACAGATGTAGAGTCCGACATCTGTCACAGATACTGAGGACAGACAGTATCTTGGCATTTGGTACCAAGCAGATCTCCGTTTGTGAAGAGTGTCTGTCCTCAGTATCTGTGACAGATGTAGGACTATCTTCATTAGGTACCAAGCAGATCTCCGTTTGTGAAGAGTGTCTGTCCTTAGTATCTGTGAAAGATGTAGGACTATCTTCATTAGGTACCAAGCAGATCTCCGTCTGTGAAGAGTGTCTGTCCTCAGCATCTGTGACAGATGTAGGATTGTCTTCAGTAGGTACCAAGCAGATCTCCATCTGTGAAGAGTGTCTGTCATCCTCAGTATCTGTGACAGATGCAGGATTGTCTTCAGTAGGTACCAAGCAGATCTCCATCTGTGAATAGTGTCTGTCATCCTGAGTTTCTGTGACTGAGGTATGACTATCTTCATTAGGTACCAAGCAGATCTCCATCTGTGAAGAGTGTCTGTCCTCAGTATCTGTGACCGATGTAGGACTATCTTCATAAGGTACCAAGCAGATCTCCGTCTGTGAAGAGTGTCTGTCACCCTCAGTATCTGTGACAGATGAAGGACTATCTTCATGAGTACCAAGCAGATCTCCATCTGCGAAAAGTGTCTGTCATCCTCAGTATCTGTGACAGATGTAGGACTATCTTCATTAGTTACCAAGCAGATCTCCGTCTGTGAAGAGTGTCTGTCCTCAGCATCTGTGACAGATGTAGGACTATCTTCAGTAGGTACCAAGCAGATCTCCATCTGTGAAGAGTGTCTGTCATCCTCAGTATCTGTGACTGATGTAGGACTATCTTCATTAGGTACCAAGCAGATCTCCATCTGTGAAGATTGAAGAGTGTCTGTCATCCTCAGTATCTGTGACAGATGTAAGACTATCTTCAGTTGGTACAAATCAGATCTCCGTCTGTGACGAGTGAAGACTGTCTGTCATCCCCAGTATCTGTGACAGATGTAGGACTATCTTCATTAGGTACCAAGCAGATCTCCGTCTGTGAAGAGTGTCTGTCCTCAGTATCTGTGACTGATGTAAGACTATCTTCATTGTTTACCAAGATGATCTCCATCTGTGAAGAGTGTCTTTCCTCAGTATCTGTGACAGATGTAGGACTATCTTCATTAGTTACCAAGCAGATCTCCGTCTGTGAAGAGTGTCTGTCCTCAGCATCTGTGACAGATGTAGGATTGTCTTCAGTAGGTACCAAGCAGATCTCCATCTGTGAAGAGTGTCTGTCATCCTCAGTATCTGTGACAGATGCAGGTTTGTCTTCAGTAGGTACCAAGCAGATCTCCATCTGTGAATAGTGTCTGTCATTCTGAGTTTCTGTGACTGAGGTATGACTATCTTCATTAGGTACCAAGCAGATCTCCATCTGTGAAGAGTGTCTGTCCTCAGTATCTGTGACCGATGTAGGACTATCTTCATAAGGTACCAAGCAGATCTCCGTCTGTGAAGAGTGTCTGTCACCCTCAGTATCTGTGACAGATGAAGGACTATCTTCATGAGGTACCAAGCAGATCTCCGTCTGTGAAGAGTGTCTGTCACCCTCAGTATCTGTGACAGATGAAGGACTATCTTCATGAGGTACCAAGCAGATCTCCGTCTGTGAAGAGTGTCTGTCATCCTCAGTATCTGTGACAAATGTAGGACTATCTTCATAAGGTACCAAGCAGATCTCCGTCTGTGAAGAGTGTCTGTCACCCTCAGTATCTGTGACAGATGAAGGACTATCTTCATGAGGTACCAAGCAGATCTCCGTCTGTGAAGAGTGTCTGTCACCCTCAGTATCTGTGAGAGATGAAGGACTATCTTCATGAGGTACCAAGCAGATCTCCGTCTGTGAAGAGTGTCTGTCATCCTCAGTATCTGTGACAGATGAAGGACTATCGTGATTAGGTATCAAGCAGATCTCCGTCTGTGAAGAGTTTCTGTCCTCAGTATTTGTGACAGATGACTGACACTCTTCATTAGGTACCAAGCAGACCTCCTTCTGTGAAGAGTGTCTGTCATCCTCAGTATCTGTGACGAATGTAGGACTATCTTTATTAGGTACCAAGCAGATCTCCATCTGTGAAGACTGAAGAGTGTCTGTCATCCTCAGTATCTGTGACAGATGTTGGACTATCTTCATCAGTTACAACTAATGAAGATAGTCCTACATAATCTGTGTATGGTTCGTTCTTTCGTTATTCTGTTTCAAAACAAATTCAAAAAAACGACAAAACGGTCTTGTTCTTTTGTTTTCCTGTTTTAAAACCAAAACAGAAAAACGGAATAACAGAAAACAGAAAAACGACGTTTTTCCTGTTCTGGTTTTAAAAATGGAAAAACGAAAAATAAACATATACGATTTTGTTTAAATTCTTTGTGGGATATATTGATTTTAAACATGGATGAGTTTTTTTTTTTAAGTTATGAAACTAATCAGTGCACATCTGATTAACCAAAGTGCTTCTGTGGTGGTGAAAGAGTTTCAAGGCTGACGTGAAAAGGGTCTAAATAACACGAAGAAACCAAAAACATGCTGCGCAAGAAGTTCCCATAGGACAATCTGGTGTTTTTACATCTGATGTCACATTAAGTGAGCCGACACTGAAGTAATTATGGGTAAAGGCTATTTTATTTCTAATGATCCTAAATGCTTCTTTACTGATGAGAGAGCCCTGCGGAAGAGAAAGGCACAAGGCCGTTACGCATGAAATGAGTCATAGCGGGCGGAGCAGGTGAAAAGCGCGAGAAAAAAAGCTTATTTTCATCATCTGCTCTGATGTTTCTTGGTTTATCTGTGAGAAGATCGACAGCAGCAGACTGTGCACTGACTGATGCTGTCTCACACACTCACTGGAGTGCGCAAATGCGCGCGGATGAGATGGAGTGCAGTGGATCGTCAGGGACCTGTTTCTTATAATAAAGCTCAGGAACATGTCTGTATAAACCTTCAGTGTGAGTCATTTGTCTTATTTTTTTTATAAAGCTGTTGAAAGCCGCCTTCATTAATTTTCCTCAATACTGCAATAGCCAAAAATTCACAAAAAGAAAGAATATTAACAAAATCTTTTTATTTTTTTTTATTTTTCGTTTTTTCATTTTTAAAACCAGAACAGAAAAACGCTCGTTTTTCTGTTTTCTGTTGTTCCGCTTTTTCTGTTTTAGTTTTAAAACAGAGAAACAAAAAAACAAGTCAGTTTTTTCATTTTTTTTATTTTGTTTTGAAACAGAATAGCGAAAGAACGAACCATACACGGATTCTACATGCCATAGGGACACGGTTTAAATGTCCGTTGACCCAGGCCCAAGCAAGAGAAACCTGGATCCAATTTTGTTACTCGTCATAGTGGTCCTTGAGTCACCCTTCATCTGGCCCCTCTCCCAGGACCTGTTTGCCTTGGGTGACCCACGTCTGCTTTAAAAAGGCTGGCATCAGCCAAGACAATCTTCAGTCAAGATTGTCTTGGCTGGTTTGAGTGATGAGATTTTGTGTAATTCTGGATCCATGGGTAGCTTGGATGCTTTGGAGGACCCAGGCCTTGGGAGGAAGTCCTCCTCATTCAAACGGCATTCAAACTCATTAACCAGGGTCACTTTCCTGGATTTCCTGGATTTTGGTATCCTGGGCATAATATTACAAAGTACTTGCCACATGTTTTGTGCGATGTTCCTCACACTCCGGGGATAAGCTTGCTCACACTCCTCCAAGCTAGAGAGCTCGTCGTTCACCTTCTCTGTAACCTCAGCATCTCAGTCAGTTTGGGTTTTGTTCTCAGGTCTAGTGATCCAGCCTCTAGATTGAGCCACTGTATGGATGTCAGCTGGTCCACAAACGAGGCAATAAGTGGCCTGAATAGGTCCTTGTTGACCAAAATGTTGGTCTGTGTACTTACCTCTGTGTTGTTCATTGTTCTTGCTCTGATTGTCGAATTGAGTCTGCACAATCCTGATCTTACTTATATAGACATATCAGAGTCTATGTCCATATATGGACTGATGGAATCACCAAAGCAGCAACAGAAGAACATCCTTTGATCCAGAGGTCCAATCAGCAGCAAGGGAAGATCAAAGGAACATTTTCTGCCTCCTCCACCTCGTTGCCATAGTAACTATTAAAGAATGGTGCTGCATTAGTCTGCCTGTGTCAGGTCAACTGTAATAATCAGCCTTTGCATGTGAGACCCTGCACTCTGCAGTCAGCTGGCTACAGACCAAACACCCTCAGGCCCTCCTCCTCATCTCTGGGGACCTTAATCACACCTCTTCATCCTTCACTTGGCCCAATTCCACCCAGCATGTCACCTGCCACACCAGAGACAATAAAATACTGGACTTACTGTATGCAAACACCAAGGATGCATACAAGTCATCACCCCTTCCTCCCCTGTGGAGATCAGACCACAACCTGGCTTATCTCCAGCCCATGTACAAACCACTTTTCCACAGGCAGCCAGCTGTGACCCGCACAGTTAAGAGATGGTCTGAGGAGACTGAAAAGGCTCTGAGGGACTGTTTTGAGTCAACTGTGTGGGAAGAGCTCTGTGATCCTCACGGGGAGGACATCAACAACCTCATGGGCTGTATAACGGATTACAATAACTTCTGTGTGGAGAAAACTTTACCCACCAGGACTGTACGGTGCTTCTCCAACAACAAGCCCTGGATTAATCCTGAGATAAAGGCTCTCCTGAAGGAGAAGAAGAGAGCCTTTAAGTCAGGAGACAAGGAAGAGCTGAAGTCTGTGCAGAGGGAGCTGAGGAGGAAGAGCCGAGAGGGGAAGGACAGCTACAGGAGGAAGATGGAGGACCAGCTGCAGCAGAACAACAACAGTGGAGTCTGAAGGGGTTGTGGGGGACCAGAGGTGGGTGAATGATCTAAACCTGTTCTTCAGGGGGTTTGATCAGCCACCTGCCCCTCCCCCAGCCTTGCCAGCCCTGCTGCAACGACCCTCATCTGCATCTGAAGGTTGCTGTCTCACCCTAACCACCTCCCTGCCTTCCATGATGTCCAGCCCTCAACCACCCCCACTGCTACTCCTGCCAGGAGTCCAACAACCCAACCCACACCTTCTAACACCCAGCCCCCCTCCTCCAGCCTGTCCCTCACATCCGCCCAGGTGAGACATGAGCTCATGAAACTAAAGACCAAAAAGGCTACAGGTCCGGATGGCATCAGCTCCAGGCTCCTCAAGTCCTGTGCAGACCAGCTGTGTGGGACTGTGGAGCACATCTTCAACATGAGTCTGATGCTGGGGAGGGTACCACAGCTGTGGAAGACATCCTGTCTCGTACCAGTGCCAAAAAAAACACCCCAAGGACCTGAACAGCTACAGGCCGGTGGCACTGACGTCTCATTTGATGAAGACACTGGAGAGGCTGGTTCTTTCCCACCTCCGACCTCTGGTGAGCTCATCGATGGATCTGCTTCAGTTTGCCTACCAGCCTGGCATCGGGGTGGATGATGCTGTCATCTTCCTCCTCATGAACAGGGCTCTGTCTCACCTGGAGAAGCCTGAGAACTCTGTGAGGATCATGTTCTTTGATTTCTCCACTGCTGTCAACACCATCCAGCCTCTTCTACTGAGAGACAAGCTGGAGCACACAGGGGTGAACCACCACCTGTCGGGTTGGATCCAGGACTACCTCACAGTATGTGAGGACTAGGGACTGTGTGTCTGACATGGTGGTCTGCAGTACAGGGGCCCCGCAGGAAACGGTGCTGGTGCCATTCCTCGTCACCCTCTACACTGCGGACTTCATGTACAGGATGGACAGCTGCCACCTGCAGAAGTTCTCTGACGACTCTACGATCGTTGGCCTCATCACTGAGGAGGATGAGTGGTAGTACATAGGACTGACGCAGGACTTTGTGGACTGGTGCCGACAGAACCACCTCCAGATCAAAATGGGGAAGACAAAGGAGCTGGTAGTGAACTTCCTTAGTTTAGATCCCCCCACCCAACACCCGTTAGCATCCAGGGTTTGGACATCGAGACTGTGGACTCCTACAGATACCTGGGTGTTCACCTTAACAATAGACTGGACTGGTCTGACCACGCGAGCGCCCTCTACAGGAAGGGCCAGAGCAGACTCTAGCTGCTGAGGAGACTGAGGTCTTTTGGAATCCTCAGTATCTGTGACAGATGTAGGACTATCTTCATTCGTAACCAAGCAGATCTCCATGTGTGAAGAGTGTTTGAAATACTCAGTATCTGTGACGGATGTAGGACTATCTTCATTTGGTACCAAGCAGATGTCATCTGTCAGGATTTTGTCCCTTCATAATTCAAAAAGCTCAGTAAGGTCCGTACCAAAAACCCCTGACATAACTCCAAAAAGGAAAAATGATGATGAGACAACTGAAGGCAAAAATGATGAGGTTTAATACAGCGCTGGAGTTTTACAACATGTCAACAAGATGCTGATGCTGAAAAAACTGAAGATGTGTCATGTTCTGTCTCTATTTATGAGAGTGTCAAGAAAGGTGTGTGTGTGTGTTGACCTTCGTACCTCACTGTCTTGGAATGAGCCAGACTGAGCTGGTGTGGAAGGTGTCCCTCAACAGATAAGAGGTCGAAAGACAGCCTCCACACGAGGTCAGATACGGAGTTTTAGTGAATCAGCATATATGGCATGTAAGATATGTCTTAGGTATGTGGGTGCGTGAGGTGTCAGAAGTATGCAAAAGCTAGACAAGGATTACAAGCATGATTATATGACAGGATAAAGAGTCAAATACATGAAAAGATTATATACAATATGTACAAAAGTTGAATACATAAAATATGTACAAAGGTCAAATTATTCTTCACATCATCTGTGAAGAGTGTCTGTCATCCTCAGTATCTTTGACAGATGTAGTACTATCTTCATTTGGTACCAAGCTGATCTCCATCTGTGAAGAGTGTTTATAATCCTAAGTATCTGTGACAGATGTAGGACTATCTTTATTAGGTACCAAGCAGATCTCCATCTGTGAAGACTGAAGAGTGTCTGTCATTCTCAGTATCTGTGACAGATGTTGGACTATCTTCATCAGTTACAACTAATGAAGATAGTCCTACATAATCTGTGTATGGTTCGTTCTTTCGTTATTCTGTTTCAAAACAAAATCAAAAAAACGACAAAAGGGTCTTGTTCTTTTGTTTTCCTGTTTTAAAACCAAAACAGAAAAACGGAATAACAGAAAACAGAAAAACGACGTTTTTCCTGTTCTGGTTTTAAAAATGGAAAAACGAAAAATAAACATATAAGATTTTGTTTAAATTCTTTGTGGGATATTTTGATTTTAAACATGGATGAGTTTTTTTTTTTAAGTTATGAAACTAATCAGTGCACATCTGATTAACCAAAGTGCTTCTGTGGTGGTGAAAGAGTTTCAAGGCTGACATGAAAAGGGTCTAAATAACACGAAGAAACCAAAAACATGCTGCGCAAGAAGTTCCCATAGGACAATCTGGTGTTTTTACATCTGATGTCACATTAAGTGAGCCGACACTGAAGTAATTATGGGTAAAGGCTATTTTATTTCTAATGATCCTAAATGCCTCTTTACTGATGAGAGAGCCCTGCAGAAGAGAAAGGCGCAAAGCCGTTACGCATGAAATGAGTCATAGCGGGCGGAGCAGGTGAAAAGCGCAAGAAAAAAAGCTTATTTTCATCATCTGCTCTGATGTTTCTTGGTTTACCTGTGAGAAGATCGGACAGCAGCAGACTGTGCACTGACTGATGCTGTCTCACACACTCACGGGAGTGCGCAAATGCGCGCGGATGAGATGGAGTGCAGTGGATCGTCAGCGACCTGTTATAAAAAAAACTCAGGAACATGTCTGTATAAACCTTCAGTGTGAGTTATTTGTCTTATTTTTATATAAAGCTGTTAAAAGCCGCTTTCATTAATTTCCCTCAATACTGCAATAGCCAAAATTCACAAAAAGAAAGAATATAAACAAAAATTTTTCATTTTTTTTATTTTTTGTTTTTCCATTTTTAAAACCAGAACAGAAAAACGTCGTTTTTCTGTTTTCTGTTATTCCGTTTTTCTGTTTTGGTTTTAAAACAGAGAAACAAAAAAACAAGTCAGTTTTTTCATTTTTTTTATTTTGTTTTGAAACAGAATAACGAAAGAACGAACCATACACGGATTCTACATGCCATAGGGACACGGTTTAAATGCCCGTTGACCCAGGCCCAAGCAAGAGAAACCTGGATCCAATTTTGTTACTCGTCATAGTGGTCCTTGAGTCACCCTTCATCTGGCCCCTCTCCCAGGACCTGTTTGCCTTGGGTGACCCACGTCTGCTTTAAAAAGGCTGGCATCAGCCAAGACAATCTTCAGTCAAGATTGTCTTGGCTGATTTGAGTGATGAGATTTTGAGTAATTCTGAATCCATGAGTAGCTTGAATGCTTTGGAGGACCCAGGCCTTGGCAGGAAGTCCTCCTCATTAGACGTGCATTAACCAGGGTCACTTTCCTGGATTTCCTGGATTTTGGTATCCTGGGCATAATATTACAAAGTACTTGCCACATGTTTTGTGCGATGTTCCTCACACTCCGGGGATAAGCTTGCTCACACTCCTCCAAGCTAGAGAGCCTGCTGCTCACCTTCTCTGTAACCTCAGCATCTCCGTCAGTTTGGGTTTTGTTCTCAGGTCTAGTGATCCAGCCTCTAGATTGAGCCACTGTATGGATGTCAGCTGGTCCACAAACGAGGCAATAAGTGGCCTGAATAGGTCCTTGTTGACCAAAATGTTGGTCTGTGTACTTACCTCTGTGTTGTTCATTGTTCTTGCTCTGATTGTCGAATTGAGTCTGCACAATCCTGATCTTACTTATATAGACATATCAGAGTCTATGTCCATATATGGACTGATGGAATCACCAAAGCAGCACCAGAGGAACGTCCTTTGATCCAGAGGTCCAATCAGCAGCAAGGGAAGATCAAAGGAACATGTTCTGCCTCCTCCCCCTCGTTGCAATGGGAACTGTTAAAGAATGTGCTGCATTAGTCTGCCTGTGTCAGGTCAACTGTAATAATCAGCCTTTGCATGTGAGACCCTGCACTCTGCAGTCAGCTGGCTACAGACCAAACACCCTCAGGCCCTCCTCCTCATCTCTGGGGACTTTAATCACACCTCTCCATCCTCCACTTTGCCCACTTTCACCCAGTATGTCACCTGCCACACCAGAGACAATAAAATACTGGACTTACTGTATGCAAACACCAAGGATGCATACAAGTCATCACCCCTCCCTCCCCTGTGGAGATCAGACCACAACCTGGTTTATCTCCAGCCCGTGTACAAAACCACTTTTCCACAGGCAGCCAGCTGTGACCCGCGCAGTTAAGAGATGGTCTGAGGAGACTGAAAAGGCTCTGAGGGAAGGTTTTGAGTCAACTGTGTGGAAGGAGTTCTGTGATCCTCACGGGGAGGACATCGACAACCTCACAGACTGTATAACGGATTACATTAACTTCTGTGTGGAGGACACAGTACTCACCAGGACTGTACGGTGCTTTTCCCATGTTCAGCATGGGAAAAGAAAGAACTAATTCAATTTTGGACTACCTTCATTAGTTACCAAGCAGATATTCTTCAGTGAAGAGTGTGTGTCCTCAGTTTCTGTGAAAGATGTAGGACTATCTTCATTAGGGACCAAGCAGATCTCCGTCTGTGAAGAGTTTCAGTCATCCTCAGTATCTGTGACAGATGTAGGACTATCTTCATTAGGTACCAAGCAGATCTCCGTCTGTGAAGAGTGAAGAGTGTCTGTCAACCTCAGTATCTGTGACATATGTCTGACTTCCTTCATTAGTTACCAAGCAGATCTCCATCTGTGAAGAGTGTCTGTCCTCAGTATCTGTGACGGATGTAAGACTATCTTCATTAGGTACCAAGCAGATCTCCCTCTGTGAAGAGTGAAGAGTGTCTTTCATCCTCAGTATCTGTGACAGATGTAGGACTAACTTTGTTAGGTACCAAGCAGATCTCCGTCTGTGATGAGTGTCTGTCATCCTCAGTATCTGTGACAGATGCAGGACTATCTTCATTAGGTACCAAGCAGATCTCCCTCTGTGAAGAGTGAAGAGTGTCTTTCATCCTCAGTATCTGTGACAGATGTAGGACTAACTTTGTTAGGTACCAAGCAGATCTCCGTCTGTGATGAGTGTCTGTCATCCTCAGTATCTGTGACAGATGCAGGACTATCTTCATTAGGTACCAAGCAGATCTCCGTCTGTGAAAAGAGTCTGTCCTCAGTATCTGTGACAGATGTAGGACTATGTTCATTAGATACCAAGCAGATCTCCAGCTGTCAAGAGTGTCTGGCCTTAGTATCTGTGACAGTTGTAGGACTATATTCAGTAGGTACCAAGCAGACCTCCATCTGTGAAGAGTGTCTTTCATCCTCAGTATCTGTGACAGATGTAGGACTAACTTTGTTAGGTACCAAGCAGATCTCCGTCTGTGAAGAGTGTCTGTCATCCTCAGTATCTGTGACTGATGTAGGACTATCTTCATTAGGTAAGAAGCAGATCTCCGTCTGTGAAAAGAGTCTGTCCTCAGTATCTGTGACAGATGTAGGACTGTCTTCATAAGTTACCAAGCAGATCTCCGTCTGTGAAGAGTGTCTGCACTCAGTACCTGTGACAGATGTAGGACTATGTTCATTAAATACCAAGCAGATCTCCATCTGCCAAGAGTGTCTGTCATCCTCAGTATCTGTGACTGATGTAGGACTATCTTCATTAGTTACCAAGCAGATCTCTATCTATGAAGAGTTTCTGCCCTTAGTATCTGTGACAGATGTAGGACTATATTCAGTAGGTACCAAGCAGACCTCCATCTGTGAAGAGTGTCTTTCATCCTCAGTATCTGTGACAGATGCAGGACTATCTTCATTAGGTACGAAGCAGATCTCCCGTCTGTGAAGAGTGTCTGTCATCCTCAGTATCTGTGACTGATGTAGGACTATCTTCATTAGGTACGAAGCAGATCTCCTGTCTGTGAAGAGTGTCTGTCATCCTCAGTATCTGTGACTGATGCAGGGCTATCTTCATTAGGTATGAAGCAGATCTCCCGTCTGTGAAGAGTGTCTGTCCTCAGTATCTGTGATAGATGTCGGACTTTCTTCATTACATACCAAGCAGATCTCCGTCTGTGAAGAGTGAAGAGTGTTTGTCAACCTCAGTATCTGTGACATATGTCTGACTTCCTTCATTAGTTACCAAGCAGATCTCCATCTGTGAAGAGTGTCTTTCCTCAGTATCTGTGACAGATGAAGGACTATCTTCATTAGGTACCAAGCAGATCTCCATCTGGCAAGAGTGTCTGTCCTCAGTATCTGTGACAGATGAAGGACTATCTTCATTAGGTACCAAGCAGATCTCCATCTGGCAAGAGTGTCTGTCCTCAGTATCTGTGACAGATGTAGGACTAACTTTGTTAGGTACCAAGCAGATCTCTGTCTGTGAAGAGTGTCTGTCCTCAGTATCTGTGACAGACGTAGGACTTTCTTCATTTGGTACACTCTAAAGGGGTTGCTTTAAATTTTACAGTATTATACTGGCAACAAGATGCACGTCTAATGAGGAGGACTTCCTCATTAGAAGTGCATTCAAACTCATTAACCAGGGTCACTTTCCTGGATTTCATGGACTTTGGTATCCTGGGCATAATGTTACAAAGTACTTGCCACATGTTTTGTGCGATGATCCTCACACTGGGAAAAGCTTTCACACTCCTCCAAGCTAGAGAGCTAGTTGTTCACCTTCTCTGTAACCTCATCAACTATGAGCTCTGTCAGTATCTGTGTGCTCGAGCTCTGGATGTCACCCTTAACACCCATCTTCTCAGCCAATGTCTGTGCTATGAGGCTGCCCATGTCTCCAAGACACTTAGACACCTGGTCCTTTGGCACAAACATAATGCTCGCACCATCACTCTCACACTGCAAGAGCTCAAAGATGTGTGTTGCTGCAACATCAATTAATTCCAAATACATCTCCGTCATTTTGGGTTTTGTTCTCGGTCCAGTGATCCAGCCTCTAGATTAAGCCACTGATGGATGTCAGGCGGACGGGAGAGCAGGTCCTTGTTGACCAAAATGTTGGTCTGTGTACTTGCCTCTGTGTTGTTCATTGTTCTTGCTCTGATTGTCGAATTGAGTCTGCACAATCCTGATCTTACTTATATAGACATATCAGAGTCTATGTCCATATATGGACTGATGGAATCACCAAAGCAGCACCAGAGGAACGTCCTTTGATCCAGAGGTCCAATCAGCAGCAAGGGAAGATCAAAGGAACATGTTCTGCCTCCTCCCCCTCGTTGCCATAGTAACTGTTAAAGAATGGTGCTGCATTAGTCTGCCTATGGTGTAAGAGAGCTGTCAAAAAAGACGTATGCGTAATTAATGATTCGTATTTTTAATGTCCACAATTTCTGTGTCAATAATGTTTTCTCACACAAAAATCTGCGATCATACAAGTAAGTCTGTGAAATTGGGTTCAGATTAAAGTTGATTTTATACGAGTTCAAAGTCTTGTGAATACAACTCACTTTTCTACGAATACGAATTCCTCCCTTTGAATACGAATCCAAGATTTCAAGTACGAATCGAAAAGTGGTGAAATGACGTCACTGAGGTCACAGGTCGCAGGAAAAACAATCGATCTCCTCTAACCGCGCATGCCCAAGCCGCAGCAGAGGCAAACATGGAGAGAGATGCGGACGGAGACAGCCTCCCGGGTGCCTCCAGCTCCAGAGAAACACAACAGGTAACGTTTATCAGAATGTTTATATTGTATAAAATACATTACATTTAATATAAGTATTATTATTGCTTTGACGAGCAAGGTAAAGACTCGATACGGGGCGGGAGACGTGGATCATTCAGCCCAGAGAGGTTACTGTGGAGAAAAGGGAGTCTGTACTCTCCATGTAACAACTTAAAAAGTCATTTATCTCATATCACAACTAGTCCGAGCTGGTTAAATAAGGCCGAAATTAGGCCAGCATAGTCCTCTTCAACAAACAAAGGTCAAGATGCGGCTTTCCATTAATCCAGGCGATAATTATTTCACAACAACAGTCAGTAACTCTACATTAGAAGTGCACATGTGGGGTCTGCATGGGTCCTCACTGGCTTGCTTTTTGGTGTAGATGTAAACCCAAGCTCAAACTTTGAAAATAAGGTTATCGCTTTGCTTGCTTTCTTTTCAGCAGTACTCATGTCTGTAACATTTGTTATTCAATTTCACCTTTTCTCACTCAGATCCAATTAAGAGAGATCATCAGCACTGCACAAAATTTGGTGTCAATGCTGAATAACCGTGTGTCAGGGAATGTCAGGCTGTTAGCTCAGGGACAAGCAGGAGAGGCTGTGCAGTCAGCTGAGAGGCCACAGCAGGCAGTGCAACGCCCAGGAGTGAAACAAGAACTTGCGCGATAGGATATGTTAGTCATTTGTCTGGACAAATATTCAGACAGACTATGCACCTGATTTGGATTTAAGCAGAACAAAATGAAACAGCTGCAGATATTTTAGATTCTGTTATTTCCCTTAGAATATTTTCTTAAGTCAGACCATCATCATGTAAACTAATGAATTAAAATGTAACTTAGCATAGTTATTTCATCATAATGTAGACATCTTCTCAGTTAGGTTGTTTTGTGTTGATGTAATATAAAATTTGACAATAATATTGTGCTATCTTTTTAGATCTTTCCCTGGATTCTTCAATAAGGAGACACGAGGAAAAAGGCGTTTTGCTGCTTACAAACCAAAAGAATATTGTAAGAATTTCTGGGTGAACATATTTCTTCTTGACAAACAACATGAAAAAACACCAAAAGAGGAACTGCCCCTCATGCTGGCTGGCCTTGGAAAACGCACTCTTACCATCTCTGAAAACATGACACACTCAGAGGTATGCTACCATTCATTCACTGCCTTGTGTCAAGTCATATCTAAGAATAACACACATCTTTGAATTCATCTTCATGCATAATTTAACTTATATTTACATGATGAAATGCTCAGTGGTTCATAGAAGTAAGTCATTGCAATGAAGTTTTAACCATGCTTTTATCTCTCAAGTTTTCAGATTTGCTTATCAGTGCATACCCAAGACTAGCAAATATCTGTGGTGGATGGATGCTGCACAAATCTACAGGTGTGTAGGTATATACAGTAGATTAATGTTGTTTCAAAAATACTCTTTTGATGGGTAATTACTATTTATACAGGTTTGCTGAGTATAATTTAGTATAATATTTAAATTTTAGGTGGAGGTGGGCAGCGGAAACTCATCGTTGTGCCACCAGATCTACATGGCTACACTGGGCATCAGTTAAAAACAGTGAGCGGAATGGAAAGCACACTTTGTACGTTTGTCCTTTACAAGAAGAACTCGATATGCTTCCATTACCACCTGAAGCAAAGGAGTTCAAGAACATGCCCAAAGCCCAGTGTACGACCTGCAAGAAAATGGTTCCACTTCAGATTCTTCCAGTGCACATCGAGGACTGCAAGAAAGAACTTGTAGATTTGTGTTGTTCTGGTGAAGAGGTAGTCAGTTTAGTCTTTAGTCTTAATTTTACATTTCACATTGTATAGTTGATATTGAAAAATGAAGTGTTATGTGACACTTGACTTTTTATTTCAATATATTTTTTATTGTATCCCTACAATAATACAATGCTTCTTCATCTGCCCTGTGAATTCTATTTTTAGACAGCCGAATGTCCTGTGTGCAAAAATGCATTTCAAGTTGACATCATTGAGATCCATGCAGCCACATGTGGATTACGGTAATATTAATGATTTCAGTGCAACTTTAATGTACAGCCAAGACAGTCTTTGACAAATGACATTTAAGGAGATTGCCTTGCAAAATTGTTTATGTGTGCAACTATTGATTTCAAAATAATTTAGGACCAGCTGTTTTCTTGATGTGTGCAGGCGTTCACACAATGACAGCCATGAGTCACTTGCATCAGGACCAGTTACTCCTATCAGTGCCTTTCAAAGGTAATATTGTGCATTTGGTAATTTTGGTGGCAAATTATGTTATCTGGATAATATACCCTTTAAAGTGATACAATGTCAGTCTGTTGAAAAGCTTTGTCTTGTTGGAGTGTGATCACAGTGTTGTTTGTGACAAATGTTGCTCTTATCCTGCACTGAGGCTTCCTCTCAACCCTTAGAATTTCACCAGTGGAGGTGTGGCAACTGCTGTCGGTGCCCACCCCAATAACCCCTGAATAATAGCACCAAACAGCTATGACATCACACAGACTGCATTGTTTTTTTTTCAAATGCTTAATGTTTAATTAGAAATAAATTAGTTAATAAAGCACTCAGAAAATACATATTGGTGTCTATTTTAATGTTCAATTTTTGTCTTTTGTTTTGATTCCAGCTCTGATGAAATCTTGAATTGGATCTCAGGTCAAGTCGATGGCGCAAATACCTTTTCCATCTGTGTGTCACGAACTAACCTCTTCAGCAGAGGCATGCAACAGTGGCAACGCCAGAAGAAGATCACACCCAAAAGTAGACTTCGGGTCACATTCTTTGGTGAAGCAGGCATCGATACTGGTGCCCTTAGCAGAGAATTCCTCACAGGTAAAAATGTTTGTCTATGTTAAATTTTACAGTAAGAGCAAAAATGTGCACACTCAATTCTTTAAAGGAAAAGACATCATCTGCACATGGGGGCCTCTGGTGGTACAGTGGGGCTGAAATGCTAATTAAATGTTTAAAAAAGGAGCGACAGAAGAGACCTTTTGGATTTTCCTGTGTTTTGCAGAAATGCTGGCAGAGATTGAAAACCGGCTCTTTGTTGACAGTCCGGATAAGAAAGGGAAGAATCCTGCTTATTGTCTAAACAGTTTGGACTCTAACTTCTTCAGGTGTGAAGTGAAATTTCTTGTGTTTTCTTTCAGCTTACTACTCTGTTCTATTAAATGTTGTACTGTAATTGTAATGAAGCACTGTATTTGTTGTGTGTTTTGTTTTGGTTAGGAGTGCTGGGGAAGTCATGGCTGCTAGTCTGGCACAAGGTGGACCTTGCCCGAACTTCATGCGCCTGTGGTGCTACAGATATCTCTGCTCTGGCGACTCTGATGGCGTTCAAGTGTCTGCCAGTGATGTAACAGATACTGAACTGTCACTGCTTATTGAGAGGGTAAATACAATTTTAACAAAGTCAGTAATTATGTTAATGTCATTCTGATATAGCTTCTAAAATTAATGATTTGATTTGTTGCCTGCAGAGAACAATGAGGCAATGTAACTTTTGACTTGACACTTATTCTGTTTTCAGATAATCAGCGCTGGTAATGACAACATCAGTGACCTGATTGACAACATTGTTACCTGCGGATACACGGGAATTGTGTCTGTGGAAAAAAAAGACAGCATGATAAGGTATTTTGGTGACATTTTTTGTTTTGTAATGATGGCAATGATGTATTTTTACAGGACTTTTTGATTTGAATTACTTTATTTTTGGTTAAATCTAAACAAGGAACACAAGTAGCATGGTGTTGGTCTCATGCAAAGTTGTTTTGTTGAAGTTCTAGACATGTAACCAAATTATAGCACCATACACACACAGGCGTATGCATGAAGAGTTCTTGTGTGTTTTTTCCCTCTACATCTAACAGTTTTACCTCTGAAATAGATTCTCCTGATAAAACATTTTGCCATTTAGAGCTATTGTACTTCACTCCACCATGAGAGTCATCCCAATGCTTGACCAGATCAGAAAAGGCCTGCAGCTCTATGACCTACCAAAAATCATGATGACCCATCAAGACCTCTGCCTCCCACTGTTTGTTCCAGGGGAAGAAGATAAGGTATATCCTTATGTTTAGGACTGTTTTTAATTGAGCATGGACATCCTTTGCAAGAAGTGCAACGTTAAATGTAGGACTGAAATGCATTTCCTTATTCTTTAAGGTGGATGCAGCCTTCCTCCTAGAAAGGAGCCGCCCTGTCTACAGTGAGATTGGATCTACCAAGCACCAGATGGAAGTAAACATCATGAACTTTCTTCAGGACTACCTTCAGGAAACTGAGGACTCTGGTATGTTTCAGACAAGATGAAATATACTCTGACCTCTAGGACAACACACTGTCATGAAACAAGACATAGACGGCTATAGTTGACAATAACTAGAGGTGTGGACAGTTGCTCCAACAAACACATATTTGTCAAAATCCTTGTTGTTTCTGCTTTGATTTATCAAATGTTATACTCAAAAAGGTCAATATGATTTTTGTATGTTGTATGTATGCAAAGTATTTTATGAACTTGAAAACTAAAATGTTTTACTTTCCATTCAGACTAACAATGTATTAATCTCTTCATTAAGAACAAGATGGCAACTGCAACAATGGCATTCCTCCAGAAGGCTTGACCGTGGGACACATCATGCAGTGGTTGACGGGACAGCGTCATAAGCCGGTTCTGCTCAGTGAAAAGAAGGACTTTGTGATTAATGTGGAATTCCACCATGACTGTGACACACAACACACTATTTGTTTTCCAACTGTAAGCGCCTGCAGCCTCAGTCACCTTCCCCTCAGCTCATCTGAAAACATACAGTGACTTCAAAAACATTATGACACTGGCCTTATGCCACGGGCAAACTTTTGACAGGGTGTAAACACTCAATCTAAAGAAAATGACCAAGCAACTGTGGCATGTTAAAGGTTTTATTCTTTTATCATTCAAGTGACAATTCACTGTAACAAAGCAATTGCTTTTCTGTTTACGATGGTTTATGCCAAGTTAATTCACAAGTGAATTCTGTTAACTGTAATGGAAATGTCCTATGTTTGAACTAAGTCTTAACACATTCAGCACTATGTAAAGGTTTTAGGCAAGTATACCAATTACAGTAAGTAAACAAATATAGGCATAGAATATTTTTTAAAAATTAAAATTGTTTTATGGACTTTTTATCCAGAAACAACATGCAAATAATGAATAGAAGATAAATATAAATCAAATTAACATTTGATGCAGCCACACTTTGCCTTTAAAAATCACCAGTTCTTCTAAGCACACTTTATCAGTTTTTCAGGGATTTGGACTGGTAGGTTGCCCTCAAAGAGCCCTGACAACATCAAGGCGGTTTGGTAACATATAAAGAGAAAGGAATTGAAGACTACAACCCCATAATATCTGGTTAGCTCTCTATGATGCTTGGAACAACCTACCAGTCCACATCCATGAAAAACTGAAAGTGTACCGATGATTTTTGAGTGCAAAGGGTGGCCCCAAATGTTAATCAGATTTATGTTTATCTTCTATTCATTCTTTGCATGTATTTGTTTACCTACTGTAATTGTTATACTTGCCTAAAACCTTGCACAGTACTGCACATGTACATACATTTCAACCTAGATGTTTGGGACGCTTGCCTCCCTCCAACTGTTCAACCTCTTACAAATTAAATATTTTGCAAGATCCTGTTACAGCTCGGTGTTTCTTGTGTTGGTCTAAGCCTTGCAATAAACTGAACCATTGTTATGTAAATGTCTCTGCCAAATGACTCAGATGATGCCAAGGGATTTATCATGGACTGAACAGTTTCCATGATATAAGGAGTCAGAGGGCACTCAGTTTCCTGGACTTGAATCCCACATGGTTCCTCTTGAACAGCATCAAACATCTCCCAGTCAGTTCCAAAAAGCTCCATGTTCTGGAAATAAAAATATTCTGTTTAAGATTATTTTGTATGGAAAAGCATTTGTTAACCTCATAGAATAACTGCCCGAATCATATTTTAGAGTTCTATCATGATTATACAAAGTGACTCAGGAGTGTTAGGAGAGTAGAAGTAGGTAGATATCACAATTTAGCCAAACTATAACTTAGGTAATTAAGCTTATGAGGCTAGGAATTTAGAAATATTTCACTGACCTACACAAAAAGAGTGCAAACGACAGAAAACATTTAACCAGAGAATAAAATGTGTAAGGTTTCAGCAATCAAAACCTGTATTGTAAATTTTGCTTGATTGACTTGCTCTAATTATGTGATAGTATCAATCAATCAATTAATCAAACTTTATTTGTATAGCACTTTTCATACAGGACTTTGGAATACAAAGTGCTTTACATGAGAAAAAGATAAAATATTAAGTGGAATAAAAAGCAGAAATTGCATAATTGCATAAAATGAAAACATAAGACCCCCACAATCCCCCCTCCCCCAAACCACATTCAATATCCACACTCACCCAAACACACAAAGACATAAAAAGGAAATTCTGACAGAAAACTGAATAAGAGGACTGAGGAAACTCTTTCTTGAATTAAAATTGAGGAAACACAGGAGCTAAAATGAAAATACAACTTAAAAATACTAGAGGGTAAGATAAATAAATGTGTAAATACATAGATAAATAAGATAGTATAACAGTATAGAATAAAAGTTAAATTAATATGGTAAAATGAGAAAGTGTAACATCAGGTGCATAATAAATCAGCTAAAATAGGATCATTAAAGGAAAAGCATTTAACAAAGAAATAAAAAATCTGAACTGAAAGGTAGAAATAAAACAGAATAAAAGGGTTAAAATAAGTTAAAATATAATGTCAAATAATATTAAATACAATTAACTAAAAGCCAGATTAAAAAGGTAGGTCTTGAGTTTTCTTTTAAAAAATGAACAGTAGGTGCTCTCAGGTCCTCAGGTAGACTGTTCCACAGACGGGGGCTGTAATAACAAAAAGAAGCTTCCCTGTATGTTTTAGTTTTAACTCTGGGAACAGTTAAAAGACCCCTACCTGAGGACCTGAGGGCTCTACAGGGTGCATATGGTAAAAGCAAATTGGATAAATATGCAGGAGCCAGACCGTTGAGATTTAAAGTATCAATCAAGTGTCACACATATACAAACTTATTTATAATAACTAAACAGTTTTATCCTAAATTTGAGCGCTCTACTCCTTCTATGATGTGGAAAATATTGGCACACTTTAATTGTATATAAAAATAGACTGTGTTACATAAACTTTAGACTTCACATATTCAGGTTCAAAACTTGTCAGCTTCACTTTGCTTTTGTACAGTGCTTCAAATATAAGCATCAACAAACCTGCAAATCTTCATTCACGTCACTAGGGTTCTTCATGTGACCCAAAACCCAGAGCTGGTTTGGGGAGAGTCCACCTTCAGACCTTAAAGGATGGTTGTCCCAGCCCTCTGTGAAGGTGTGAAGAGCCTCTGCCAGGCGTGGAAGAAAAACAAAGTGGACACAATACAGATGAACCACATCTGTCAAGTCGAGCAGGCCATCTTCCTCAAGACTGTGAAGAATTTCATAGTACAGTCGGGTCACGCTGGTCCAGACATCTCGCCACAAGCGCTCTATTCTAGATCAGAAAAGGGACATTGTCCAATTAGAAGTAATAGCTCAAACTCTCAATGAAAAAAATCTCTCATGTTCTTTCTATTTACATACTGTTAATTAAGTCAATTATTGTTGTTACCTCTGATTATGTACACTCCGCCCAGATATGAAACTCCCTCTTCCTGTTCCTTTAACAGTGAACATGGTCTCAGCAATGGCAACATTTTCAACACCTTCATCGCCCCTGACCCTTGAAAATACGTTGGAGAAATGTCCAGTCATAATCATCTCAACAAAATCTAATATTACTGAAATGAGTAATTAGTCCATGGAAACAATGTCCCATGTTTATTGTATTGTGTACCTGGAAGGCCAGCCATACTTTTCCACTGCCTTCAGAAAAAATGACTGTGCAGTGTCTGAGCGGTTGTTTGTTGCTGGTTCCAGATAGAAAATCTGTATAGAAAGACAGAGTGTTTGAATCTGTAGAGGCCAAACACTAAGGCTTCAAACACAAAAGATAGAAATGATCTTAATTGATACCTAGGGAGATTCAGAACTCATAGCAACAGTGGTTAAAACAGGAACAGATAAGAGTCAAGAACACCAAGCATGAGCAAATTTCAAAGGTTCTTTTTTTGTTGCATTGAACCATGTGGGTAAAATAATGACCACTAAATGTATAAACACAGACTTTTACCTCACTATTGACCATTGTGTTAATCACAAACATTTTTGTTCAGTGTTTTCAAGCGACATTTATTTTGATTAAATACTCAATATATAATCATAATAATAATAATAACAATACAGCACTATGAACAGAGATGGCATACCTTTCTGGAATACCCATCTATGGCTCCAAATATGATGATGTTGTACCTTGACAGCAAAAAAAAAATGGCAATGAAAAGTCACCTCCCTCCCAACCAAAAACTTACGTAAATAAAATGCCTTACCGTATGAGCTTATGATTTGTGTCCACATGGACTAATGATAAAGGACCCTGCACGAAGTATGACCTCCTTACGATGCACCCCAGTTGTGTCATCGTCTCCAGAACACCTGGAGCATCGACTCTGTGCATAGACTCCTTGATCCGATCCCACTGAACTCTGTGCCCATCTGCTTGCAGGCAGCCTTTTACCATTCTGTATCCTGCATATGGGATCCTCCTTTTTATGGACAGCACAGTATCATCCAATTCACTATCTGATAAGTTGCTGTATGTAGATCTTGTGGACAACCCAAGTTCACGCATAGGCCGAAAGATTGTGCTTTGGCTGACACCTAGCAGATTTGCGATGAGGGACACTGGTAAAGCCATGTTGATGAGCCGGGACAGAAGCTCCTCAGAAAAAATGAATTTTGGTCGTCCTCGTTCCCCAGCTCTAATAAAAGCACAGGGACTTTCTTGGGAAACAGCTGCGTGGATCTGACTTTGCAGAGATAAAATGCACTCCACAATTTCAGCTGGAATGTTTAATGTTGTGGAGGCAGCTGTAAAAATAAATGCTTCCTGATTTACCACGTATTGAAAGTAGTCCAAATTCAAATGTGGTTGACTCAACACATCCACAATCCTTGAAATCAGGCGTTCATACAATTCAGTAGCCACCAGTCCCTGTGAAAAACAAAATACAAGTTTGATGCATTGGGTAAAACTGTTAACATGGTTGTTTTACAATACACAGTACTGTATTGATGCCATAATGTAACAATTGGATGGACACCATTGGAAAAGCTTATTTGCAAACTTAAATATTTTTAACAAATACATATGCCCAAATGATGTAAACAGAGGTATTTAATGCATCAAAATTATATTTTGTTTTTCACAGGGACTGGTGGCTACTTTATTTTTACGGCTGCCTCCACAACATTAAACATACCAGCTGAAATTGTGGAGTGCATTTTATCTCTGTAAAGTCAGATCCACGCAGCTGTTTCCCAAGAAAGTCCCTGTGCTTTTATTTATATACTGTGCGTATGCGTGAACTTGGGTTGTCCACAGGATCTACATACAGCAACTTATCAGATAGTGAATTGATGATACTGTGCTGTCCATAAAAAGCAGGATACAGAATGGTAAAAGGCTGTCTGCAAGTAGATGGGCACAGACTTCAGTAGGATCAGATCAAGGAGCTTTTGTTTTGTTATGATTTATTTTGTGGGGTGGTACATGAATTATTAATATTCATTTAGAAACTTGAGACATGGAGCCATTTGATTGTTTTTTTCTACTGATTAATATTCGCAAGAACTCGAGACATTACGCCATCTGATTTGTTCATTTTATCTGGACCACTTAACCCCTCATATAAATAAAAGTGTTTCTGAACAGGATTACCGACTGCAATTTTAAAAGACTAAGAAATTAAAACAGGAGCTGTGTTCTGACTGTTAAACCGCCACCTTTGTTTGTTGAAGAGGACTATGCTGGCCTAATTTCGGCCTTATTTAACCAGCTCGGACTAGTTGTGATATGAGATAAATGACTTTTTAAGTTGTTACATGGAGAGTACAGACTCCCTTTTCTCCACAGTAACCTCTCTGGGCTGAATGATCCACGCCTCCGCCCAGATCGAGTCTTTACCTTGCTCGTCAAAGCAATAATAATACTTATATTAAATGTAATGTATTTTATACAATATAAACATTATGATAAACGTTACCTGTTGTGTTTCTCTGGAGCTGGAGGCACCCGGGAGGCTGTCTCCGTCCGCATCTCTCTCCATGTTTGCCTCTGCTGCGGCTTGGGCATGCGCGTTAGAGGAGATCGATTGTTTTTCCTGCGACCTGTGACCTCAGTGACGTCATTTCACCACTTTTCGATTCGTACTCGTAATCTTGGATTCGTATTCAAAGGGAGGAATTCGTAGTCGTAGAAAAGTGAGTTGTATTCACAAGACTTTGAACTCGTATAAAATCAACTTTAATCTGAACCCAATTTCACAGACTTACGTGTATGACCGCAGATTTTTGTGTGAGAAAACATTATTGACACAGAAATTGTTGAAATTAAAAATACGAATCATTCATTATGCATACGTCTTTTTTGACAGCTCTCTTACACCATATCTGCCTGTATCAGGCCAACTGTAATAATCAGCCTTTGCATGTGAGACCCTGCACTCTGCAGTCAGCTGGCTACAGACCAAACACCCTCAGGCCCTCCTCCTCATCTCTGGGGACTTTAATCACACCTCTCCATCCTCCACTTTGCCCACTTTAACCCAGTATGTCACCTGCCACACCAGAGACAATAAAATACTGGACTTACTGTATGCAAACACCAAGGATGCATACAAGTCATCACCCCTCCCTCCCCTGTGGAGATCAGACCACAACCTGGTTTATCTCCAGCCCGTGTACAAACCACTTTTCCACAGACAGCCAGCTGTGACCCGGGCAGTTAAGAGATGGTCTGAGGAGACTGAAGAGGCTCTGAGGGACTGTTTTGAGTCAACTGTGTGGAAGGAGTTCTGTGATCCTCACGGGGAGGACATCGACAACCTCACAGACTGTATAACGGATTACATTAACTTCTGTGTGGAGGACACTGTACTCACCAGGACTGTACGGTGCTTTTCCCATGTTCAGCATGGGAAAAGAAAGAACTAATTCAATTTTGGACTACCTTCATTGGTTACCAAGCAGATCTTCTTCAGTGAAGAGTGTCTGTCATCCCTAGTATCTGTGACTGATGTAGGACTATCTTCATAAGGTACCAAGCAGATCTCCATCTGTGAAGAGTGTCTGTCCTCAGTATCTGTGACATATGTCTGACTTCCTTCATTAGGTACCAAGCAGATCTCCATCTATGAAGAGTGAAGAGTGTCTGTCATCCTCAGTATCTGTGACAGATGTAGGACTATCTTCATTAGTTACCAAGCAGATCTACATCCTTGAAGAGTGTCTGTCCTCAGTATCTGTGACAGACGTAGGACTTTCCTCATTTGGTACACTATAAAGGGATTGCTTTAAATTTTACAGTATTATTATTCTGGCAACAAGATGCACGTCTAATGAGGAGGACTTCCTCATTAGAAGTGCATTCAAACTCATTAACCAGGGTCACTTTCCTGGATTTCATGGACTTTGGTATCCTGGGCATAATGTTACAAAGTACTTGCCACATGTTTTGTGCGATGATCCTCACACTCCGGGGAAAAGCTTTCTCACACTCCTCCAAGCTAGAGAGCTAGTTGTTCACCTTCTCTGTAACCTCATCAACTATGAGCTCTGTCAGTATCTGTGTGCTCGAGCTCTGGATGTCACCCTTAACACCCATCTTCTCAGCCAATGTCTGTGCTATGATGCTGCCCATGTCTCCAAGACACTTAGACACCTGGTCCTTTGGCACAAACATAATGCTCACACCATCACTCTCACACTGCAAGAGCTCAAAGATGTGTGTTGCTGCAACATCGATTAATTCCAAACACATCTCCGTCAGTTTGGGTTTTGTTCTCGGGTCCAGTGATCCAGCCTCTAGATTAAGCCACTGTATGGATGTCAGGCGGACGCCTGAGTAGGTCCTTGTTGACCAAAATGTTGGTCTGTGTACTCGCCTCTGTGTTGTTCATTGTTCTTGCTCTGATGTCGAATTAAGTCTGCACAATCCTGATCTTACTTATATAGACATATCAGAGTCTATGTCCATATATGGACTGATGGAATCACCAAAGCAGCACCAGAGGAACGTCCTTTGATCCAGAGGTCCAATCAGCAGCAAGGGAAGATCAAAGGAACATGTTCTGCCTCCTCCCCCTCGTTGCCATAGTAACTGTTAAAGAATGGTGATGCATTAGTCTGCCTGTGTCAGGCATGGATGTATTATGAGAACTGGATACCAGACCGCCCCTCGGCGGCACGCCGATTTTTCCCAGTGGCCACTCGTGGTATTGCAACGAAAAATCCCCACTGGGCCCAAAAAGCATTTTTCCCATAGGCGGCAATAGTAAAAGAGACGGCTGTAAAACTGTTTACAGGACATCTTCAGCCATAAACACGGTCAATTACTGATCTTTGTATTTTATATTTTTAAAACTTGGACTTTTGATCAGTCAAAAAGTGTTCAAAAGGCCAGAAAAGCCAGAGGAAAGTCGCTATCTCTCTGATGACGTCACAGCTGTACACACGCACTCTCAAAGCGCGGTCATGCTGTGTCTCGAGAGCGAGGACGCCCACTAACTTTCTTAAGGCTGTATGGAGCAAAATTGTTCTGAAAGTTGGGAAAACGACTAAACGGTGAGTTTCTTTTTGACATAGAGTGACTTAACACATGTATTCTCTCAGAGTTAACTATCACTCACTTGATAGTTGTGGTTTGTAAACGTATTTAGACTTTATAGTTCAATTAAATCCACGTCCACGTATCTTGACTGTACTTACATCAGACTGCTGTGTATTGGATAATATACAATGGAATAAAGAATTAAGTAAGATACATTTTACTAACACGATGGTCCTACATTACAAGTATATTCAGTTTAAAGAAAGTTTAAAAACGTGCCCGAATAACTGTAACTAATGTGTAGAATATGTGTCAGGGGATCACTGAGCTGTGTTTGGTAGATGGATCTTTATTCGACATATATGTAAATGTATTAATTGTTTTATAAATAATACATTCAGATAATGTAAGTTCTAGACTGTAAAAATATTAATAAAAGAGAGACTTTATAAAACGAAAAACTTTACTTGAATAAATTGATAAAGTACAATAAAGATCAATAACAACACAATTGTCATGTTCCAGTTGATTAAATAAGATTTTTAATTTTTAATTTAAGATTTTTCTCTCAACAGAGATTGGAGGTAGAGGGGCATCACTCCAGGGAAAAGAGTGAACATGGCTGAATGTGTCCTGCAGCTGTGGAGGATGGTTTAATAAACAAGTTTCATTAATGACAGTATGGTGGTCATTCTGATTTATCTCATGTATTTGTCATATTTTATGTATCACTCATGTATTACACTATTTACTCTATTCAAACAAGATAATCTTAATAAAATACAAACTTTTTTGGCCTACCTAGAACATTGGCAGTTTTTTCTGAGAATAATTCATTAATAATTAACGTGAATAACATTTTTTAAGTAAGACTCAAAAACATTTTTTTAAACATTTCATTATATTGTGTTTTTATTTTGATTTCTTACATTTTTTTATGCCATTCATATTTTATAGAAAATAGAATATAACAAATATAAACCTTACCCCATAACATTATGTATAAAATATAACTGTTTCAGATAACATTATATCTTAAAAATTTAAGGCTGGGAACAAACATGGCAGAGGTTTTCATATAACATGAGTATTTAACCACTTTAAAGTGAACGTCTTAACTGAAGTTATCATTAGAAATTGACAAATCAAACAAAACTAACCATTTATGTGAGTGTGTGTGGTTTAGAGGTCTTGGACTATTTACTCCTAATGTTATTAATGATAATTATGTATTTGTTTATTTCATAGCCTATATTTTAGTTCACATTAGTTCACTTTTAGTTCAGTAGTTCCATCACACTGTTCACTCCCAACGCTGTCTGTTTTTGAATAAAGTACATTTTTTAGAACTTTTATTAAAAATTTAGTATTTTGATTTGTTCAGATAAAATATGAGTGATATTCCTGAAACATCACTATCGTTGACAGTTTTACTGACATACACTGTTGTCGACATATTTTTTTAGTGTTTCATGACAGTGACACCATTTTGAATCCCAGACAGAAAATAGACACCAGGACAATATGGCCTAAAAATAAATACATAACTAAATACATAAATACAATTGTGACCCACATACAGTATTCATTAGAACAAGCAATTTGTTTATTCAAGAAATTAAAAGAAAAACCTCTTGTGTACCAATTCGATTCTTCTCATAAAAGTTTAATAAAATTGATAAATCTTCAGTATGGTTATATTTTACACAGATCAATATCTAATCAGGGACTTTCAAGAAAAATGCATGGTCAAACTCATTAACCAGGTCACTGGATCTGATTTCATGCACCCCGGTAAATATGGCATAAGTAATAAAAGCACTTGTTGTGCGATGATTCGTGATCCTCCCTCCGGGGAAAAGTTTTCACACTCCTCCAAGCTAGAGAGCTAGTTGTTCACCTTCTCTGTAATATCAAGTCTGAGCTCTGTCAGTATCTGTGTGCTCGAGCTCTGGATGTCACCCTTAACACCCATCTTCTCAGACAATGTCTGTGCTATGAGGCTGCCCATGTCTCCAAGACACTTAGACACCTGGTCCTTGGCACAAACATAATGCTCGTGACCATCACTCTCACACTGCAAGAGCTCAAAGATGTGTGTTGCTGCAACATCGATTAATTCCAAACACATCTCCCTCAGTTTGGGTTTTGTTCTCGGTCCAGTGATCCAGCCTCTAGATTAAGCCACTGTATGGATGTCAGGCGGATTCCTGAGTAGGTCCTTGTTGACCAAAAATGTTGGTCATTGTACTTGCCTCTGTGTTGTTCATTGTTCTTGCTCTGATGTGGAATTAAGTCTGCACAAATCCTGATCTTACTTATATAGACATATCAGAGTCTATGTCCATATATGGACTGATGGAATCACCAAAGCAGCAAGCCAGAGGAACTTGATCCAGAGGTGAAACAACTCAGCAGCAAGGGAAGATGGAACATGTTCTGCCTCCCTCCGGCCATAGTAACTGTTAGAATGGTAAATAATCTGCCATGTGTCAGGCCAACTGTAATAATCAGCCTTTGCATGTGAGACCCTGCACTCTGCAGTCAGCTGGCTACAAACCAAACACCCTCAGGCCCTCCTCCTCATCTCTGGGGACTTTAATCACACCTCTCCATCCTCCACTTTGCCCACTTTCACCCAGTATGTCACCTGCCACACCAGAGACAATAAAATACTGGACTTACTGTATGCAAACACCAAGGATGCATACAAGTCATCACCCTCCCTCCCCTGTGGAGATCAGACCACAACCTGGTTTATCTCCAGCCCGTGTACAAACCACTTTTCCACAGGCAGCCAGCTGTGACCCGGGCAGTTAAGAGATGGTCTGAGGAGACTGAAGAGGCTCTGAGGGACTGTTTTGAGTCAACTGTGTGGAAGGAGTTCTGTGATCCTCACGGGGAGGACATCGACAACCTCACAGACTGTATAACGGATTACATTAACTTCTGTGTGGAGGACACTGTACTCACCAGGACTGTACGGTGCTTTTCCCATGTTCAGCATGTGAAAAGAAAGAACTAATTCAATTTTGGACTACCTTCATTAGTTACCAAGCAGATCTTCTTCAGTGAAGAGTGTATGTCCTCAGTATCTGTGACAGATGTAGGACTATCTTCAGTAGGTACCAAGCAGACCTCCGTCTATAAAGAGCGTCTGTCCTCAGTATCTGTGACAGATGTAGGACTATCTTCATTAGGTACCAAGCAGATCTCCTTCTGTGAAGAGTGTCTCTCCTCAGTTTCTGTGACAGATCTCAGACTATCTTTATTAGCTACGGCGTAACCGCCATATACTTTGGGGGGGAGGTGTCCCCCAATATTGGAAAAATACCAATCTGTCCCCCCCAATAATAAGCCTATTATATCTTAATATGTGACATATGATATGCCCTCCTTTTATGAAACCTGGCTGTAGTGGATCCGTCACTTGTTATTTCTCATTTACTTTAAATTTAAGAAAAAAAAGAGAAACAAAACTGTGACCCCCCCTCCCTGTAGCCTACACTTGGTTCAGCCCCACCGTAAACACCAGCTCGCGGCTTCGTTTGAAAAACCGCTCAGTCCGCCTGTCACTGGTGGTCATTAAGGGTCAGGAACAAATGGAGGTTGGGACAAAAAGAAGGAAGCAGGACCAACAGGCGGACATTCGCCTTTGTTCAGACGGTAAGCTACTAGACACGCAAAAAGTAGTGTCATGGTCAAAAAGACCGCTCCAATGTTGTAATAAATGTGAAGAAATATCGCTCATCACTGCGTTCATCATCTGACCGACTGTTGGAGTCTCGGACCGAGGAGTTCCCGCACTTCCCAATTCGCTGATAAGCCTCGATTCATTCATAAATGGCCTGTAAAACCTCAAACCTGTTGACTCCTGGTCTGGCTCCGCTTATTACGTCGGTTTATTTTTGTAGTCAAGTTAACTGTGATCTGGTTTTGAGACAGTTTGTTTTATTTTGAAAGTCACAGGGCCTTTTTAGGAAGTTTCCGTGCACAACTTCCGGTCCTGCTCGATCTGCCCTCCGCTGAATTACATGCATGAAAACTTCAGCATCGCAGCACCGGCAAAAAAGGATGGCTGTGAACCAGCCCGACCGCGCCGGAGCGGATCCAGTGTAATATCACAAATTCAATTTAATGGAAAACTTTCTGATCTGATCCGGAGGCTTAATTATGGTGGGGGAAACTTTTAAAAGGGGTTCATTTGAACTGTTTCATCAGTGCGTGCTGTTCTTTTTATCGCCCCCCCTCCCCGTGTCGTGTGAGGTGTGTGTGTGCGTGTGTGTGTGTGTGTGTGTGTGTGTGTGTTAGAGAGAAAGAAATTGTTTGATGGCTTTATACTTCACTTGGCGCTTAAACAGGCTGGGTATGGTTAAAGCAAATAGCAGTAGCAGCAATAAAAGTAGAATATTCAATGCATCAATTTAAAATGATCATTTTGCTCAGTCATTGTTTCTTTAATCCAATGATTTTTTTAGTAAAATGATACCTGCTCTGAAGATGAACAGGTGAAGCATTGTAATATGAGTCTCTAAACAGCGTAAAAACATTATTTGGGTCTTTCCACCAAAAGAGTGCAGTTTGCTTGTTGTAACTCTTCAAAATTACACTTAATTTTTCATTCCATTTCAATTTAGAATTTAGTAATATACACATTTACTCATTCAAAATGAGTACTGGTCAATCTCAGGCTACTTTATTTAATTAATTGCAACTTCTAAAAGTTTATTATCATTGCAATTTTTTCTCTGCTGTTACCAAAACTCAAATGCCATTTTAAAACCATGTTTAAAAGAATATCAATCACATACGATGTTTTCCCTTAAAAAAAGAGTTAATTTACAAGAAATGGTTGGTTACATGATGAAAATACTAATATTTATGACAAAAGATGATTATTTTTACCAGAGTTGTATTTTTCTGAGAATGCAAATCAAAACTTTTCCTTTATAGGACATAAAAAATAAATTTAATCCAAAGATTGAGCATGTAGTTCATTTAGCAATCAGACAGCTGTTGGAACCAATATAAATGTAAAAATACAGTTTATTTTCTTTATTTTTGAAGTAACAATTAAATAATCAGAAAAAAACCATTTGGTAACAAGAATGAAAATGGGTAACAGGAATGAGTATGTGAGTGCGTTACGTGAGTCAAAACTGATCTCAGATGACAGCAAATTTTAGTTTGATATTTCATTTAAAATCTATGCAGTCATGTAGACCAGTTACTATTCATCCATTCATTATATTATTTACATTTGTTCATTCATTGTATTCTTTTAATCAGTACAAAAGGGCATCAGAGGGAACTAGCCTACTCATTGCTGTTACTGCCAACACATTTATTAAATTCTTTCTAAAATAGATTACTTATTACTTGTTTTATACACAGTTCTATGTTGTTTTGACCTGTTAGGGAGCAGTGTAGAGGGAAAAAAAAACAGCCACACACATCCAGAGAAGAGCCCCCCTCATGTATTTGAATTGAGTGGACAATATTAGGAGCACTTTTATATAATAGAGAAAATGAAGTATTATCAATCTGTATCAACTTCAACAAAAAATGAAAATGCAGGAGCTTTATAAAATATGAATTTATGGCAGAGTTGTTGTTTTGGATTTTAAAAGATTGCACAGGCCAATGAATTGTAAGTCTGTAAAGTTATGTTATATATTACCCGACAAAGTGGTTAAGTTCAAATTAAAGAAGTGAAATGTTTTTTGTCTATATTTCATAAATACTAAAAAAGTACATGTCATTATTAGAGGTCAATGTTTTTCAATATCAAGCAGTTTTGATATGAAACTTAACTATTGTGATAGACTTCTCAACCATATCACTCAGGTCAGACTCAGGCATCTCTTGTTTATGTGTTTTGTTGCCTGGTAGTCAATTAACACCAAGATTTTACATTTAATTTTTATTTAATCTATGATTTCGTTCACATAAAACTTTCCAGTGTAAATGTGCAGGAATTTATTTTAAGACAAATCAACAAAAGGATAATTCACTTTGACTTACTTTGACTTACTTAAAAGTCCATAGTACATCTTACTGTTTCAATCACAATATTTAAACCAACACACTTTAGGTATGAAAGTTTTCCTCATTGGTCCTATTTGCTGCTATGTCAGAGAAATTTCAGACTGTTCTTGAAATGTTAATTCAAATGGCCAACGTATCCCTCAAAACTATGTTCTAGATGAGCAAATCTTTATCAATGTATGGAAATGTGAAATTGTGGGAAATGCACTTGAAAAAATAATATCTGGGGAAGGACTCACATTTGGACCCCCCCAATATCTATACCATGGTTACGCCCTTGACTCTACTAACATGTCCTTCATGTATTCTGAAGGACATGTTTCTTCGATTTTTTAAAAAATATTAATGGATTCAGAATAGTAAAGGATAATAATTGCGATTCTTACATGAATCGATTTTTTACTCCCACGCCTTCCCGTTTTTTCTATTTAAATGATTTCTCACAGCAATTATGCTGTAGTTTGTTGAGTCACTAGGTTCTTTGTTTTGGTCATAGATTGCCTGAAGGTGCCTCTGCAGAAGCTGGGCTGCCCAAAGGAGGCCGTTGAACAGCAGCTGGCCCTCATCAGAAGATCAATTTCTGAAAAAAACAGTGACATAAGGAAAAGCAGCCCTCAGACAACGGTGAGTACTGCATTCAAACTTGTTAAAAAAATCCCACCACTCATTTAGTAGGGGTGTAATGGTTCACCTAACCCACAGTTTAGTTCAAACCTCTGTTTTTGACCCACAGTTTAGTTCAAACCTCTGTTTTTGACTCACAGTTTGGTTCAAACCTCTGTTTTTGACCCACAGTTTGGTTCAAACCTCTGTTTTTGACTCACAGTTTAGTTCAAACCTCTGTTTTTGACCCACGGTTTGGTTCAAACCTCTGTTTCGGACTCACAGTTTGGTTCAAACCTCTGTTTTTGACTCACAGTTTGGTTCAAACCTCTGTTTTTGACTCACGGTTTGGTTCAAACCTCTGTTTTTGACCCACGGTTTGGTTCAAACCTCTGTTTTGGACTCACAGTTTGGTTCAAACCTCTGTTTTGGACTCACGGTTTGGTTCAAACCTCTGTTTTTGACTCACAGTTTGGTTCAAACCTCTGTTTTTGACTCACAGTTTGGTTCAAACCTCTGTTTTTGACTCACGGTTTGGTTCAAACCTCTGTTTTTGACCCACAGTTTGGTTCAAACCTCTGTTTTTGACCCACGGTTTAGTTCAAACCTCTGTTTTTGACCCACAGTTTGGTTCAAACCTCTGTTTTTGACCCACGGTTTGGTTCAAACCTCTGTTTTTGACTCACAGTTTGGTTCAAACCTCTGTTTTTGACCCACAGTTTAGTTCAAACCTCTGTTTTTGACCCACAGTTTAGTTCAAACCTCTGTTTTTGACCCACAGTTTGGTTCAAACCTCTGTTTTTGACCCACAGTTTAGTTCAAACCTCTGTTTTTGACCCACAGTTTGGTTCAAACCTCTGTTTTTGACCCACAGTTTGGTTCAAACCTCTGTTTTTGACCCACAGTTTAGTTCAAACCTCTGTTTTTGACCCACAGTTTAGTTCAAACCTCTGTTTTTGACCCACAGTTTAGTTCAAACCTCTGTTTTTGACCCACAGTTTAGTTCAAACCTCTGTTTTTGACCCACAGTTTAGTTCAAACCTCTGGATTTGACCCACAGTTTAGTTCAAACCTCTGTTTTTGACCCACAGTTTGGTTCAAACCTCTGTTTTTGACCCACAGTTTGGTTCAAACCTCTGTTTTAGACCCACAGTTTGGTTCAAACCTCTGTTTTTGACCCACAGTTTAGTTCAAACCTCTGTTTTTGACCCACAGTTTGGTTCAAACCTCTGTTTTTGACCCACAGTTTAGTTCAAACCTCTGTTTTTGACCCACAGTTCTGTTCAAACCTCTGTTTTTGACCCACAGTTTGGTTCAAACCTCTGTTTTTGACCCACAGTTTAGTTCAAACCTCTGTTTTTGACCCACAGTTTGGTTCAAACCTCTGTTTTTGACCCACAGTTTAGTTCAAACCTCTGTTTTTGACCCACAGTTTGGTTCAAACCTCTGTTTTTGACCCACAGTTTAGTTCAAACCTCTGTTTTTGACCCACAGTTTAGTTCAAACCTCTGTTTTTGACCCACAGTTCTGTTCAAACCTCTGTTTTTGACCCACAGTTCTGTTCAAACCTCTGTTTTTGACCCACAGTTTAGTTCAAACCTCTGTTTTTGACCCACAGTTTAGTTCAAACCTCTGTTTTTGACCCACAGTTTAGTTCAAACCTCTGTTTTTGACCCACAATTTAGTTCAAACCTCTGGATTTGACCCACAGTTTAGTTCAAACCTCTGTTTTTGACCCACAGTTTGGTTCAAACCTCTGTTTTTGACCCACAGTTTGTTTCAAACCTCTGTTTTTGACTCACAGTTTGGTTCAAACCTCGGTTTGCAAAAATACTAAAGAAACGTTTCGAAAACTTTCAGAAAAATGTCTGGACTTTATTAAAGAAATATTGCACTGCAATAAAGAACATGAACATTTTTTAAGTTACATTTAAGTGTAATACTTTTCTTACCTGTTCATAATAAAAAAAAACTTCTGTTAATGTCTTAACTATCCAGGAATACAAAAAATAAACATTTGTCTTAAGACCAGTCTAGATTGACTAAACAAATAAAATAAAGATGAAAAACTTATGACAGTCAGAGATATAACATAAATGAATTAACACTTTTCCTAGGACCAGTCTACATAAGGAGAATAAAAACTTAAAAACCTCGGTTCAGGAAGCCAGAGTGAGTTTCTAAACCTAAATCCTTTGACCTAGGTTTTCCGGTTTGGTTCAAAACCTTTACACCCCGATCATTTAGATAAAAGTAGATGGGAAAATAGGGCCAGGGTGCTTAAAACCATATTTCCCCTTTAAGTATTGAAATGTTCTTGAAATTCCTATGTCTTGAAAGTCAGGCTGTGACTAAAATATGAACATTTTTGTCTTTTTTTTCTTTTTCTATTCCTCTCCAGGGAAAGCCAAAAGACTTGGAGTTATTGTTGTGCCGTCTACACCCCACATCCTGTGCTCCTGTCTTCTTCTTCCTGTTTGTGTTTTGAATAAAATTAATTCGGAGGGGAAAATATCCGAATACAAACACAGTTACACATATGTATAGAAGTCTCTGGTGCCCAGTGTTAAGACTGCTATAATTTCTGTTGCCCTGGTGGACCAATCAGGTCAGGCTTGCTCCTGATTGGTCCAAAAAATCATCTGCTGCATCACAGAATATCCAAAAACTCAACAGCCTGTAGAAGGTCATGATTTTACATTCATACTCACTACTAAATACAGGTTTTTTCATTAAATACATTTTGTGGGCTGGGAGGACAGCCAAAGACCCCAAAATTTCACCAACAGACTTAATAAAGTGTTTTTTGCATAATTTGGGACCTTTAAGACTGTTTTTGAAGCTGCCCCTGGACTCCTTGCTCACATGATCCATTATTACTATAATTCCAACATTATTATTTTCTGCTTTGCTTCAAGAGTACATTGAGTTTCATAAATATTGAACCAGTTAAGGACCCCTTTAGTTTCTTTTTAACTCATAGGTGTCTGGTGTGTGGGAGCTTATTGGGGTCTACCTCACGGGACCTTTTCTAGAAACCAGCAACGGTTTTCTCTACTTCCTGACAGCATCTGACTATTTATCAAAATGGGTGGAAGCTTTCCCGTTTAGCACAAAAACTGCACAAGAACTTGGTCTCTATATTTGTTTATTAGTCTGTAGACATGGATGTCCACAGAGAATCAGGGCAGGGAATTTGTGAATGATGTATGTGGGTTTTCATGTGCTACTTTAGAAGTTCAACCAAGAATATTCAATTTTGTGGGTCTTAGTTTAACAATGATTTCTTTTGTTTCAGCTCAAGAACCTCTGTCAGATGCTGGGCATTGAGAGAAGCATCACGGCAGCTTATCACCCTCAGACAAATGGCCTGGATGAGAAAACCAATCACAACATAAAATGGCAAGTTTAATTCCTGCAACTTTTGTGACAGAGAGCCAGTGACACTGTTGGCCCTTTTCCACTAGCACGCCTTGGCCCTACTTGATTTGCAGCTTGTTTCCACCATGGATCTATTATAAGAACTGGATAGCGTGGGTCCGCTTACACCATGTGACGGATTTGAAGCCATAATATCCCCGTCAGGGCACCGCCATTGTGCAGCCAGGAGGAATCTGACCATAATCCGGACACAGCTGTTGTAAACGGTCGCAACACTCCACAGCATACACCGCACACAATCATTGTGAAGCTGCCGTGAACTGCGGGTTATTTTTAAACTCTAATAACTGATGAAAAAGAAACTTTTCAGAGGACTTGGAAAAACGATACGGATGGGAGGAATATTTCTACGAGGTGTATTAATTTTTTGAAGTTTCACTACGTCTGCTCAGATGAATGGGGAGACGGAGAATTGACCTATACTGCAGCCAGTCACCAGGGGAGCAGTTTTCGTGGCGGCTTCAAATTTTGCCCAGCGACATGACGTCCATGTTTTTTACAATCTATGGTTTCCACTAGCCTGGTAGCATCTTATTCAAGCTAGGTTTAGTACCTACTCCGCTTTGGTTCCAAGCGAGCTGAGTCGATAAAAAGATGACGCCACCCACTGCCCGCTACTGATTGGTCGGACAATGTTGTCATCGATGAGTCATGAGCGCAACAACCTAGCATGCTAGCAGTAGCTACCATTAGCTTACCCTCATACGCCTTTTCCCTTGCAGCTGGATTGCTCTCGTCCTCGGCTTCATTCTGTTGTATAGCTTCCAAAACTCTCCTGTGCTTCTCAAGGGGTATTTCTTCTTGCCACCTGCAGCCTTCTTCTGCTTTCCTTTTTACTTGGTTTGTGACAAAAAGACACAGATTGTTGTGTCGCTCAAAATGACGCCACCGCAGAGCTGCTCAGCGACACTGCACCCCATTGGGCAGGTGACAGGGGCTAATGGAAAAGCAGCACAAGGCGAGTAGAGTAGAGCTGGGTAGAGTAGAGTCGAGTAGAGACGGGCTAATGGAAAAGGGCCATTAGAATTAGCTGGCACAGTTGTTTGAAGACATTAATTCATTTAGCCAATATGCACATTTGACATGTAAATGTTTTGATGCTTTCATTTCATTCTTTCACACTGTGTAGTCACTGACGATTATGTGATTTCAATAATTTATGCACTGCAAATTTTTTTAAATTGGCCTTGAATGTGTTCAGAATTGTGTTTTCTTTTACACCATGGAGCCCTCACAAAATTGGTAATGAGAGGCAGGACAACTGGGATGTCTACTTGGAGGCTACATTGTTTTCTTTTGAGGTCGAAGGTCCATACAACTCCTAAATTTAAACCATTTAAGTTGATATGTGGGAGGGAGGCAGTGTTTCCCAGCAAGGTTCCTGTTGACATGCCGGTAGGTTCCTTTGAATTGAATATGGGAAACTCATGATTTCAGGATCTTTATCTTTGGTTTTTATTTTCCAGCCTAGTTCTCCCAGGCCACTTACAGACTGGCAGTGGATGAAACGACAAGGAGAAGAAATATGTAAAAGACAAAGCTTCAGGAAATATTTCATTGAGCCAAGACTACCAGAAGCAGGCATATGCCAGAAGATGCCTAAAAAATACAAGAACACTGTGAATCACGTTGGGGATGAGGGTCTTCTATTTAACATGAGGAAACGGGGGAGGAAAGGAGGAAGAATCCAACCTGACTTCTCTGGATCTTACGTAATCAAAGATATAATTGACAAACTGGTGACACTCTCCAGTCCTGATGACAGCATTCTAAAAACAGAGGATGGCATCAGCCACATAAAGCCATATCGTAGGAGTCAGTCATCTGAGGTAGGCTAAGTCCCTTATAAGAATAATGCCCCTACTCCATTTGCTTCACAGTTGTGTTTAAAATAACAGCAGTGTGTTTAGAGAAAAATGAAGCTTAAAATCCTCACAATAGCTTCTGAATTAATACATGGGAGTACACAGGGAACACTGTACGTTCTTTTCCAAATAAAAAAATAAACTAAAATCATAAAATCTACTTTTAGTATTTCAAGTTTTAGTTCATTCTTCAAACACATTGCTATTAATTTGTACTAACTGTTGATGGAATTACTTTTTTTGCACTTCTGCATGGGCTTCATTTTTCTAAACGAATGTTGCCCTTGTTTTTTTTTCTTTGCAGATGCAGTGTGAATCATACTCAAGGTGGGCACATTTTTGATGTAAGTCAAATTGGCTGATTTGACTGATGTAAATACAAATAGTTCACCTTTGAAGAAACATATTTTTGTTTCAATTGTTAAATTTTATATACAAATATAAAATGTATAGATAAATATATGTATATATATATAAAATGTATATATGATCAAATGCTAACATTTGTCTTTGATTTCTGTATTTAAATCATATACTTTGCTATTCTATTAAATGTCATTCATTGCTTATGATTAAAGAAGAACATTTTATGAAAAAAACACCTTTTGTGCATAAAGGGGCAACATGAAACTAAATGTAAACTTTTTACCTTGAATGACAGTAATTCTTACTCATGACTCAAGTACAGATTAAAACATCAAAACTAGCTGTGATTAAGGACAGAAAGCTGAAGACATGATTATTAATGATTTATTGACGCCTTAGTACAGGGAGCATTATTTAATCGAACAATCAGAATACCCCCCCCCCCCCCCCTTCAATTTTGATTAAGAAACAGAGGAAAATGCTAGAATGTCTTTTTTAACATGGTTAAGTTAGCACGATTAGATAAACACAAGTATAACTGAAGCAGCTACAGGAAAAAACAACTGTTGCAAAATCTGACAGAGCACCTGCACAAGAGAATTTTCGATCATGATGTCATCAGTGGAAAAATGAAGTGTGTAATATCTATAAAACTGAAATCCTGGAACACAGCTAGTCAGTATAAAACCCCAAAAACATACCCAGTCATCCTGAAATTTTTACCAGATTTCCATGTACAGTTTTGTAAAAATTAAAAGTTAATTCAGTTCAAAGTGCATAGAACAACTTTCATGTTTGTATTTATTATTCTTTTTTAATCTGTGATAAGTGACAAAGTTATTACACTGGATTGTTCTCTCTGGTCCCAGACTGTCATCCTGGAGATTTTCAGTAGATATCACCAATCTTTGCTTTTAAAATGAATTATTAAACAAGACTAAAATATGCAGGCATCTTAGTGCAATTTAAACCGATTACACCTAAATTAATAATAAAAAATAAATGATGTAAAAGCTGTTGAAAAGTTCCAGTCAGGGAGCAGGGGGGCTAGAATCCAGACCTTTGTCACCTATCACAGATTAAAAAAGAAATAAACATGAATGAAAATGAACGTAGCTCATCGTAATTTGATCAAAATTAACCTTTAATTACTTAAAAACTGTTCAGTAAAATCTACTGAAAATCTCCAGGATGACAGTCTTTGGCTTACATAACTTGAAAGGTAAAATAAGTAAAGTTCATGATGTGTAGAACATCCAACTGGGAGGGGTATAAAAGGAAATACAGCTCAGATCAGCTAATTTTCACTCACACCACCACAGAGACAACACCTCTCCAGACTACCAGCACCCATTACCTTACATTCATAAATTACATTGCTTCCACACAACTTACATTACACTGATATCAATAATCACATTACAAACTCATACAACACTCACACATTGCACTTTACTGTCCACACTTATTACACGCACTCTCCATTCTCATTCCACTCAACACTCTAACTGCAAACATGGCAGAATTTTGGTCGCCGCCAGAAGAACACGCTACCTTTGGTGGAAGGGTATGAAGCGTGTTCTGACATGGAGGAATTCCTCAGAAACGAAAATTCAAGGTTCCCGATTTTCCCATCCACTTACGAGTGGGATGAGGGACTGTTGGGTTGCACATACGATGTGGATGGTGTGGTTGTGGAGCCCGACCGCTTGGAGGGGGTACGGGCACAGCTGCCCTACCTTACCTTTCCGCCTGCCAACCCGTCCACAGTCGGAAATCAGTACTACCTGTTCAGGAAACACATCACCCTATCCTCCTGCAGTTCTGCCACCTGAAGCGCCAAACACGGCACGGCATGTGTTTGGGCCAAACTGCAGGGGATACTTCCTCAACATATCGGTGATGCCACGGACCTGAAGGCTTCCTCGATGAATCCTTCACCCGAACCCTTGTTCTCGATACAGGTGGCTAACCACCTGAAGGTCCTCAGGGAGGCTTTTTCAGCTTCTCTGAGAGACCTTGACCAGCACAACATGTCGAGGCATTGGGTTCAGAGCCTGTCCAACCCGGCCCAAGTTTAGTCTGCTGAGACCAGAGAGAGAAGAATCCAGAGTAAGATCTTTGTCACCTATCACAGGTTTGATTTTTATCAGCAATGAGAAAAATATCAAAGCTGTCATTGATATTTGACCAGAGTTGGAGAAGTTACTTTTAAAAAGTAGTGTTTGCTCATTACTCAGAACTTCTGAAAAAGTAACTCATTACTTTACTTAGTTACCCTCTATTTAGTAACTGTTCACGTTTTTCATTGCTGGATCTTTGACAGAACCCCATATCTTTTCCTAAATGTGAAAGCCTACAAAAAGTTCTACTACAGAGAACATAAAAGTTATTTCTATTGTGCTCTTTATTTTACAAAATGTCACATGTGGAATGAGAGCTCCTGTGCAGTGTTTCCACATTTTGTTTCTGAAATAAGCAACCAGGTCAATAAAAAGAAGCCCAAAATAAGCAACCTCCAGCTATTTTCTTTCCTTACGTGACATATTACTTTTTAAAAGTGCAGTGTGTAGAATGTATGCTTCATACATCCAGATTTCACCAAACAGAAACGGTGAATATAGGATATAATGTTTCTATTTGTATGTAAAGTCCACAAAATAGGAATACATTGTTTTATTTTTATTTAGTTAGAAAAATCTGTATAAAAAAATTACATTACTGTGGGCCGCTGTTTCGTAGGCTGGCGATTGATCTGCTGTGTTGTCCACGAGTGGTTTTAGGGACAAAAGAACGAAACTCGAATCCGGCTCTGCCAGCTCTGAAATCTACAAGGAATGCAGGCGAAGAAGAGGAGAGGATGGCGTGGATGCATAGGAAGTTGTTACTCTGTCCTAGGGATTCAAACTGTGCGATAAACAGACACACACAAAACATAAATTGTGTGCCGTGTTCGATCCTTTTTGGTCTTCACAGGATTTCGCTGCTCAACGACGGACGCTTTTGGTTACAGTTAGGTTCATTCTAGAATCTGAAGGCTTGATGTCGCTTAAATGCCAAGTTCTACACACTGCACCTTTAAAAGAGAAATCTACATAAAGTGTGTTAATTTTCAGCTACATTACATTTCAGTATCACAGTGCCAAGTATCTATTCAAGAAAAGAACATCACTTATAACAAGCAGACCTGGCAACTTTGGCTCTGGAGCATGCTCCATGTGCATGAGTGTGTTTGGGTGTGCACAATAACCAGGAAATGAGAAAGTGGACAAACTGACTACTGCAGTCGTGTTTTGTTTTATGTTATGAGCCAGAAGATAATCAGGGTTAATCACAAGGCCTAAGAAGAAACTTCATGTTTAGAAACAAGCCCAAAAAACACGACTGGCAGCCATGACTAACAAGATTTGTAGGCCTTAGACGCTTAAAATGAGTGGACTTGGCAACCCTGCTCGTGGTTCAGCGGCAGCTGAAAATGCAGCTTTAGGCCCCATCCACACGAAGACAAAACGCTTAACAGTTTCCAAAACGATCGTCATAAAGACGAAGGCGCCTCAGAAAATGTGTGCCAGTGGCGCTGGTGACATTTTTTTGGTGGGGCTGGTGTGCCAACAGATTTCCCTGCCTAATCTAGCATAAGCATTTAAATGAACAGTCCGAAAATTAATACAGTTCCACAATAATAATTTAATTTCAGATTGTTTTAATACCCTCTAATAAAGAAAAATGAAACATTTAATTGGAGAAAACAGCATCAGTGCCATATAGGAGCAGCAACATTTGTCACTGCATGTCAAAGCCTGAGAGAAACAAAGCAGTCTGCACAACTATATTATGATTGCATAAAATACTATATAATAACATAATGCCCAATGAATGTAAAATAAACTTAAAGACACCCTCTTCCTCTGTGTGTCTGTTCCTCTGAGCAGTCTTGTATAAAGTATTTGAAAGCAATACTTGCGTAAAGGTACAAGTACCTTACCAGAAAATGACTTTGATAGAAGTTAAAGTCACCTTTTAAAATATTACTTGAGTAAAAGTCTTAAAGTCCCTGATATTTAGTGTACTTAAGTATAAAAAGTAAAAGTATTTTAGTGATCAGTTAGAATTTTCATTATTTAATTTATTGTGGCTTCCTTACAGCAAAAGCATAATATCCAGGCACAGGGAAAGAGGCTTGAACTTTTTCAACATTAAAAATTAAACCTCTGCCATCATCACTGGGGACTAGCTCTCTCTCAACCTCCATGTGAGCAACATGAACAAACTACATGCGTCTCTCAACTGGGATGAAGTTGTTGTCTGAAACTGAAAAGGTGTCTGTTCATCTTCAGAAGTTGGTTTTCAAAGTTGAAAGAATTCAGTCTTGTTGTTCTTGGGCTGAAGACAAGTCCTGCGATGCAGTTCAGCTTCACAGGCTACTGAGGCAGGTAGAGGAGTGTTCAGCTTCACAGAAAGTTTGCACACTGCTGGGAAGGATTTCAGCAGGTTCATGTGATCTGATGAACAGGTCAAGTATCCATCAAGTTGTTTGGCACCATCTTGTGCTTGACATGACTGCAGGTTAGAAAAGAAGTCCTCATCATCAGACGAAGTAGACCGGTTGGCATCTGCTAGCTGAAGGAAGGGTTCTTCAATGTGTCTGATGTCTGATGTAGTCAATTCCTGAAATAGTGACAATGTAATATAAATTATAGATCTAATGCAACTCTGACATGTATAACTCTTTAATTTTAGCTTTAAATTTAACATTTGTCATTTTAATTTAATATACTATCCATGCATCCATAATTCAAAATTCTTTTTCATTAGAAACCACAGATATATAACTTGGAGATACTCAAAATCTACACATTACACTATCCCCATGATGTCTTACTTGATTGTGGATTCACCCTTTAAATATATTTTGAATAAATATAATTGAAATCATTTAAAGAGTTAAGACAATATAAAAATACAGTCATGAAAGTTACCTGTATAGCATCCACCAGAGGCCTGCAGTACTTAAGCTGCAACTTGACTCTGTTAAGTTGGATGGTCAACAGGTTGATGGTTGGAAGTTGCCAACCCACTGTGGCATTTGCTTCTGCTTGCAGGATGTTGGTTGCCTGGGCAGCTGGGCTCATGGCAGCAGGGACTGAACCTGTGATGAAAGACAAAATACCATTGTTTAAAAACAATCTATTTCATTTGATTCAACCAAATAATTGCTGGATGACTAATTCAGTAAGATTGAGCAATGATAAGTGGAAGAAAAACAACTTAAGGTACAGGGTGTAAATGTTATTCAACAACAGTCAAATGACCATTATTTATTATTATCTGTACCTAATTTAAATAACTATAAAGACTCATGGACTGCCACTCCTACCACCTAATCACTAACACTACTAACTTTTATTTACTGCTTTGTTTGAGTTGTGTAGCCTGAACTGAATTCATTTATCAACAGTTTGTTCCTAGGTGGTGACCAACAAAGAAGAAAACTTGTTGAGTGGATATTTAAGCACTTTGACTATCATCAATAATCTTAGTGTCAAGGAATAAAACTCAAAAGAAACTAACAATAAACACAAAGCGCAGGACCCAATTGCAGGAGCTACAAAAGGCATAATTTTTAACACAAAAAATGTGATCTCAGTCCTAAAAAGTCAAAAAAAAAGAAAAAAACCTTTGTAACTGAAGCTCCAAAGATACCAAACAAAGTCATGACAAAAAACAAAGCAAAAACAAGAAACACCCTTCACAGCTCAGGAGACAACACATGGATTAGCAGAACAAGTCATATCCTGACAGTAAGCCTACATTTACAATATATAACATCAGCCTAAAAACTGAGTTTTGAAGAAATTAATTTAAAGCAAATCCCAAATTTTAACAAAACACATGGTGCTGTAGTAGACGTGACTAATCCTGAATGCTCCTCTGTAAACTGCCAATTAACCTAATGTGGTCTTTTACCCTCTAAAGCCTGAAAACACAAATGATAGCCAGAACATTCTAATATTTTGGAGCTGAAATGTTTCTTTCACTTTCTAATGAAATCCCAAAATTAAAATTTCCATTTTATTTATCCTGCATATTTTTGTATCTCATTTGGTACATTAGGTGTTTTTTGCAACTGATAATCCACTTAAGAACATTTTTGACATTTACTTGACTGTATTCAACGTTTTTTCTGAGTAATTTGTTTATCATATTGAGTAGATGGAGGTCACATACATATACAGTATATAGGCTATCGAATATGACACAACAGGCTTTAAGGGACCAGGTGCCTCATGCTTATGATAACTTAAAAAGAGCTGACATTAATTTTCACTAAACTAAATTAAATTTAACCTCCCTCGTGTGCTTCTTCAGGTTTTGTTCTCATTTCATAACTTAAGTTGAAAAATCTTAAAACAATTAGTTGAAATCAGCTGAGGTAAAGCAGGGTCAGGCCAAGTTCTGCACATACAGGTTAAATAAAGACTGGGGCTTCTGGTATTCTGCTTTGGCACAGTGGTAGGCAGGCATGTACATCCAGCAGCGAAGTGTTTGACTCCTACTAGAGGTTGTCTTTAGTGTAAAGAGTTTAGTTTTTGTCTTTAATACAAAATCTTCTTCGTCAAGGTCTGTTATTTAAAGGTAACAATTAAATTTTAAAGTGTTTCCACAAGAAAAAAAGGCTCAAAATTAGACGAGAATGTGTTTGTTTTCAGTGAGGCTTCTAGACAATCTTTTACAACGTGATATATAATGTCATAAAAGTCCGTCATGCTCTCTGAATGTCCTTGTAATTGTACGGTAGGTTTTTGAGAGTCTCAGAGCTTGTTTCTTCTTAACATTCTTCTCCAAAATGTATTGGAGTAAAAGTATACATTTTATTTAGGAAATGTAGTGGAGTGAAAGTAAAAGTAAAAGTTTTCAGAACTATGAATAACAAAGTAAAGTACAGATATGTGAAAATTCGACTTAAGTACAGTAACGAAGTATTTGTACTTCGTTACATCACAACACTGCTGCCTCTGTGTGTTCCTCTGCGCCACAACCTGTCAGCCATGCAAAAACTCCGTTTCTATGACTTACCTTTCTCTTTGGTTTGCTGTGAAGTGTTGATTTCGGGCTTGTCGGGTCCCAGCGCCTTAACGAGAAGTTTTCCCTCCATCGTCCGTCTCTCAAAGGGGTAAATTAATAAAGATCTAGACGATTTGGTGGAAGCTGCGCTTGAACTACCGTCACCGCCATCATCTCTCTTCCTCGTCGCCGTATTTTTTTCTCTCCGTACAGAGTCTGGGAGTCACACTTTATGTAGCCCTTGGGGCTATTTTTCTAGCGCCCCTCAGGCATTAAATTTGGCGACGTTGATTGGCCAATTATTCATCATTTTCCCCCAGCAACCATAACCGGATTGGCTATTTAGCTGCAAGTCAGGGGCAGTTTGCCGAGCGCCCCATGAGAGAATGATACACTGTCTGTCAGTGTAAATTCACTGTTTAATGAGTGTCAGTTGGTGGAAATGTTCTTTAAATGATGTAATTGCATGTAGGCACAGACATACACTGTATTAAGTAAAACTGACATTGATTTAAAGAAACGCAAAAAGTATTTCTCCACTCCACAACTGGTGGGGCGGAGCCCCAGCGCCCCCTGTGGACCAGCCACTGCTGGTGTCAGTCATCTGTCACACATACTGAGAACGACAGACACTCTTCATAGATGGAGATCTGCTTGGTAACTAATGAAGATAGTCCTACATATGTCACAGATACTGAGGATGACAGACATTCTTCACAGATGGAGATCTGCTTGGTACCTAATGAAGATAGTCCTGCATCTGTCACAGATACTGAGAATGACAGACATTCTTCACAGATGGAGATCTGCTTGGTACCTACTTAAGATAGTACTACATCTGTCACAGATACTGAGGACAGACACTCTTCACAGACAGAGATCTGCTTGGTACCTAATGAAGTTATTCCTACATCCGTCATAGACACTGAGGATGACAGATGCACTTCACAAACGGAGATCTGCTTGGTACCTTACAACGTTAGTCATAGGACTTACTTTGTTAGGATACTGAGGACAGACACTCTTCACAGACAGAGATCTGCTTGGTACCTGCAGAGTGCAGGGTCTCACATGCAAAGGCTGATTATTACAGTTGGCCTGACACACGCAGACTAATGCAGCACCATTCTTTAACAGTTACTATGGCAACAAGCGGGAGGAGGCAGAACATGTTCCTTTGATCTTCCCTTGCTGCTGATTGGACCTCTGGATCAAAGGACGTTCCTCTGGTGCTGCTTTGGTGATTCCATCAGTCCATATATGGACATAGACTCTGATATGTCTATATAAGTAAGATCAGGATTGTGCAGACTTAATTCGACATCAGAGCAAGAACAATGAACAACACAGAGGCAAGTACACAGACCAACATTTTGGTCAACAAGGACCTACTCAGGCGTCTGCCTGACATCCATGCAGTGGCTTAATCTAGAGGCTGGATCACTAGACCCGAGAACAAAACCCAAACTGACGGAGATGTGTTAGTGCTTTCTGCTTCTGAAGAGTGCAGACGCTTCCCTGCTTGCTCCAGCCTGCTTCCTTCTTAACTCTGCTTTTTAATCATTTTAATCATTTTATTACTTCTACAAATACTGAAGAAATCTCTACATCCATCATTTCATGACTTATTTTACATAAACCAAGATTTGAAGATTTTAAGATTTTTAACGGATCTGACGAGCCTGCGACATGTCCGGGGGAAGAAACCAAACAAATTCCTTCTGTGGACGCTGTTGGGGATATCAACAGGAAATTAATGAGCTACAAGCATGGATTTTTGCTTTAGAATCAGAAAAAGGAATTCACAAGACGCTTCCAGTGACATCCGGTGGTAAGAAGTCCACAGTTACTTTCAATAAAAAGGGTGACAAACCCGCTGCTTTCACCTTGACCTGAGTGACACTGTGTCTTTTCCAAAACTCTGTAAAGACCAAAATGCCTCATCTTGGAGAGAACTTGGTGCTAAGCCAAAGCAGCACAAAGCGATGAAAGACAATGATAATACCAATGGGAAATCACCTGAAATACAACTTACTAACAGATTTTTGCCACTGTCAGAGACTGATTTTAATGAATTCAATGATTCTTACAAACAGAGAGAAAACGGATTGTTTTCACTAAACAGGAGCCATAAAGACAGCAGGCAGACAGACAATCTGGACTAAACGTCAAGGTCAGAGATACGCTGCTGCTAGGAGACGGTGCTATCAGTGGCCTGAACCATACAAGAATCGAAACATGCTGCTATCCCAGTGCCACCGTCTCTGAGATAACAACACTCCTCCCAAAAGCTTTGTCAACACACCGAGGAGTCAAACAGCTGATCGTGCACGTGGGTGCAGTGGACATCAGAAAGGAACAGACTGAAGTCTTGAAAAGGGATTTCACTAAGTTCTTCAAGGAGCTTGATAAAGTGGAGGTCAAAACATTCATCAGTGGACCTCTTCCAAACATCGACGGGAAGATAAACAAGTTCAGCCGGCTGCTTCAGCTGAACACATGGCTGTCCAAAGAGTGTGCGCACAGAGGATTTCACTACATTGAGAACTTTCATCTCTTCTGGAAACGAGAGGACCTGTTCAAGGGAAGGGGTCCACACCTGTGCAGAAGTGGGAGGAGAGTGCTAACGGAGCACCTCCTCCACGCTCTGAGGCATCAGGATGTGCCGGGACAGGGTCCTGTGCAACCAGTGAGAGAAAGGAGGAATGAGAGAAGCATCCCTGCTGCAGTTTCATCACCAGCTGCACCACAACAGCCTGCACCGCAACAGCCTCCGCCACCACAGCCTCCACTGCAACAACCTCCACCACCCCCAGTGAAGGATACAGCACCAGCTGCACCACAACAGCCTCCACCAGCCCCACAAAAGGATCCAGACCCACCATCAGCTCCACCTTCCCCGGCCCCCATCACAGGCCTTGACTGCCTGTGAAGCCCCCAGCAGAAGTTTCAGACCCAGCAGCACCCCTATCACCTCCCCTATCCACAGACCAGCCATGGGACCCCCTGCTACATCTACCCCCTCTAGAGACTTGTCCCCTTCCTTTTCATCCCCACCTTCCCCCATGGGCCTTCCCAACCATCTTGAAGGCCTGATCAAATCAGGGATCCAGATGGTTCCCCTCACCCCAATATAGCAAGGTCAAGACCATCACTAACTATTCGAGACTCTTCTCCATATAAAATTGTGCCTCTGTTGAAGTTCCTCGACAGGAACTTCGACTCCCCCTCACAAACACAGGCTCCCCCAGCCCCTCCCCCTCGGCTCTCATCTGGTCCATCACCCAAACTCTGGTATCCCTAAGCGCTAGGATGAACAGGGCCTCTGCTGTCCCAGGACTTACAGTCATGATAAAGGTAATATCAAGCTGGGGCCCTGTGAGACATCATTTTCCCCTAGTGCCATATCTACAGTCACACCACATAGACTAGATTACAGAAGGACAGTTAGATTGTCCAATCAGAGAAATTTAATCCATATCCCTTGTAAGAAGATAATATCCTGTCCTAATGCAACTAATCTGAAACTTGCTGTGCTCAATGTTAGATCCCTGTCCAACAAATCATTTTTAATTAATAATTTGATCACTTCTTATAAACTTGATTTTATGTTTTTAACTGAAACATGGCTTGACAAAAACACAGGTAATGCAGTTTTAATGGAATCAACTCCACCCAACTTCAAATTTGAATCTGAAACACAAGAAAACAAAAAGGGTGGAGGTGTCTGTGCAGTATTTAGAGATCATATGGTTACGCACAGTTTGTCATTTGGGGTGTTTTCATCATTTGAGTATGTGTCCTTTAAAATGGAGATAAGACTATCCCCGTCCATACTTGATATAGTCCTATACAAGCCCCCGCAACACTATAAAAGTTTTATTGATGATTTTACTGGGATGCTTTCAATTGTATGCACTGACTTTTGATAGTTTGGTCATTACAGGTGATTTTAATATACATGTGGATAATGTCTGTGACAGAAATGCTAAAGAGCTCAGTGCTGTCCTTGAAACCTTTGGCCTGACTCAGCATGTGTTTGAGCCCACCCATAACAGAGCACAGCACACTCTGGACCTGCTCATTACAAAAGGGGTTAATATTTCAAATGTCAATGTGGTTGATGTTGCCCTGTCTGATCATTTCTGTGTCTTCTTTGACCTGTCTGTTTCTCCCACACCACCGGCTGGTCCTGCAGTAGTACAGAGGAGACACATAAATAACAGCACAGGTGCTCTGTTCATGGAAATGATTAACTTTGAAAATGTCTCATTTTCTAATGTTGATGATTTGTTGAGCTCTGTTACTTCAAGTGATTTGAATGTTCTGGACACCATTGCCCCTGTGAAAGTTAAAATGGTTAAAAATAAGCAGAAGTCACCATGGAGGAATGACGACTCGATTAGGGCACAGAAAAGGGAGTGCCGGAGGGCCGAGCAGAAATGGCGAAAGTCAAAACTCCATGTTCATTACGAAATTTATAAAGAAAAGTTGTACATGTTCAATCAGATCTTACATAGAACAAGGGAGATGTACTTTTCTGAAATTATTGGAAACTGCAGTAACAACTTGCGTGTCTTATTTGCAACAGTGAACAGATTAACAAATTCTCCAGCTCAACTGCCATTAGAATTAATCTCCACATCTAAGTGTAATGAGTCTGCAGTCTTCTTTTGCAACAAGGTTCAGACTATTAAAAATTCCATCAATTCCACAGCACCAATAACAACCCTGCAGCCACCTAAACACTTCGAGTTGACTCATTTTGCACCTGTAACTGATAAAACTGTCCAAGAGATCATCACCAGTCTGAGTTCATCCACATGCTGCCTCGATGTGTTACCTACTAGATTTCTGAAGTCTGTGCTGAGCAGTTTGTTACCTCCACTCACTCAGATAGTTAACATGTCACTACAATCTGGAACATTCCCAAAGGCCTTGAAAACTGCGGTCATAAAGTCTCTCCTAAAGAAGAGCAGTCTTGATGCCACAGTACTGAACAACTACCGGCCCATCTCAAATCTGCCGTTCTTAGGCAAAGTCCTTGAAAAAGTTGTTTACCAACAGCTCACTGACTTTCTCCTAAAGAACAACTCATTCGATGTTTTCCAGTCAGGTTTTAGACCCCATCACAGCACTGAGACCGCTCTTATCAAGGTGACAAATGACATCCGCCTGAACACTGACGCAGGCAAAGTCTCAGTCTTAGTCCTGCTAGATCTGAGCGCTGCTTTTGACACTGTCGATCATGAGATCCTTTTTCAAAGACTAAAGGACTGGGTGGGCATTTCGGGGACTGCCCTACATTGGTTGAAGTCCTATCTAGAAGACAGGAAGTACTTTGTAGAAATTGGTAACTGTGTCTCAGACCACATGGCCTTGACTTGTGGGGTGCCCCAGGTGTCAATCCTAGGACCCCTCCTATTCAGTCTCTACATGCTGCCTTTAGGCCAGTTAATACAAAGTACTAATGTGTCCTACCACAATTATGCAGATGACACTCAGATCTATGTGTTACTGACAGCAGGTGAATATGGACCAGTGGATTCACTCTGTCACTGCATCCAACAGGTCAGTGTGTGGATGCAAAGCAACTTTCTCCAGCTAAATTCAGACAAGACTGAAGTCATCGTGTTTGGTCCACAGAAACAAAGAGAAAGTGTCAGCAGTCACCTCCAGTCTCTCTCTCTAAAACCTACAAATCAGGTCAGAAATTCAGGGTAATGATGGACTCAGACTTGAACTTTGGCAGCCATATAAAATCAATAACATCAGCAGCCTTTTACCATCTAAAAAACATCGCCAAAATCAGAGGTATAGTGTCTAAACCTGACCTAGAGATACTTATCCATGCATTTGTCTCTAGTAGGTTAGATTACTGTAAAGGCCTGCTCACCGGCCTCTCCAAACGAGCCATAACACAGCTGCAGTACATCCAAAATGCTGCTGCTCGGGTCCTGACCAGAACCAGGAAGTACGAACACATTAGTCTTGTGCTCAGGTCCCTACACTGGCTTCCTGTGGCTCAAAGAATAGACTTTAAAGCAGCTCTGCTTGTGTACAAGTCTCTCCATGGCGTAGCACCAAAGTACATCTCTGACATGTTAGTGCCATATGAACCATCTCGGACTCTGAGGACCTCAGGGGCCGGCCTTCTGCTGGTGCGGAAAGTCAGGACTAAACATGGAGAATCAGGGTTTCAGTTTTATGCAGCTAAAATCTGGAACAGTCTTTCTGAAGATGTGAGACAGGCCTCTACTCTGACAATGTTCAACTCTAGGCTCAAAACAGCTCTGTTTAACTGTGCATATGACTGAAAGCATCTTATCAGCACTCTTCTCTTTAAATTTATTTTATAATGATTAATATTGATTTTATTTTGTATTGTGATTTTTTTTTCTTTTTATTTTTTAAGTCATTTTATAATGATTATTGTTGATTCTATTTTGTACTGTGATTTTAATGCATTTTTCTTGCTCTGTATAGCACTTGCTATGAATTGCTTTTGTCTACAAATAAACTTGCCTTGCCTTGGAATTAATCGATGTTGCAGCAACACACATCTTTGAGCTCTTGCAGTGTGAGAGTGATGGTGCGAGCATTGTCTTTGTGCCAAAGGACCAGGTGTCTAAGTGTCTTGGAGACATGGGCAGCCTCATAGCACAGACATTGGCTGAGAAGATGGGTGTTAAGGGTGACATCCAGAGCTCGAGCACACAGATACTGACAGAGCTCATAGTTGATGAGGTTACAGAGAAGGTGAACAACTAGCTCTCTAGCTTGGAGGAGTGTGAGAAAGCTTTTCCCCGTAGTGTGAGGATCATCGCACAACACATGTGGCAAGTACTTTGTAACATTATGCCCAGGATACCAAAGTCCATGAAATCCAGGAAAGTGACTCTGGTTAATGAGTTTGAATGCACGTCGAATGAGGAAGTCCTCCTCATTAGACGTGCATCTTGTTGCCAGTATAATACTGTAAAATTTAAAGCAACCCCTTTATAGTGTACCAAATGAAGAAAGTCCTACGTCTGTCACAGATACTGAGTGCAGACACTCTTCACAGACGGAGATCTGCTTGGTGTTAAATGAAGATAGTCCTACATCTGTCACAGATACGGAGGACGACTGAAACTCTTCAAAGACAGAGATATGCTTGGTACCTACTGAAGATAGTCCAAAATCTGTCACAGATACTGACGACTGACACTCTTTACTGACGGAGATCTGCTTGGTACCTAATGAAGATAGTCCTACATCTGTCACAGATACTGAGGATGACAGACACTCTTCGCAAATGGAGATCTGCTTGGTACCTACTGAAGATAGTCCAAAATCTGTCACAGATACTGACGACTGACACTCTTTACTGACAGAGATCTGCTTGGTACCTAATGAAGATAGTCCTACATCTGTCACAGATACTAAGGACAGACACTCTTCACAGACGGAGATCTGCTTGGTAACTAATGAAGATAGTCCTACATTTGTCACAGATACTGAGGATGACAGACACTCTTCGCAGATGGAGATCTGCTTGGTACCTACTGAAGATAGTCCTACATCTGTCACAGATACTAAGGACAGACACTCTTCACAGACCGAGATCTGCTTGGTACCTAATGAAGATAGTCCTGCATCTGTCACAGATTCTGAAGATGACAGACACTCTTTATAGATGGAGATCTGCTTGGTACCTACTGAAGATAGACCTACATCTGTCACAGATACTGAGGATGACAGACAGTCTTCACAGAAGGAGATCTGCTAGGTACCTAATGAAGATAGTCCTACATCTGTCTCAGATACTGAGGACACACACTCTTCACCGAAGAATATCTGCTTGGTAACTAATGAAGGTAGTCCAAAATTGAATTAGTTCTTTCTTTTCCCATGCTGAACATGGGAAAAGCACCGTACAGTCCTGGTGGGTACAGTGTCCTCCACACAGAAGTTAATGTAATCCGTTATACAGTCTGTGAGGTTGTCCATGTCCTCCCCGTGAGGATCACAGAACTCCTTCCACACAGTTGACTCAAAACCTTCCCGCCAGAGCCTTTTCAGTCTCCTCAGACCATCTCTTAACTGCGCGGGTCACAGCTGGCTGCCTGTGGAAAAGTGGTTTGTACACAGGCTGGAGATAAACCAGGTTGTGGTCTTATCTCCACAGGGGAGGGAGGGGAGATGACTTGTATGCATCCTTGGTGTTTGCATACAGTAAGTCCAATATTTTATTGTCTCTGGTGTGGCAGGTGACATACTGGGCGAAAGTGGGCAAAGTGGAGGATGGAGAGGTGTGATTAAAGTCCCCAGAGATGAGGAGGAGGGCCTGAGGGTGTTTGGTCTGTAGCCAGCTGACTGCAGAGTGCAGGGTCTCACATGCAAAGGCTGATTATTACAGTTGGCCTGACACAGGCAGACTAATGCAGCACCATTCTTTAACAGTTACTATGGCAACGAGGGGGAGGAGGCAGAACATGTTCCTTTGATCTTCCCTTGCTGCTGATTGGACCTCTGGATCAAAGGACGTTCCTCTGGTGCTGCTTTGGTGATTCCATCAGTCCATATATGGACATAGACTTTGATATGTCTATATAAGTAGATCAGGATTGTGCAGACTTAATTCGACATCAGAGCAAGAGCAAAGAACAACACAGAGGCAAGTACACAGACCAACATTTTGGTCAACAAGGACCTACTCAGGCATCCGCCTGACATCCATGCAGTGGCTTAATCTAGAGGCTGGATCACTGGACCCGAGAACAAAACCCAAACTGACGGAGATGTGTTTGGAATTAATCGATGTTGCAGCAACACACATCTTTGAGCTCTTGCAGTGTGAGAGTGATGGTGCGAGCATTATGTTTGTGCCAAAGGACCAGGTGTCTAAGTGTCTTGGAGACATGGGCAGCAACATAGCACAGACATTGGCTGAGAAGATGGGTGTTAAGGGTGACATCCAGAGCTCGAGCACACAGATACTGACAGAGCTCATAGTTGATGAGGTTACAGAGAAGGTGAACAACTAGCTCTCTAGCTTGGAGGAGGTGAGGATCATCGGGATCAGTGCACAAATCATCGCAGTACTTTTGTAACATTATGCCCAGGATACCAAAGTCCATGAACCAGGAAAGTGACCCTGGTTAAAAGAAGTTTGAATGCACTTCTAATGAGGAAGTCCTCCTCATTAGACTTGTTGCCAGTATAATGTATAATACTGTAAAATTGAAAGCAACCCCTTTATAGTGTACCAAATGAAGGAAGTCCTACGTCTGTCACAGATACTGAGGACAGACACTCTTCACAGACGGAGATCTGCTTGGTACCTAATGAAGAGTGTCAGTCATCTGTCAAAGATACTCAGGACGACAGACACTCTTCACAGACGGAGATCTGCTTGGTACCTACTTAAGATAGTCCTACATCTGTCACAGATACTGACGATGACAGGCATTCTTCACAGACGGAGATCTGCTTGGTCCCTAATGAAGATAGTCCTGCATCTGTCACAGATACTAAGGATGACTGACACTCTTCACAGACAGAGATCTGCTTGGTACCTAATGAAGTTATTCCTACATCCCCCACAGACACTGAGGATGACAGATACTCTTCACAGACGGAGATCTGCTTGGTATCTAACAAAGTTAGTCATAGGACTAACTTTGTTAGGATACTGAGGACAGACACTCTTCACAGACAGAGATCTGCTTGGTACCTAATGAAGATAGTCCTGCATCTGTCACAGATTCTGAGGATGACAGACATTCTTCACAGACGGAGGCCTGCTTGGTACCTAACAAAGTTAGTCCTACATCTCTCACAGATACTGAGGACACACACTCTTCACTGAAGAATATCTGCTTGGTAAGTAATGAAGGTAGTCCAAAATTGAATTAGTTCTTTCTTTTCCCATGCTGAACATGGGAAAAGCACCATACAGTCCTGAACATGGGAAAAGCACCGTGCAGTCCTGGTGAGTCCAGTGTCCTCCACACAGAAGTTAATGTAATCCGTTATACAGTCTGTGAGGTTGTCGTTGTCCTCCCCGTGAGGATCACAGAACTCCTTCCACACAGTTGACTCAAAACAGTCCCTCAGAACCTCTTCAGTCTCCTCAGACCATCTCTTAACTGCGCGGGTCACAGCTGGCTGCCTGTGGAAACGTGGTTTGTACACAGGCTGGAGATAAACCAGGTTGTGGTCTGATCTCCACAGGGGAGGGAGGGGTGATGACTTGTATGCATCCTTGGTGTTTGCATACAGTAAGTCCAATATTTTATTGTCTCTGGTGTGGCAGGTGACATACTGGGTGAAAGTGGGCAAAGTGGAGGATGGAGAGGTGTGATTAAAGTCCCCAGAGATGAGGAGGAGGGCCTGAGGGTGTTTGGTCTGTAGCCAGCTGACTGCAGAGTGCAGGGTCTCACATGCAAAGGCTGATTATTACAGTTGGCCTGACACAGGCAGACTAATGCAGCACCATTCTTTAACAGTTACTATGGCAACGAGGGGGAGGAGGCAGAACATGTTCCTTTGATCTTCCCTTGCTGCTGATTGGACCTCTGGATCAAAGGACGTTCCTCTGGTGCTGCTTTGGTGATTCCATCAGTCCATATATGGACATAGACTCTGATATGTCTATATAAGTAAGATCAGGATTGTGCAGACTAAATTTAACATCAGAGCAAAAACAATGAACAACACAGAGACAAGTACACAGACCAACATTTTGGTCAACAAGGACCTACTCAGGTGTCCGCCTGACATCCATACAGTGGCTTAATCTAGAGGCTGGATCACTGGACCCGAGAACAAAACCCAAACTGACGGAGATGTGTTCGGAAATAATCGATGTTGCAGCAACACACATCTTTGAGCTCTTGCAGTGTGAGAGTGATGGTGCGAGCATTATGTTTGTGCCAAAGGACCAGGTGTCTAAGTGTCTTGGAGACATGGGCAGCATCATAGCACAGACATTGGCTGAGAAGATGGGTGTTAAGGGTGACATCCAGAGCCCAAGCACACAGATACTGACAGAGCTCATAGTTGATGAGGTTACAGAGAAGGTGAACAACTAGCTCTCTAGCTTGGAGGAGTGTGAGAAAGCTTTTCTCCGGAGTGTGAGGATCATCGCACAACACATGTGGTAAGTACTTTGTAACATTATGCCCAGGATACCAAAGTCCATGAAATCCAGGAAAGTGACCCTGGTTAATGAGTTTGAATGCACTTCTAATGAGGAAGTCCTCCTCATTAGACGTGCATCTTGTTGCCAGAATAATAATACTGTAAAATTTAAAGCAACCCCTTTATAGTGTACCAAATGAAGAAAGTCCTACGTCTGTCACAGATACTGAGGATGACTGAAACTCTTCACAGACGGAGATCTGCTTGGTACCTTATGAAGATAGTCCTACATCTGTCACAGATACTGAGGATGACTTACACTCTTCACTCTTCACAGATGGAGATCTGCTTGGTACCTACTGAAGATAGTCCTACATTTGTCACAGATACTGAGGATGACAGACACTCTTCGCAGATGGAGATCTGCTTGGTACCTACTGAAGATACACTGAAAGAAAAAGATCATTGGATTTACTTAATTTTAATGTGTACATCGGTCCCACACTATCAAAATGTATAGATCCAACATCACTTTCCTCTTTGTCCCAACACAATATTTCTCTTTCGATCAAAACATTTCAGTCAAGTAAGACTGTTTAAATGGATCATGTTGCATCAACGTAATATTTTCAAGTTACAATTGCTCCAATTAATCGTGTAATTCTAACATAATTTCATTGTCTTGGAAGTTTGATTGTCATATGGAATATTAACTAAATTTTATCATGTTTATAATTCTCAGAAGTATTGTGTTACCTCTAAGCAATTGTATTATGTCTCTGCTACAAGAGCAAGAAATGTAGATCTGACTTAATTACATTTAGATCAACCTAAATTCATTATACACTGTTTTGTTTAAAAATTCAAAATCGCAAATATGAAATAATGATAGAATATGTCATTAACAAGAACAAACAAGGAGTCAGACAAGTTGTTCAGTTAACTTTTTGCTGTATTGACTTTTGAAAAATAGTCAGCAAGACATACTTTACCAACAGATTAAGTATTGTCAGTGCAGTTTTTCTGCTTTCAGTGTTAAAGCTCAAAACTGTGAACCTTGCATCAACAGAAGTGATTTTTTTTTACAAATCAGTACAGCATGACTACTGTAGGAGGGCTGCTTAACAGAAATACTGCCAGTTTTACATAAGATGCAGTGGGTGCCATAGAGGCATTGCCACAACTATGCTTTTTAATGCATTAACTCTACATAAACTTTTCTTCACAACAGATTAAGTGCATACAGAAACCGTAAATTGGTTCTGAACGGTGCAACACTAGGAGCATAACCAGAAAAATACCATTCAACTTGAGAAAATGTACATGACTAAATTTTAGTGCTGACACTGTGCAACACTAGTGGCAAAGCCAGAACAATACCATTTAACTTGAGAAAATGTACATGACTAAATTTTAGTGCTGACAAACTGCAGAACTCTAGAAAGGATCAAGCCAGGCTTTACTGTCCCGTGAATGTCTGTATACACTGTTTTAGGTCTAACATGCCAAAGAATATGTAACAAAAAAGGATTAGCCCCTGCTGTTTTTTCTGCTATAAGCCATCTTGGCAAGTAAACAATCTAACCGCTGTATTTAGCGGACAAAGAACAGTAATAAACCATATTTAACCACTTTTTTTTCTCCACAAAAAGCAAAAACACATAAATTTCAAAAGTGGCTTTACAATAAAATTAAACACAGTCCAAATTGCAAACCAAACCAAAATACACTTTTGAGAGCTAGTGAAATGTCTTGATGTTTGCTGCAGTGAAACATCTCTGACCCTTTTCACTCAAAGAGTCTGTTTTTTAGAGCAAGTGCTTTGTTGGAAAGTTTACTCCCATCCAGTTCCATGAATATCTTCTGTATCACCTCAAAGGTGTATCGGAGGTCAGCAGGGTAGCTGAGGTTCAGCATACATCAGTCCGAACAGCATAGCAACAGCCAATGCTACATTATCCAGGTTTTGCAAAACCTTGATACCTTCAAGGACAACCCCAATGTCCTGAGATTCATCATTTGCAGAGTCTTTCAACACATAGATGCCAACAGCCTCTCCATCCATGCCCTGCACATGCATAAAGGTGGGTAAAGACCAAATATTAACCAGAGAGATCCTTAAATATTCTAACACGTTTGTACCCCGTTACAAAATATGTCACTTTTCCAAAATTGCTCTAAAAGTATTTTTTATGAATATATTTTTTTCACTTTAAAACAACTCATGTTTTAAATTACTGCAGCCTAAAATACACATATCAAATAATATTTTGGGGTTTTTAACTATTCAAAGGTCAGTATGTTTACTGTTTACCACTGTTTATTTATAGTAAAAAATAATAATTTTCATTAAAAAAGTTTTGAGTATATGGTCTTGGTTGTTATTAGGCCTTTCGGTAGGTCAGTGATTAGCAGCAAGATTGATTTTTATGTATAGTTTTCTTTCGCCAGCACTCTAAGATTAAAATATGAATACAAAAACTCACATTTGTTTAATGAGTCTGATTTACTTTAGGATTAACCAGAGGCAATACAACCTATTTTTTTTCAAATGAGTATGTATGAGCTTATTACCTCCGCCAAGGAGGTTATGTTTTTGGGAGAGTTTGTCCGTCCGTCTGTCTGTCCGTCAGTCTGTGAACAAAACAACTCAAAAAAATAATGGATGGATTTTGATGAAATTTTCAGGAAATGTTCAGCATGGGAAAAGGAAGAACTGATTCAATTTTGGTGTTGATCCGGATCAGCGTCTGGCCATGGCGAAAAAATGTGATTTCTGTGAATAACTGCTTAAACAAAGTAGATTTCATTTTGAATCCTGTTGCTAATGGTATGTTTTCATGGTCAATGAGTCTAAATATTTAGATGAAATAAAGGTAGGAGTAATATTTATGGTCAAAATAACAATATGGCTGAGGACTGTGGCGCTGGCGGAGGTCTGCGCTCTCTGAGTGCTTTCTAGTTCGATGTTTTCAGTCACTGTATGTTCATTTCACAGCACGCTACGTTTAATCTTCTAACTGAATGTCTTTGGTTTTCAAGTTTTTTCACATATCTAAGATGTGTTGTATCACAGCACAAAACACTTTCCTGATTCAGCTGCTTTAAAATAAAATCATCTTACAAATGTAATATGCCCCTTTTAGTTAATAGTTTTCTAGTTAATTAAATATATATATCATTCTAAGCTTTATTTGTGATTCACTTGGCACTGATTTTGATCATGACAGTCAGAGACACGGCCCGTAAGGGTAAAGGAAGTCATCTATTTTCTCTTACTAATTAACTGATGGAAGGTAGTTTGTCTAACTTGAGCTCTGGATTCAGCATATAGAAAATTTCTTTCATGTGTTCCCCCTTCCTGTTTTTTAACGAGCTGCATCTTGCTCCTCACTTGTAAGCAACTGTCAAAATAAGAAAACCTTTGTATGTTATTGAAAAAAAAGTGTCTCTATTCAAATTACTACTTTGGCTAAAAAAGGGCTACAGTCAAAGCCCTACAGATATAGTAGATGGCTGCTGCCACTTTACAAACTTTTTGCTCTTCACTGTAATTTTGCCAAATGTTGCTTAGGGCTCATGATGGATCAGTGTTCAGTCTTTGTAAGTAATAAAACAAGAGTAATTCATTTTAGTTGCTCTTTGATAAAGTATCTGGAGACATATGTTATGGATTAATGCCATACAATTTAAGATTGAGTGCAAGTATATAATGAGGTCAAGTTTCACTGGTACAAATCTCTGAATGTTGATCATTTCTATACCTTACTACTTTCAGTTACAATTAGGCTTAAGCAACTTAACATAACAGTGAAGTTAAAAGATTAGCAACGAAGAGTACAAACAAGTAAGAAAAGGAATGCAGACCTACAGTAAGTAAAAAACAGAAATTATAATTCAAAAGCAGTTACCAAGATGGAAGTATAAATAACAGTCCCAGTACCCTTATTAGTTCTTTGGAGATAAAATGAATGATCCATTATGCTGTAGTGCTGTTCTCTATTCAATTAATTTTCAAATCGTCAAAATAACCAATGACTTAAAAACATAACAAACATTGAAAACACTGGCAAATATTTAACATTTCTGGCCAGGACCAAACAAGAAAATTTGGATCAAACAAAAAAAAATACATACCACATATTCCTGCACAAGGTTTCGTGGATCTTCCCCATGTAAATGCAGACTCTTTAACAACACATTCACGTGCAGCATCGACATCTTCACACTGAAATGATATTTTCTTGGTTAGCATCTTAATTAATCTTCTACTGCTGTTAACCATCATAATACAAGGTCCTTCCATCATTTGAGCTATAGTATGTTATTTAAAAAAAAAACACAAAACAAATAACAACAAAAAAAAACCTAGGTTTCAAAGAATAAAAATTATAATTTCCTTTATTGGTAATTCTGATTCTGGGGACCTGTTTTACTTACATCAGCCATTGTTGCAATGATTGTTTGGAGTTTTTCTCGATCTGCCCCCTCTCTTTTGGAACAGCTTTGTCAGGGTGTCCGAGTACACATCCAGCTGGGACAGGAACTTGGACTGAAGGGGCATGGTGGTGATCCTTTTAAATTCGCATTGATCTGAAGCAGATAAGCACAGAAGAAAGTTTTTTTTAATACACATAAGAGAAAAAAATACAGTAGAGCAGGACAGTCTAGGAGGAGGAAGACAAATCATTAAAAAACAATGTACATCCAGCACATTACAATTGTGTGGTTGTAACAAATAAATACCATCAACTAAGATGAAAACTCAACATAGTTACCTCACTGATGTCAAACAGAGCAGGCCACCTGATCATAAACTCCTCGACCATTGGCGCATCACGGACAACTTCATGTCTTCTTAGAGCAAAAGTCTTTTCCATCTTGGCTTTCACCAGCTCTCTGCTGTTGCGCTTCTTTACATCCAAAAGCAGCTCCCGTTGAATGGCCTCCAGACTCTCCTCATTTTCTGCTGATGGGTAAGTTGGGCAAAAGTTCACCTCTGCTCTCTTTGCCTTTTTGACACCAAAGGCTGCACTGCGCCTCCCTGCAGGTTTGTTTTCTAATGAGTTAACAGTCACTTCTGGGCACCCCAGTTTCTGCAAATGTGTGCGGTAGTTGGACAGTTTATATTTCAGACTTGTCTTCCACCCTCCACATCCGCTACTGACCCCTTCTCTGTCAAACATGGATGCTCCTTAATGAGACTCTGAGCTACCTGTTCCATCTCTTTGTCACTGACATAGACCTTATATTGAACAATTTCTGCACTAAGCCATCAAGGATGACCGACTTCAACTTAGGATCCAGGAGAAGTGCTGTGCCATTTTTGATTAAACCTACATTGGCCTTCTGAAGTTTTAATTCTGCATCGAGGAGAACTTGGGAACATGAAAAATGGAAGGCCAAGAGGAACGTGAGCTTGTGGACTCACTGGATGAGAGAACATCTGTATCTACAACAGACAGCGATGGAGAGTCGTTCAAAGAGGCACTGGAAGACTGGGGGCTCAGGACTGAATGGAGAACAGTAAATGCATCGTCATGTTGCAGAGTGTTGGGCCTTGAAGAATCGATCACTTTGAGTGTACCTCTGTCCTCTATCTCTGAAATGGAGGTAACATTGAAGAACTCGTTTCCAAACAGGGAATCCATAAACTGTAGTCTAAAGTCTTGTTGAAGTCCACATTGTCTTTTTACTTCAATAATTACTTCCTCAACAGAAGCTGGGAGTCCATGAGTAAAAGTCAGCCTCTGGCAGCTGCCATCAGACAAGATGATCTTGAGAATCACAGGAGTCCCCATCTTCAAAGCTGTTTACTCTGTACAGATAAAAACAGTTAGATTAAACATCACATTACAAACTAAATTTCAAACGTTTGTAAAGCCTTCTTTTCAATCTTTTTCAATTTCTGCATGCTGAATGCATCTATGTTAAGAAATTGTTTCGACAGAACAGGATAGCAATGAGCAAGGGAATAGGGTGATAAACCATTTAAAATACCCTTTTTTACCAACCTTGAAATAATATATTAGGCTTAGTTTTTGCCTCTTATAACTGAAACATTAGTGCAAGCCTTCCTATCAATTAGACAATAAAACAAGATAAAGGAAGGATTAGCTTCTGTACAGGGTTTTAATTTTATTAAAAATCCAAAACATAAGTACTGATTTGAATGTAATGGGTATTCAAAGTTCCATTTTGTACAAATGTATGAGAAAAAGTTTGTTGAAATTTAGATCTTGTGAAACCAGATCAATATAACATTTAAAGCACGTTCTTTTTTAGATTAAGACCTTGTGAAATCAAGCCAAAGACCTGAGTAACTGTACTGGCTAAGTACTTGGCAGACAACTTGGAAAATAAATATGGAATAGAGGTGAATAAAACATATGGTACATGAAAAATTTATTAGTACAACTTAAAATAGTTTTTTGTGCACCTTTAACTTCAATGTCAATCAATCAATCAATCATTCAATCTTTATTTGTATAGCGCCAATTCATAACAAGTGTTATCTCAAGACACTTTACAATAGAGCATAAAGCTCTTCATATTATGGAGACACATATATGCATAGATACATATATACATATAAAATACACATATGCATATATATACAAATATATACATCCAACACCAACATGAATCCAAATAGCCAATCATGGATCCCTCCATCATGGCAGCAAGAAAAAACCTTCTGTTAAGCAGCAGGAAATCTTGAATGTGGATCCCAGTCTCATGATGAACAGCAAATCCACATGATGCTGTGTCGGGTGTGAGGGCAAAAGAAGGAAGGTAAGAGGAGACAAGTGGACTAGAATAAGAACTAAAATTAGGGACAGGTTCATGTACCATCAACCTGTCGTCTGATTTATTAGGGGGTAGCCTCTTGAGATGCTACATCTCATTTTCAAGAGGGTCCTCATGTCTGAATGGTTGTGGTGATCATTTTCTAGAAGTATAATCTTAGATATTCTTACTGAAAATAAGAATTTATGGTAGTGACGAACTCATGGGTGCCCAGACCACAAGTGCATCCCAACCATATTTGTCTCCATTAAATATAAATGTGTGAAAGGCCTCTTGAGATGTGACATCCCATTTTCAAGAGGGACCTCATGACTATGTGGTAATAAAGAATAGATACTGTAGGTGTAACGATCATGGATATGGAGATCATGCTAATAACTACATGAACAGCTATAATGATAATGGGAATGGAGTGTTCCTAATAAAATGGCCAACTATGTGTCATGTTTATAACTGTAGTTTTGAGGCTTCATGACTCCACAGCAGCAGGCAGTCTCCACCAGGGATCCCAGGCCACCTACAAGACAAGAGAGAGAGAGAGAGAGAGAGAGAGAGAGAGAGAGAGAGAGAGAGAGAGAGAGAGAGAGAGAGAGAGAGAGAGAGAGCCCATTGTGCCAGACCCCCCCCCCTGCAGTCTAGACCTGTTACATCTAAACTATGAGTCTAATTTATGAACTAATTTATTTATTTATTTATAAACTATGAGCTGGTCCCTAACTGAAAGCTTTATCAAAGAGGAAAGTTTTAAGTCTAACCAATGTGCCTTTTCAAAGTCACCATGCGAGCTGATCCAACCTTGTAGTCAACAAGGGGGTAAGTATCCAGGAGTTCACTGAGGGCCACAAGAGTTGTTGTTGTGGGTGCTGGGCTGAGTTCAAAGGATCTAAAATGCTCCCTGTACCAACCACAGAGCTCTTTGACAATGAAGAATAAACCCCCACATAAAATGCAAATTTGGTCTATTTTACTAAATTCAGGCAATCCACCTGCTACTCTGTGAGCTAGTATCATTCCCTTCCTATAGGTGAGGCCCTTAGTTGTCACACACTGTGCAAGGTGAACCTCAGGTGCGTCAGGGAACTTTGGCCTGATGACTTGTGCTATCTCCTCTTATAGTAAGTCTACAGATAGGGTGGATACAGATGACACGTCTAGGTCAGACTTGCTTAGAGATGGACCGCTCAGATAGTAAGAAATCATCATCTGATGCTTTGTGGCTAATGAGAGAGGAACATTCTTGAAGCAACTTGTGTGCCTGATAGCCTGTTTAAAAAAGCTATGCTTAGCCTCAAATAGTCCACTGCCCAACAAGTGGACCAAACAACCTTATCATCTGGGGGTAGTGCTCCAAATAATGGTGTTTTGGTATAAGCCTGGTTTCCGGAAACAACTCTTTGTATCTTTGTCTGTGCTCTATGATTTTACTCTCAAGAAAAGCCAAGGAATCATCACTATGCACAGGGGCAACAACAAGCTCTGTGATGTCCTTCAGATCCATAAGAACAAGCCATGCAGGCTCATCTTCAGGTACAAGTGAACCAACCAAAAAAGGTAAAAACCGGAGCAGGCTCCAGTTTTCATGAGCATTTCCCCCCACTGTTTTCCTGCTGGTGAAACTGTGTGCCACTACATGTGGTTTGTTTGTCCTGTCAGCCCACTTGTATGGAAACTTCAGAATGGCAATGTTCAGGTCTGCTAATGTGAAGAACTTTTTGGATATAAGCACTGTCAAGCACTGGGCTAGCTCCACTGGGATTATACCCTCAAAAACATCATGGGCAATGTCAGGTGGATAGCCAAAGATGACGCGTGAAAATTAGACAGATTTTTTGTAAAGATGCATTCCTTTTCACTCCACAACAACCAGAACCTGTATCTTGAGCTTGTCTGACATGCTTGATGGAGCTCCTTTGTTCTCAGGCTGAAGGCACCAGATGCAACAGAATGTTGCTGAATATCACTGCTCTTTCCTGTGCAAAATCTGCAATAGTAGTCTACCGAAAAGCTCTGCATAAACCCTGTAACGCTATGTGCTCCTAGGTTGTCGGCCACCACACTGAATAATGTACCTTTGACTGACTCACCTAACAGGGGGACATAAAGGCCCAGCTCCTCCAATGTTTTCAATTCTTTTAAAAGAGGTTCGAAGATTTTATCATAACCATAGGTCTGGACATCATCTGTTTTGCACAAAATAGACAGATAGATTGAAGATAATGAGGAACGAGACCCAGGAGGCAGATTTGCTAAAACCCAATACACAGCACACAGTTTGTGTTTTTCTTGAGGTACCGAGGGGTTACAGGTTTCAAAGTCATCTACATAGAAATTTAGGATGATCCTTGGCTCTTCTCCAATGAGAAAACCATTTTCCTTAAATATGGAACCATCTCTTGGGGAAATGTACCGACCTGAAACTTCAGAACTGATTCCCCCTTGTCTCTGATGGGACTCAACAAGGCTATCAATAAAGTCCCTCCTACTTAACAGCTGCTGTAAGGACTTCAGCAAAGGGACATATTGAAAACTGCGGTTGTTTTTATTATCTAATATGTATTCAACTGGTTCTACAACTCTGAAATTCTCCTTGTAATACTGCTTACGAAGATATGCAGTGCTCAGAGGGCCCCCTTTTTGGATGGACCTTTGCACAGGATTGCCAGAAAAAATAGCCTCAACAGTTTGTTGAACCAGAAGTTCATCAGCGGGGAGCTTTTTCTGAAGAAAGATGTCCCTTACAATATCTAAAGACAGAGGAATTGGTGCTGAATAAACCAAATGATGGAGTTCTCCCAAAAGACAAAATCTACAGCTGTTCCTGGAACATGGACCAAATGCTCCAATTTCAACAAGGCAGCAGCAAATCTTTGCTCTGTTGCGTTTGTAAGTCTTCTGTATTAGATTTACCCTTTGATGGAATGGCAGTGTCTATAAGCTCGTCACACTCTTCTGTATTTTCCTCTAATTCATTCACAGATGATAGCTTAGTTCTAAGAACCACTCCAGCTTTAAAATCAGTCAGAAAATGGCTGCAGTGTTTTCTGTTTTTGTGTGATTTAAATGTAGGATATATATTTGTCTTAAAGTCACAGCCTAAAAACATACAAGTCACAGTCTCATTTCGTTTTAGATGTGTGTTAATATGAGAAAAATAATCCCTCTGTGAAGTTAAATCACTACAGGCACACAGGTGACAACTGAATATTGCTTCCTCTCTTTGTGCATCCCTTGTTGAGTGAACTTTACTTTGGTGAACAATTAGGGCATTCCAAGTCCTAAACGTGCACGGACATTGAAGATATGTGCATGGGAAGCGCAAACTACACCCAAAATGTGGATGCTTTAATTTGTAGTGATTCAAAAGTTTCGACCTACTTGGCAAAGTTTCAGTGCAACCCTTACAACTCCACATTAATAAGACCTAACCCTGTAACACACATCAGAATCATCATTAGTAAGAACATGAAATCTCAAACTTTAGTAAAAGGATAATAACAACCAAGCATTACCTAAATAGATTTCGATTTTGAGATAAACATGTTTTTTTTTGTTTGTTTGTTTCTCAAGAATACCAGTTAAGCCAATGAACTGACTTATTATCAATTTAGGCAAACATAATATTTTTCAAATATTTAAACTGTATTTGACTTTTAAATATATAGTTGTGGGGACTTACCACTATCAAATCTTTCAGTGTGCCAAAAGGTAACAGACCTAGGTAAGAAAAAAAGAAAAAATGTAATCAATGAGGGAAAAACAGGTGATCAACAAATTGAAAGTTTTAATGTAATTTAAAACCCAATACATACTCAACATTCCCAGGGCAGGTGACATATACTTTATTTAACAATGTAATATGATGCATTGCTGGAAATAGAAAACTCTTAGAGCATTGTTTTCATTTTCATACTGACACAGCACATGTGACTTTGTATGCCTATGTGCAATGTTAATGTAAACAGATAACTGCAGTTTTTTCCACTGGAACAGAGTGCACCTGTGACAGGTGTGTTGTTGACCTAATCAGTTACATGAATTATTTAAACCTCTTTGCATCTTTTATTGTGAATTTCCTTTACAACTTCGATCTCTCTCTCTCCCTCGCACACATACACAACACACACACACACACGCAGCCACCAGCATGCATGCAGCTGATGAACCCCTCTCCCTCCCACCTCAATTGAAGTGTATCTGTCGTCATCGCTGTAGTCCATCCGCGGAGACAGGCATCAGTAAAAACTCTATTTAAAAATACTTACAACCTGCTGAACCTATATCGTTCCGCAATTAACTCTCCCTCGAAGCGCCCCGCCCCGTAAAACACACGCGAGTAAAAGTAGATGGAACCGAACTAACGTGATGGAGTCTGACGCCACACACACCATACCTGTCCCAAAACATACAAACAGGCTCCTGTAAAATAACGTCCTCTCTTCCAAAATCCCACCTTAGTTTTTCCAATGTTCCGTTTATCCGTTTTATTTTTTTTAAGAATTCGGTTTTAAGAATTTTACGCCGATTTAATGCCGAGTCACAATAAGTGAAGATATATAGTTACTCACCCTTCTGGTGATCCTTACACGTATCTTTACGGGTCCAGTCAACAGTATGTTAACACAATTTGCAGAAGACTTGATCGCCTGACAGGTAATAATCACTGGGAAACTGCTCTGTCCTGTATTTTAAAGTTAAATGGAAGTTTCGGAGCGTTTTTTCCAACTTAGCTGGTGTCTCAGGCGGCTGCTTCGACATGTTTGAGGGGAGGAGGAGGGAAGTGAAGCCACATGGTCCCCAGCTTTAAAGTAACCCCTCGACGCTTTTCCCGAAAAACATGTTCCTTCTTTATTCAAAAAAAGCTTTTACGTAAAATGTCGGCCATTTCCCTGATATACCGCGTTTATATCACTCCGCCATGCACGTGCAATTCTGTGATCCAGTAATGGCGGATTTTTAGGCGCCCTGTACACCTGCATACAACCGTCACCAACACGCCTTTCTTCAGAGGTGCCCCATATCTCCTGAAGTTACTATTTTAACTATTTTAGAGGCAGACCTTATCACAAGATGGTCGTGGTTTGCAAAAAAAACATGATAATATGGCTAGCATTAGTTATAATACCTAGCTAATGAGCTAGCTGTGTTACTTAAGAGACGGAAAAGGAGGAAATTAATTACAGACACACACAAACTTGTGACTAATAGAATTATTTGACACAGTACAGAAAAAAACATATTAATTTAGTTGCTTTGTCAGATATTCCGTTTGGGAAAGGGAGCTTCTCAGAATCCAGAATGTTCGTTGACCTTCAACGCGTTCCTGATTAAGGGCGGGCCTTATAATTTCCCACAACCCACCACACAGAATTATCCAATGGCACGTCATTAAATTGGTTATGTCACTTCCAGTGTTGATTAAACTTGTTTCTATTGCGTTTATTTTTTCGATCAAATCACTTTCAGTCAACTCAAAGCAATTACATAAATTATACATTCATTTTGAACATGTTACATCTACTCAATTAAACTATGTTCACATTAAGAATGTGATTTTTTTGTGTTATATAAACTCATTTAATCTTAGCAAATTCAAAGATTCACCAATTGCCTTTCTTTCAGTGCAGCTGCTCTTCTTGTCTTACTGTGTCTTATGGTTGATTACTTTAATACCAGAGGTCCCACACATCTTTAAAAGGGTATACTTTTACTTTCTAAAGTTCTCAAATTCTGTATGGCACTTTACCTGAGTCAGGATAAAAAAATGATTTCTACTATTTGTTTTTGGAAGATCATCTTATTTAGGCACTAACAATGTGTGTGATTTCTGTGCCAAATTAGTTTTCTTTGTTTGGGCCGCAAATTACCTTAAAATGTTTCAATTTTGATTTTAATATTGTGGAACAACCCTGACACAGTGATGGTGTAGTTATTACTCCTGGGAGTTTAATAAATGTTGATGCAAATCAAACAGTGTTGTGATTTCAGTAGAGTCTGTCAAGATGTATTGTCTTAGAGTAAGATTTGTTTTTAAGTTTATGGGTTTTTAATAATGTAGATTTAATATAGATTTAGGCTTATTTCAAGATAAATTAACCTATATCAAGATTTCTTGTAATCATACTGCACTAATACTGAGTGATATTTACCTAAATTTGTTCTATTTTTCTTGATTTTAAACCTTTATTTGCTACAAATAAGAAAATGTTAATATTGAAAAGAATTATTTGCTTAGATTAAGTAATTTTCACTTATAATTGGGCAGTATTAAGCTTGATTTCAAGTATTTTGAACTAAAAATTGGCATTTTCAGCTTATTTCAATGTTTTGGACACTTCCAGGGACAACTTATTTCTAGATTTAAAAATCTTATTTGAAGATTATCAAGTCAAATTTACTTGCTGCATGGACAGATAATTTCACTAGTTTTAAGTAAAATTTGTCTCAAATTTAGTATTTATATCTTATATTTGGGCTACTCTTTTTGCAGTGTATAGAAAAATACACTTATTTTAAGTGTAAAAACACTAATTTTAAGGTTTTTCTGGATTCATTGAGGCTAGATATTTTTACTTGTTTTTGAAAGTCTTGTCAAGCCAAATTTTCTTGTTCTGTTGGCAGATAATTTTGCTTATTTTAAGTAGTAAAACTCAATTTTTGTATTTTTTTTTTCTTGTTTTTGAAGGCTGGCTTTTTGCAGTGCAGAAGGAGCAACAAAAGAGACTGGACTGGTAAGTCAACAAACTCTACATGGTACACAGTTATATGACTCAAACTGCAGCAGAGAATAAAGAACACATATCTCAGAGGATTAAAGAATACGATCAACTGGAACTTACTACATGTGACTACAGCATTCTGGATACGGAACAGCACATTGACCCAGACATTAATTTTTTTTCTTCTAGTAACAATACATGCCATTTACTGCACGAGTGATCAATACAACTGTAACATTAACTTAGATGACAAGTTGTCAATTATCCACTTGAACAGCAGAAGTCTGTTTACAAACTTTGGCAATATCAAAGATTATCTTCATTCATTTTCACATCCATTTAGCATTATTGCAATCTCAGAAACTTGGATTAACAAGGACAGAATTCACTGTATAAGAACTTTATGAGACAGAGAACTGAAATGGCACAAAAAAAATAAAAAATATAAAAACAAGTTAACTGCTATTATGAGTGTGCAAAACAATATTACCAGAATGAATTTGATGAAAACAAAAACAACATTAAAGAGATTTGGAATACTCTAAACAAAATCATTAGACAGGGGGCCAAACAAAACAATTTGCCTAAATATCTTATGATAAATGATTCTAAGAACTGTAATTTGGAGGAGATGGCAAACAGCTTTAATCATTTTTTTTGTTAATGTAGGCTCTGATCTTGCTAAAGAAATATCTGATACACCGCCAGATAATGAGCAAATGAAAAACTTCTGTGGAATAACCCCTGCTCAATGTTCATCAACAAGGTGGAGGAAACTGAAATTATTGAAATATTGAATAAATGTAAAAACAAAAAATCTACTGACTTTAATGACATTGACATGTCATTACTTAAGATGCTCGTTGAAGGGATTTCAAAGCCACTTACACATATATGTAACTTATCTTTCCAAACCGGTTCATTTCGTGATCAAATGAAAATTGCTAAAGTCATTCCATTGTATAAATCTGGGAGCAAACACAGCCTCACCAACTACAGAGCAGTTTCACTCCTCCCTCAATTCTCTAAGATACTGGAGAAACTTTTCAATAAGACTTGATGGATTCATAGAAAAACACAACTTACTTTTAGAGAGTCAGTATGGGTTCAGATCTAAAAGATCAACCTCACATGCAATAATACAATCAACAGAGGAAATTGCTAAGGCAATAGATAAAAAGCAATATGTGATCAGAGTATTTATTGATTTGAAAAAAGCATTTGATACAATCAACCATAAGTTACTATTTAATAAACTGGAGATATGGAATCAGAGGCATCGTATTAGACTGGATCAAAGCTATTTGAATGGCAGAAAGCAGTTTGTGAAGCTGGGTAACCATTGCTCAACTTGCTTGGACATTGCTTGTGGTGTCCCACAGGGTTCAATATGGGGACCCAGACTGTTTATTCTTTACATTAATGAAATCTGTCAAGTTTCTGATCTGATGAAGCTCATTATTTTTGCTGATGATACTAGTATCTTTTGTTCCAGTAATAATTTGAATCAGTTACAGAAGATAATCAACAATGAACTGAAGAAACTAAAAGCATGGTTTGATTATAATAAGTTATCTTTAAATACGAGCAAGACAAAATTTATGTTATTTGGGAATCACAGAGTTAACATGCAGGTCCAGATAGAAATAGATGGGGTTGAGATTGAAAGGGTGCATGAAAACAGATTTCTAGGGGTGGTCATGGATGACAAGCTTAGCTGGAAATCACATTAAACATGTACAGTCCAAAGTTTCAAAAAGCATGGCAGTTATAAACAAGGTAAAACATATCCTGGATTCCAAGTCACTTCACACTCTTTACTGTTCTTTAGTTCTGCCATACTTCATGTACTGTGCTGAGGTTTGGGGAAATAACTACAAAACTACATTACAGTCACTAATCACTTTACAGAAGAAAGCAATAAGAACCATACAGAAGGTCAGCTATAAGGAACATACCCACCAGCTATTTCTAAAGTCAAGATTACTAAAATTCCTCCACATTGTTTCTTACCAGACGGCAATAATAATGCACAAGGCCAGAAACAATCAACTACCAGAAAACATTCAAAGTCTGTTTAGTAACCATGAAGAAGGTTACAATCTGAGAGGTGAAGACAACTTTAAACTAAGTAGACGCACAAACATTAAACGCTTCTGTGTATCTGGTATCGGGGTGAGCATATGGAACAGTTTAAGTGAGGAAATGAAGAAATATTCAAGTAAAAACAAGTTTAAAAAATGTACAAAATGATTTTTGCAAGATACCATAATGAAGAGAATTAAGAGTCTGAAAATATTATATGGTTATTATTAGAAATAATGATGGTATGAGTATTCTGTATATCTGTGTGATATTATAATTACTATTGTGGATGGAAGTTTTCTGTTGCAATGTCCAAGCATGAAATAAGGGTACATGGACATAGTTGTCTATGAGTATATGTACAGTAAGTGCATAACATCTACATTTGTTTGTAAATTATTGTTTGGTCAAGGGATGGGAATTAATAAGTTTTCACTTCATCCCAGTCCTTTTGAATATGTGATTAGATAATGTCTGTTTGTTTTGTTTGTATTTTTTTGTGTCTTTGACATTGATTTTACTTTAACCTCATGTTCGAAATAAATTTCAATCAATCAAAAAAGTGGGCCAAGTGGAGGATGGAGAGGTGTGATTAAAGTCCCCAGAGATGAGGAGGAGGGCCTGAGGGTGTTTGGTCTGTAGACTGCAGAGTGCAGGGTCTCACATGCAAAGGCTGATTATTACAGTTGGCCTGACACAGGCAGACTAATTCAGCACCATTCTTTAACAGTTACTATGGCAACAAGGGGGAGGAGGCAGAACATGTTCCTTTGATCTTCCCTTGCTGCTGATTGGACCTCTGGATCAAAGGACGTTCCTCTGGTGCTGCTTTGGTGATTCCATCAGTCCATATATGGACATAGACTCTGATATGTCTATATAAGTAAGATCAGGATTGTGCAGACTTAATTCAACATCAGAGCAAGAACAATGAACAACACAGAGGCAAGTACACAGACCAACATTTTGGTCAACAAGGACCTACTCAGGCGTCCGCCTGACATCCATGCAGTGGCTTAATCTAGAGGCTGGATCACTGGTGCCGAGAACAAAACCCAAACTGACGGAGATGTGTTTGGAATTAATCGATGTTGCAGCAACACACATCTTTGAGCTCTTGCAGTGTGAGAGTGATGGTGCGAGCATTATGTTTGTGCCAAAGGACCAGGTGTCTAAGTGTCTTGGAGACATGGGCAGCATCATAGCACAGACATTGGCTGAGAAGATGGGTGTTAAGGGTGACATCCAGAGATCGAGCACACAGATACTGACAGAGCTCATAGTTGATGAGGTTACAGAGAAGGTGAACAACTAGCTCTCTAGCTTGGAGGAGTGTGAGAAAGCTTTTCCCCGGAGTGTGAGGATCATCGCACAAAACATGTGGCAAGTACTTTGTAACATTATGCCCAGGATACCAAAGTCCATGAAATCCAGGAAAGTGACCCTGGTTAATGAGTTTGAATGCACTTCTAATGAGGAAGTCCTCCTCATTAGACGTGCATCTTGTTGCCAGTATAATACTGTAAAATTTAAAGCAACCCCTTTATAGTGTACCAAATGAAGAAAGTCCTACGTCTGTCACAGATACTGAGGACAGACACTCTTCACAGACAGAGATCTGCTTGGTACCCAATGAAGATAGTCCTACATCTGTCACTGATACTGAGGACAGACACTCTTCACAGACGGAGATCTGCTTGGTACCAAATGCCAAGATATTACATTTGTCACTCAGTATACTGTGACAGATGTCGACTCTTCACAAACGAGATCATCTGTCAACTTCAGATACTGAATAGTCCCTCTTCAGCAGAAACAGAGATCAACTTCAACTTCAACTTCAACTTCAACTTTATTATAGTCCCGTGGGAAAATTGTTTTTCAGCAGCAGGCATCAGTACACAAGTACATAATAACACATAAATCATACAGGCATTAAGAAGAATCAGAAAAAATCTGGAAAAAAAATCCTGAACTCAAGTGAAAAAGGACGGCACTTAAACCACAAAATGCCAAAGACTAAGAGTCAGGCAAAAACCCATAAAGTGCATTCAGTCATCAAAGTGCTGTGCAGCAGATAAATACAGTAATGAAGAACATACAAGATAAAGCAGATAAAAGAAGATTCAATAAAAGTCCATAAATAGTCAAGGAGTCAAGTCTAAAAGTCAACAATTCTATCCACACGATGCACAAAGCACAGGACAAGAAAAAGTAGTCAGGCCAATGTATTAAGATTTTCAATAGCAACTGGAATAAAAGAAGTTCTGGCTTGCCTAGTTTTGGTTTTCGGCATTCTGTAACGTCGTCCAGAAGGGAGAAGATCAAATTCAGCAAACAGAGGGTGATCAGGGCAGTTCAGAATTTGTTGGGCTCTGCTAAGAACACGTCTGCTGTAGATATCCTGCAGCTGAGATTGCTGCACTCCGATCACCTTGCTCGCTACTTTGACCAGATTCACAAGTCTGTTTTTACTACACAAAGCAAGGCAACCGAACCAAGCAACCATGCAGTACGTGAGAGCACTTTCTATGAAGCACTGATAAAAAAGAGACATAAGAACCTTACACACCTTGAATGTGTTCATCTTTCTCAAGAAATAAAGTCTCTGCTGGACCTTGTTACAAACAGCATCAGTATTGGCTTCAAATCGAAGTAAATTATCAATGACTGTGCCAGATATTTGTATTGAGAAACGATCTCAACATCCATGTCATTAATGACAGTATGACTGACACTGGGCTGTGACTTTCTAAAATTAACAACCATGTCTTTAGTTTTTAAAACATTAATCTGTAGGCAGAAATCTTTGCACCAAGAATTGAAATCATCAATGACAGGACCATGGTCAGACTCATCCTGACCCAAAAGACGCACTATCACTGTATCGTCAGCAAATTTAACAAAATGCCTGTTACTGTGAGTGCTCCTGCAGTCATTGGTGTACAAGATAAAAAGCAACGGAGAGAGGACACAGCCCTGCGGGGAGCCTGTGGAGGAAAACAGTTTAGGGGATAAAACACCATTGACCCTTACACACTGTGACCTGTCAGTCAAGAAGTCCACTATCCAGCCAACAAGGTTCAAGTTCAAGTTAAAAAGAGAAAGAAGTTTCTCTGCCAGTAAGTATGGCTGGATAGTATTAAAAGCTGAGGAAAAGTCAACGAACAGGAGCCTGGCGTGAGTTTTTGTGGCCTCCAGATGCTGAACTATAAAATTTAACAAAGTCAGCGTTGCATCCTCGACTCCTCGGCCTGACCTACTGTATATGCAAACTGAAGAGGGTCCAGCTGATCTTCCACCTGCCCCAGTATCTCAGTCTTTACAAGCTTTTCAAAAGTTTTCATCACCAGTGAGGTGAGAGCCACCGGTCGAAAGTCATTAAGTGTCTTTGGATTCATGCATTTTGCAACAGGAACAACAGTGGCATGCTTCCATATCTTTGGGACTTTCTGTACTAAAAGTGACTGGGTAAAGATAAAATGAAAGATTCCACTCAGCTGTGAAGCACATGCTTTAAGAACTCGGCCACTGATGATTATCAGGACCACAGCTTTTGCCAACTTTAGTTTGACTAAAAAGTTTTTCAATCAGATGCACATCAATGTTAAAAGCAGGGGCCCCCTGAACAGTTTTAAAAACATTATTGACTCCTCCTGAGTCATCAGAGTTAAATCTCAAATAAAAGCTGTTTAGCTCCTCTGCAAGCTCAACATCAGAAGTGAAGCCATCCAGTGCAATAGTATTTTTCTTTTTATGTTGACCTGTCATTAATTTCATACCATCCCAGGCAGATTTGAGGTCAGCCTGGTGGAATCTTGCCTCAATCTTTTCTTTGTAATTTCATTCCTTATTTTAAAATAAGCGGTTTTATCTCCACTTTTGAAAATACGCTTTTTCTCCTTTAGCAGATTTTTCAGTTCCTTGGTGACCCAGGGCTTATTATTGGGGAATGAAATTATAGTTTTTTTAGGGATCACATTGTCCACACAGAAAGAAATGTAACTGCACACTACATCAGTTAGTTCGTCCACGTCCCTGGATGTCTCCTGGAAAACGGACCAATCAGTGCAGTCAAAGCATCCCTGAAGAGCCAGAGTGCTATCCTCATTCCACACCTGGATCTCACGAGCCTGCACCCTGTCCCTTTGCAGCACGGTCCGGTAGGAGGGTAACAGATGCACCACATTATGGTCAGAGGATCCAAGAGGAGGGGCGGCGACAGACTTGTAGCCCCCTTTAATAGAGCCATAGCAGTGGTCCAGTATCCTATTACCGCGAGTGGGACAGGTGACATACTGGCTGAAGTTGCTGAGTGACTTTTTACAGTTGACGTGATTGAAGTCACCCAGAAAGAAGCAGAGCGCATCAGGTGATACAGCCTGAAGTCGCTGCGCCACTGAAAAGATGACATCAGATGCTGCTTTAGCGTCGGCTCTGGGATGAATATAAACCACTGTGAAGAAAATTTGAGGAAATTCACGTGGCAAGTAAAAGGGCCTGAAAGAAAGTGACAGGAGCTCAATGTCCGGTAAGCAGATCCGTTCACGCACGGTAACATTTTTACACCATCTCGGGTTCACATACACACAGACCCCCCCGCCGTGGTGTTTCCCAGTCATCAGTGGGTTACGGTCCAGGCGGATCGGGACCCCAAATCCGTCAATGTTCAAGACAGTGTCAGAATCAGAGTCCGATAACCATGTCTCAGTAAAAGCCGAAACACACACATCTCTGAATTTGCGCATCGAGGAAACGCACGCTTGTAATTCATTAGTCTTATTTTTCAGAGACTGGACATTTGCTAAGACAATGGACGGCAAGGGAAGACGTTTATTCCTTGTTAAATTCCTTATTCGCTGGCGTACACCTCCCCTTTTTCCTCTTTTCCTGCGTTTCTTAGCGCCAGGTTTGCAAGTTCGGGTAAAAGCCGTATTAGGAATAAAAACATCATACTCGCCCATGTCCGAAAGTAGATCAGTTTGTAGATCCAGTGGTAAGTTGTGTGACCGAAATCCAAGAAGAAAGTCCCGGGTGTATTGAATCCTGTTTGTTTGCTGGTTAACAAACAATTCCATGGCGAGGTTCAGCGTGGCTGACAGGAGCAGGAAAAAAAGTACCTCCATTCTCACTTGAGTTCGGGACACGTTGCCGATAATAAAACAAACACTCTTGGTTAGTCGATATGATAAAAAATAAATAGTTAAAATGGTAAAAGCAAGGTTAAAAGGTTAAAAACCCACAAGCACTAGTGCTGCTGCCGACAGGTCGCCACACGAGCAGCGCCCCTCCTCTTACCTGATCTGCTTGGTATGTAATGAAGAAAGTCCAACATCTGTCACAGATACTGAGGGTGACAGTCACTCTTCACTCATCACAGACGAAGATCTGCTTGGTAACTAATGAAGGAAGTCAGACATATGTCACAGATACTGAGGATGACAGACACTCTTCACTCATCACAGACGGAGATCTGCTTGGTACCTTAAGAAGATAGTCCTACATCTGTCACAGATACTGAGGTTGACAGTCACTCTTCACTCATCACAGACGGAGATCTGCTTGGTAACTAATGAAGATAGTCCGACACATGTCACAGATACTGAGGTTGACAGTCACTCTTCACTCATCACAGGCAGGAGATCTGCTTGGTAACTAATGAAGATAGTCCGACATATGTCACAGATACTGAGTACAGACACTCTTCACAGACGGAGATCTGCGTGGTACCAAATGCCATGATACTGTCTTTCCTCAGTATCTGTGACAGATGTCGGACTCTACATCTGTCACACATACTGAGGAGAGACACTCTTCACAGACAGAGATCTGCTTGGTAACTAATGAAGATAGTCCTTCATCAGTCACAGATACTGAGGACAGACACTCTTCACAGACGGAGATCTGCTTGGTACCAAATGCCAAGATACTGTCTGTCCTCAGTATCTGTGACAGATGTCGGACTCTACATCTGTCACAGATACTGAGTGCAGACACTCTTCACAGACGGAGATCTGCTTGGTACCTAATGAAGATAGTCCTACATATGTCACAGATACTGAGGTTGACAAACACTCTTCACTCTTCACAGACGGAGATCTGCTTGGTAACTAATGAAGGAAGTCAGACATATGTCACAGATACTGAGGATGACAGACACTCTTCCCAGATGGAGATCTGCTTGGTACCTAATGAAGATAGTCCTACATATGTCACAGATACTGAGGATGACAGACACTCTTCACAGACGAAGATCTGCTTGGTACCTAATGAAGATAGTCCTACATATGTCACAGATACTGAGGTTGACAGACACATTTCACTCTTCACAGACGGAGATCTGCTTGGTAACTAATGAAGGAAGTCAGACATATGTCACAGATACTGAGGATGACAGACACACTTCCCAGATGGAGATCTGCTTGGTGCCTTATGAAGATAGTCCTACATCTGTCACAGATACTGAGGATGACAGACGTTCTTCACAGATGTAGATCTGCTTTGGTACCTTATGAAGATAGTCCTACATCTGTCACAGATACTGAGGATGACAGACATTCTTCACAGATGTAGATCTGCTTTGGTACCTTATGAAGATAGTCCTACATCTGTCACAGATACTAAGGGCAGACACTCTTCACAGACGGAGATCTGCTTGGTACCAAAAGAAAATAGTCCTACATCTGTCACAGATACTGATTATGACAGACACTCTTCACAGATGGAGATCAGCTTGGTACCTAATGAAGATAGTCCTACATATGTCACAGATACTGAGGATGACAGACACTCTTCACAGATGGAGATCTGCTTGGTAACTAATGAAGATAGTCCTACATCTGTCAGATACTGAGGATGACTGACACTCTTCACTCTTCACAGACGGAGATCTGCTTGGTAACTAATGAAGGAAGTCAGACATATGTCACAGATACTGAGGATGACAGACACTCTTCACAGACGAAGATCTGCTTGGTACCTAATGAAGATAGTCCTACATATGTCACAGATACCGAGGTTGACAGACACTCTTCACAGACGGAGATCTGCTTGGTACCTTATGAAGATAGTCCTACATCTGTCACAGATACTAAGGATGCAGACACTCTTCACAGATGGAGATCAGCTTGGTGCCTACTGCAGATAGTCCTACATCTGTCACAGATACTGAGGATGACTGAAACTCTTTACAGATGGAGATCTGCTTGGTACCAAAAAAAAAAATAGTCCTACATCTGTCAAAGATACTGAGGATGACAGACACTCTTCACAGATGGAGATCAGCTTGGTACCAAAAAAAATAGTCCTACATCTGTCATAGATACTGAGGATGACAGACACTCTTCACAGATGGAGATCTGCTTGGTAACTAATGAAGATAGTCCTACATCTGTCACAGATACTGAGGATGACTGACACTCTTCACAGATGGAGATCTGCTTGGTAACTAATGAAGATAGTCCTACATCTGTCACAGATACTGAGGATGACTGACACTCTTCACAGATGGAGATCTGCTTGGTAACTAATGAAGATAGTCCTTCATCTGTCACAGATACTGAGGATGACTGACACTTTTCACAGATGGAGATCTGCTTGGTACCTAATGAAGATAGTCCTACATCTGTCACAGATACTGAGGATTACAAACACTCTTCACAGATGGAGATCTGCTTGGTACCAAATGAAGATAGTCCTACATCTGTCACAGATACTGAGGATGACTGACACTCTTCACAGATGGAGATCTGCTTGGTACCAAATGAAGATAGTCCTACATCCGTCACAGATACTGAGTATTACAAACACTCTTCACAGATGGAGATCTGCTTGGTTACGAATGAAGATAGTCCTACATCGGTCACAGATACTGAGTATTTCAAACACTCTTCACAGATGGAGATCTGCTTAGTTTCGAATGAAGATAGTCCTACATCGGTCACAGATACTGAGGATGACTGTCTTTACAGATGGAGATCTGCTTGGTAACTAACAAAGATAGTCCTACATCTGTCACAGATAGTGAGGATTACAAACACTCTTCACAGATGGAGATCTGCTTGTTACCTATAAAGATAGTCCTATATCTGTCACAGATACTGAGGATGACTGACACTCTTCACAGATTGAGATCTGCTTGGTACCAAATGAAGATAGTCCTACATCTGTCACAGATACTGAGGATGACTGACACTCTTCACAGATGGAGATCTCCTTAGTACCTAATGAAGATAGTCCTACATCTGTCACAGATACTGAGGATTCCAAAAGACCTCAGCCTCCTCAGCAGGTAGAGTCTGCTCTCGTCCAGTCTATTGTTAAGGTGAACACCCAGGTATTTGTAGGAGTCCACAGTCTCGATGTCCAAACCCTGGATGCTAACCGGTGTTGGGTGGGGGGATCTAAACTAAGGAAGTTCACTACCAGCTCCTTTGTCTTCCCCATTTTGATCTGGAGGTGGTTCTGTCGGCACCAGTCCACAAAGTCCTGCGTCAGTCCTTTGTACTACCACTCATCCTCCTCAGTGATGAGGCCGACGATCGTAGAGTCGTCAGAGAATTTCCGCAGGTGGCAGCTGTCCATCCTGTACATGAAGTCCGCAGTGTACAGGGTGACGAGGAATGGCACCAGAACCGTTCCCTGCGGGGCCCCTGTACTGCAGACCACCATGTCAGACACACAGTCCCTAGTCCTCACATACTGTGAGGTAGTCCTGGATCCAACCCGACAGGTGGTGGTTCACCCCTGTGTGCTCCAGCTTGTCTCTCAGTAGAAGAGGCTGGATGGTGTTGACAGCACTGGAGAAATCAAAGAACATGATCCTCACAGAGTTCTCAGGCTTCTCCAGGTGAGACAGAGCCCTGTTCATGAGGAGGAAGATGACAGCATCATCCACCCGATGCCAGGCTGGTAGGCAAACTGAAGCAGATCCATCGATGAGCTCACCAGAGGCCGGAGGTGGGAAAGAACCAGCCTCTCCAGTGTCTTCATCAAATGAGACGTCAGTGCCACTGGCCTGTAGCTGTTCAGGTCCTTGGGGTGTTTTTATGGCACTGGTACCAGACAGGATGTCTTCCACAGCTGTGGTACCCTCCCCAGCATCAGACTCATGTTGAAGATGTGCTCCACAATCCCACACAGCTGGTCTGCACAGGACTTGAGGAGCCTGGAGCTGATGCCATCCGGACCTGCAGCCTTTTTGGTCTTTAGTTTCCTGAGCTCATGTCTCACCTGGGCGGATGTGAGGGACAGGCTGGAGGAGCGAGGCTGGGTGTTAGAAGGTGTGGGTTGGGTTGTTGGACTCCTGGCAGGAGTAGCAGTGGGGGTGGTTGAGGGCTGGACATCATGGAAGGCAGGGAGGAGGTTAGGGTGAGACAGCGACCTTCAGATGCAGATGAGGGTCGTTGCAGCAGGGCTGGCAAGGCGGGGGGAGGGGCAGGTGGCTGATCAAACCCCCTGAAGAAAAGGTTTAGATCGTTCACCCACCTCTGGTCCCCCACAACCCCTCCAGACTCCACTGTTGTTGTTCTGCTGCAGCTGGTCCTCCATCTTCCTCCTGTAGCTGTCCTTCCCCTCTCGGATCTTCCTCCTCAGCTCCCTCTGCACAGACTTCAGCTCCTCCTTGTCTCCTGACTTAAAGGCTCTCTTCTTCTCCTTCAGGAGAGCCTTTATCTCAGGATTAATCCAGGGCTTGTTGTTGGAGAAGCACCGTACAGTCATGGTGGGTAAAGTTTTCTCCACACAGAAGTTAATGTAATCCGTTATACAGTCTGTGAGGTTGTTGATGTCCTCCCCGTGAGGATCACAGAGCTCTTCCCACACAGTTGACTCAAAACAGTCCCTCAGAGCCTCTTCAGTCTCCTCAGACCATCTCTTAACTGTGCGGGTCACAGCTGGCTGCCTGTGGACAAGTGGTTTGTACATGGGCTGGAGATAAACCAGGTTGTGGTCTGATCTCTCCCGGGGAGGAAGGGGTGATGACTTGTATGCATCCTTGGTGTTTGCATACAGTAAGTCCAGTATTTTATTGTCTCTGGTGTGGCAGGTGACATACTGGGTGGAATTGGGCCAAGTGAAGGATGAAGAGGCGTGATTAAGGTCCCCAGAGATGAGGAGGAGGGCCTGAGGGTGTTTGGTCTGTAGCCAGCTGACTGCAGAGTGCAGGGTCTCACATGCAAAGGCTGATTATTACAGTTGGCCTGACACAGGCAGACTAATGCAGCACCATTCTTTAACAGGCAACAAGGGGGAGGAGGCAGAACATGTTCCTTTGATCTTCCCTTGCTGCTGATTGGACCTCTGGATCAAAGGACGTTCCTCTGGTGCTGCTTTGGTGTTCCCAGTCCATATATGGACATAGACTCTGATATGTCTATATAAGTCAGATCAGGTTGGTGGTGGGAGAAAACAGAGCAAGAACAATGAACAACGCAGAGGTAAGTACACAGACCAACATTTTGGTCAACAAGGACCTATTCAGGCCACTTATTGCCTCGTTTGTGGACCAGCTGACATCCATACAGTGGCTCAATCTAGAGGCTGGATCACTAGACCTGAGAACAAAACCCAAACTGACGGAGATGCTGAGGTTACAGAGAAGGTGAAGCAGAGCTCTCTAGCTTGGAGGAGTGAGCAAGCTTATCCCGAGTGTGAGGAACATCGCACAAAACATGTGGCAAGTACTTTGTAATATTATGCCCAGGATACCAAAATCCAGGAAATCCAGGAAAGTGACCCTGGTTAATGAGTTTGAATGCCGTCTAATGAGGAGGACTTCCTGCCAAGGCCTGGGTCCTCCAAAGCATTCAAGCTACTCATGGATTCAGAATTACTCAAAATCTCATCACTCAAATCAGCCAAGTCAATCTGGACTGAAGATGGGCATGGCTGATGCCACAAAGCAGTCACCCAAGGCAAACAGGTCCTGGGAGAGGGGCCAGATGAAGGGTGACTCAAGGACCACTATGACGAGTAACAAAATTGGATCCAGTTTTCTCTTGCTTGGGCCTGGGTCAACGGGCATTTAAACCGTGTCCCTATGGCATGTAGAATCCGTGTATGGTTCGTTCTTTCGTTATTCTGTTTCAAAACAAAATCAAAAAAATGAAAAACTGACTTGTTTTTTGTTTCTCTGTTTTAAAACTAAAACAGAAAAACGGAATAACAGAAAACAGAAAAACGATGTTTTCTGTTCTGGTTTTAAAATGGAAAAACGAAAAAATAAAAAAAATAAAAAGATTTCGTTTATATTCTTTCTTTTTGTGAATTTTGGCTATTGCAGTATTGAGAGAAAATTAATGAAGGCGGCTTTTAACAGCTTTATATAAAAATAAGACAAATAACTCACACTGAAGGTTTATACAGACATGTTCCTGAGTTTTTTATAACAGGTCGCTGGACGATCCACTGCACTCCATCTCATCATGGCGCATTTGCGCCTCCGTGAGTGTGTGAGACAGCATCAGCTAGTGCACAGTCTGCTGCTGTCCGATCTTCTCACAGATAAAGCAAGAAACATCAGAGCAGATGATGAAAATAAGTTTTTTTTCTCGCGCTTTTCACCTGCTCCGCCCGCTATGACTCATTTCATGCGTAACGGCCTTGTGCCTTTCTCTTCCGCAGGGCTCTCTCATCAGTAAAGAAGCATTTAGGATCATTAGAAATAAAATAGCCTTTACCCATAATTACTTCAGTGTCGGCTCACTTAATGTGACATCAGGTGTAAAAACACCAGATTGTGCTATGGGAACTTCTTGCGCAGCATGTTTTTGGTCTCTTCGTGTTATTTAGACCCTTTTCACGTCAGCCTTGAAACTCTTTCACCACCACAGAAGCGCTTTGGTTAATCAGATGTGCACTGATTAGTTTCATAACTTAAACAAAAAAACTCATCCATGTTTAAAATCAATATATCCCACAAAGAATTTAAACAAAATCTTATATGTTTATTTTTCGTTTTTCCATTTTTAAAACCAGAACAGGAAAAACGTTGTTTTTCTGTTTTTCCGTTTTTCTGTTTTGGTTTTAAAACAGGAAAACAAAAGAACAAGACCGTTTTGTCGTTTTTTTGATTTTGTTTTGAAACAGAATAACGAAAGAACGAACCATAAACAGATTATGTAGGACTATCTTCATTATCTTTAGTTGTATCTTTAGTTATCATTAGTTGTAACTAATGAAGATAGTCCTATATTTGTCACAGATACTGAGGATGACAGACACTCTTCACAGATGGAGGTCTGCTTGGTACCTGACAAAGTTAGTCCTACATATGTCACAAATACTGAGGACAGACACTCTTCACAGACGGAGATCTGCTTGATACCCAATCACGATAGTCCGACATCTGTCACAGATAATGAGGATGTCTGACACTCTTCACAGAAGGAGATCTGCTTGGTACCTCATGAAGATAGTCCTACATCTTTCACAGATACTGAGGGTGACAGACACTCTTCACAGACGGAGACCTGCTTGGTACCTTATGAAGATAGTCCTTCATCTGTCACAGATACTGAGGACAGGCACTCTTCCCAGATGGAGATCTCCTTGGTAACTTATGAAGACAGTCCTACATCTGTCACAGATACTGAGGACAGACACTCTTCACAGATGGAGATCTGCTTGGTACCTATTGAAGATAGTCTTACATCTGTCACAGATACTGAGGACTACAGACACTCTTCACAGATGGAGATCTGCTTGGTACCTAATGAAGATAGTCCTACATCTGTCACAGATACTGAGGGTGACTGACACTCGTCACAGATGGAGATCTGCTTGGTACCTAATGAAGATAGTCCTACATCCGTCACAGATACTGAGGATTACAGACACTCTTCACAGATGATGATCTGCTTGGTTACTAATGAAGATAGTCCTACATCTGTCACAGATACTGAGGATGACAGACTCTTCACAGATGGAGATCTGCTTGGTACCTAATGAAGATAGTCCTACATCTGTCACAGATACTGAGGACGACAGACACTCTTCACAGACGGAGATCTGCGTGGTACCTACTTAAGATAGTCCTACATCTGTCACAGATACTGAGGATGACAGACACTCTTCACAGATGGAGATCTGCTTGGTAACTAATGAAGGTAGTCCAGAATGTCACAGATACTGAGGTTACAGACTTTTCTCTTCAGAATGGAAAACCACCTACTGAACATGGGAAAAGCACCGTACAGTCCTGAGGATGACAGTGTCCTCCACACAGAAGTTAATGTAATCCGTTATAGTCTGTGAGGATGTCTGTCCTCCCAGTGAGGATCAGAACTCTTCACACAGTTGACTCAAAACCTTCCGTCTGAGCCTCTTCAGTCTCCTCAGACCATCTCTTAACCTGTGGTCACAGCTGGCTGCCTGTGGAAAAGTGGTTTTACGGGCTGGAGATAAACCAGGTTGTGGTCTGATCTCCACAGAGGATGATGACAGATGCATCCTGGTGTTTGCACCAGTAAGTCCAGTATTTATTGTCTCTGGTGTGGCAGGTGACATACTGGGTGAAAGTGGGCAAAGAGGAGATGGTGGTGGGATTAAAGTCCCCAGAGATGAGGAGGAGGGCCTGAGGGTGTTTGGTCTGTAGCCAGCTGACTGCAGAGTGCAGGGTCTCACAAGCAAAGGCTGATTATCACAGTTGGGCTGACACAGGCAGACTAATGCAGCAGCAGTCTTTAACAGTTACTATCTTGGAGGAGGAGGCAGAACATGTTCCTTTGATCTTCCCTTGCTGCTGATTGGACCTCTTCACAGGGCGTTCCTCTGGTGCTGCTTTGGTGTTCCATCAGTCCACATATGGACATAGACTCTGATATGTTTATATAAGTAAGATCAGGATGCAGACTTAATTGACATCAGAGCAAGAACAATGAAGACACAGAGGCAAGTACAGACCAACATTTTGGTCAAGGACCTACTCAAGATAGACATCCATCTGTGGCTTAATCTAGAGGCTGGATCACTGAGAACAAAACCCAAACTGACGGAGATGTGTTTGGAATTAATCGATGTCACATCTTTGAGCTCTTGCAGTGTGAGAGTGATGGTGAGCATTATGTTTGTGGACCAGGTGTCAGTGTCTTGGAGACATGGGCAGCATCTGCAGACATTGGCTGAGAAGATGGGTCTAATGGGTGACATCAGAGCTCGAGCACACAGATACTGACAGAGCTCATAGTTGATGAGGTTACAGAGAAGGTGAACAACTAGCTCTCTAGCTTGGAGATGTGCTTTTGGTGTGAGGATCATCGCAAAACATGTATGGAAATGCTTGTATGCCCAGGATACAAAGTCCATGAAATCCAGGAAAGTGACCCTGGTCACAGAGTTTGAATGCACTTCTAATGAAATCCTCCTCACGTGCATCTTGTTCAGTATAATACTGTAAAATTTAAAGCAACCCTTTATAGTGTACCAAATGAAGAAAGTCCTACGTTTGTCACAGATACTGAGGACAGACACTCTTCAGAGATCTGCTTGGTACCTAATGAAGATAGTCTCAGATGGAAACCTCTTATGAAAATGGACATCTGATAGTACCTTATGAAGATACTCTGTGTCCTATACTGAGGACAGATGCTCTTCACAGATGGAGATCTGCTTGGTACCTACTGAAGATAGTCCTGCATCTGTCACAGATACTGAGGATGATAGACACTCATCACAGGCGGAGATCTGCTTCATACCTAATGAAGATAGTCCTACATCTGTCACAGATACTGAGGGACAGACACTATTCACAGATGGAGATCTGCTTACTGAAGATACTCCTGAATCTGTCACAGATACTGAGGATGATAGACACTCATCACAGACGGAGATCTGCTTGTACCTAATGAAGATAGTCCTACATCTGTCACAGATACTGAGATGACACTCTTTACAGGCGGTGAGTCATCTGTCCCAGATCTGAGGATGACTCTTCCTGACGGTGGTCTCCTTGGTAGATGGTCCTTCATCTGTCACAGATACTGAGACAGGACATCTGTACCTAATGAAGATAGTCATCAGTCACAGAAACTGAGGATGTCTGACACTCTCACAGACGGAGATGCTTGGTACCTATGAAGATAGTCCTGCTGTCACAGATACTGAGGATGACAGACACTCTTCACTCTTCTCGGAGATCTGCTTGGTCAATCTTTATGAAGATTCTAACAAGTGTTATCTCAAGACACTTTGAATGACATAGCTCATCATTTTATGGAGACACATATATTATAGATACATATATACATATAGAATACACATATGCATATATATGAAATATATATCAACACCCAACATGAATCAAATAGATCATGGATCCCTCATCATGGCAACAAGAAAACCTTCTGTTAAGCAGCAGATCTTGAATGTATCCCAGTCTGCATGAACAGCAAATCCACACGATGTTGACTGTGAGCAGTCACTAAGAGGAGACTGGACTAAATTAGAACTAAATGAGACAGGTTCTGTACCATCCTGTCGTCTGATATAGAGGTAGCCTCTGAGATGCTACATCTCACAGAGGGTCTCATGTCTGCTTGTGTGCTAGAAGATAATCTTAGATATTCTTACTGAAAATAAGAATTTAGGATATGGGTGCCCAGACCACAAGTGTACAACCATATTTGTCTCCATTAAATATACTCTGTGTTGAACTCCAGATGTGACATGCATTTTCAAGAGACTTCATATTTTATGTAACAGAATGTCAGGTGTACATCATGAATATGGAAGACACTTGAGCTATATGCAATGATGGAGTGTTCCTAATAAATGGCCAACTATCAGTATAACTGTAGTTTTGACTCTCACAGCAGCAGGAGTCTGCTGGATCCCAGGTACCTGACAAAGCCAGAGCAGACAGGAGCACAAACTGAGAAGCAGATGCTGGTAGAGAAATGAGAGGAGAGGAAGGAGAGAGACATTGTCAGACTAACTGACATTCTAGACCTGTTCACTAAACTATGAGTCTAATTTATGAACTAATTTATTTATTTATTTATAAACTATGAGATGAGCTGGTCCCTAATTGAAAGATAGGAATGTTTTAAGTCTAACATAAGGTAGAAAGATAGACTCTGAACTGTAAGATTGTTCCAGCCTGATAGCTGAAGGCTCTGCCTCCATACTACTTTTGGAGTTTAATGGTACCACAATCATTTTGAGCGTAATGTTCTAGAGGATGCTCAATACAAGCTCTTTAAGATATCTCACTGAGATATGGTGAGAGAAGAATCTTATTCTATTCTATATTTATGGAAGCCAATGCAGAAAGCTAAAACATAATGTGTCTCTTCTCCTAGCAGTCAGTATGCAAGACATTTGGACCAGATGGGCGTCTTAAGTGACTTGCTGGGACAGCCTGAAACAATTACAATAGTCAGTCTAGAGGTCAACATGGATACTTTTCAGCATCGCTCTGGGACAGGATAGGCCTGATTTTAGATGTGAGATGAAAAAAACTGTGAAATTTGCTTTACTATAGGATAAAGGATAAATCCTGATCAAATAATACTCTAGATTTCTAGTTGTGCTTGGGGCCAGGCTAATGCATCTCATGGCAGTTAAATCACTGAAAAGGTTTCTCTAATGTACCAGAATGACCTCTGTCTTGTCTGAGTAAGAAAGAAAAATTTCTGGATCCAGTGATGTCTTTAAACAGGCATCTGGATAACTGGTTTGTCTCCACCTGGTGTGATACAAGCTGTGTATCATCAGCTGGATAAAAATTAACAGGCTATGATATCACCAAGGGAAGCATATATATGGATTGGACCTAGCACTGAACAGAGGAACCCGTAACACTTTAGTGTACACAGGACTTGTTGTTTGTACAAACTGATATCTATTGGATAAGATACTGGACTTAAAACCAATTTAAGGCAGTCTGTAATCCCAAGTCCTAATCTCTGTATAAGAACACATGATCAATGTGTAAAAACACTTAGATCTAACAAAACAAGAACAGAAGAGTCCTTCATCTAGCTGAAAGTAGATCATTGGTTACTTTAACCAGAGCAGTCTCTGTGCTGTGACTCTAAATCTGACAGAAGTCCTCAAGAGGCTATTGTCTTGATAATTAGCTACTACTTTCTCCAGGATCTGAGGCAGGTTAAAATACCTGTAGTTAGCTAATGTTCCTGAATCGGTTAGGTTTTTAGTGATTACTGCTGTTTTAAAAGACTTCAAATGAGCCTGTTGATAGGAAGATTTAGTCTAACAACAATGGACAAACTGAGGAAGACCTCTTGAACTTTAGTTGAGATCGGGTCTAAAATGCAGGTTGATGATTTAGAGGAGAGACCTGAGAATGTAGCTCTGAAGCCTAATAGAACTGTCTAACTCAGGTCTCTACTACATTTAGAGGTATGGGGTTCAGCTGGAGATGAGAGTTGCTAATTTTGTCTCAATTTTCAGAATTATCATTGAAAAAACTCAAAAGTTCACTTAGGGTTAGAGGAATCACAGGCTCAATTGAGCTCTGACTCTGTCAGCCTGGCTGCAGTGCTGAAGATATCAGGTTGTTTCCATTTTAAATACTGGGGAGTATAGGCAGCTCTAGCATATTTTAAGGCTCTCATGTAGTTATTATGACTCTCTATAGCAAAGATGGGTGACTCTTCCTTTATCAGAGCGCCTACATTCTCTAATTTCTGAGGTTTGAATGTCTGAGTTTCTGACACAGCTTGTCCTCATGACATTTAATCTTGTCTCAGTGGACAATTGAATCAAAGTGGAACTTGTATCTTCATCTTATCTAATGAAGATAGTCACATATTCAGATACTGAGTACAGACACTGTTCACAGATGGAGATCTGCTTGGTAACTAATGAAGATAGTCCTACATCTGAGATACTGAGGACATACTCTTCACAGAGATCTGCAGTAACTAATGAAGGTAGTCCAAAATTGATTAGTTCAAAAATACTGAAGAAAGCATTCAGTCCTGGTGAGTACAGTGTCCTACACAGAAGTTAATGTAATCCGTTATGCAGTCTGAGGTTGTCGATGTCCTGTGAGAATCACAGAACTCCTTCCACAGTTGACTCAAAACAGTCCTCAGAGCCTCTTCAGTCTCCTCAGACCATCTCTCTAACTGTGGTCACAGCTGGCTGCCTGTGGAAAAGTGGTTTGTACACTGGCTGGAGATAAACCAGGTTGTGGTCTGATCTCCACAGGGAGGGAGGGTGGAGATGCATCCTTGGTGTTTATACAGTAAGTCCAGTATTTTATTGTCTCTGGTGTGGCAGGTGACATACTGGGTAAAAGTGGGCAAAGAGGATGGAGATGTGATTAAAGTCCCCAGAGATGAGGAGGAGCCTGAGGTGTTTGGTCTGTAGCCAGCTGACTGCAGAGTGCAGGGTCTCACATGCAAAGGCTGATTATCACAGTTGGCCTGACACAGGCAGACTAATGCAGCACCATTCTTTGCAGTTACTATGGCAGAGGAGGAGGCAGAACATGTTCCTTTGATCTTCCCTTGCTGCTGATTGGACCTCTGGATCAAAGGACGTTCCTCTGGTGCTGCTTTGGTGATTCCATCAGTCCATATATGGACATAGACTCTGATATGTCTATATAAGTAAGATCAGCATTGTGCAGACTTAATTCAACATCAGAGCAAGAACAATGAAGAACACAGAGGCAAGTACACAGACCAACATTTTGGTCAACAAGGACCTACTCAGGTCAGATCCATGCTGATGGCTTAATCTAGAGGCTGGATCACTGGACCCGAGAACAAAACCCAAACTGACGGAGATGTATTAATCGAATTGCAGCAACACACATCTTTGAGCTCTTGCAGTGTGAGAGTGATGGTGCGAGCATTATGTTTGTGCCAAAGGACCAGGTGTCTAAGTGTCTTGAGACACTCAGCCTCTAGCACAGACATTGGCTGAGAAGATGGGTGTTAAGGGTGACATCCAGTGCTCGAAACACAGATACTGACAGAGCTCATAGTTGATGAGGTTACAGAGAAGGTGAACAACTAGCTCTCTAGCTTGGAGGAGTGTGAAAAGCTTTTCCCCACAGTGTGAGGATCATCACAACACATGTGGCAAGTACTGTAACATTATGGATACCAAAGTCCATGAAATCCAGGAAAGTGACCCTGGTTAATGAGTTTGAATGCACTTCTAAGGAAGTCCTCTCATTATCTTGTTCAGAATAATACTGTAAAATTTAAAGCAACCCCTTTATAGTGTACCAAATGAAGAGAAAGTCCCTACATCTGTCACAGATACTGAGGACAGACACTCTTCACAGACGGAGATCTGCGTGGTACCTAACGAAGATAGTCCAACATCTGTCACAGATACTAAGGATGACAGACACAGTTCACAGACGGAGATCTGCTTGGTACCTAATGAAGATAGTCCTACATCAGTCACAGATACTGAGGATGACAGACACTCTTCACAGAAGGAGATCTGCTTGGTATGTAATGAAGATAGTCCTACATCGCTCACAGATAATGAGGACAGACACTCTTCACGGACGGAGATATGCTTGGTACCTACTGAAGATAGTCCTACATCAGTCACAGATACTGAGGATGACAGACACAGATACAAAATGTAACTGGAGGACATGGGCCAGATGTACTGCAAATTTCGCCCAATTTAGTAAAGTGGATCCGCCCAGTGTCTTTTTGAACAATGGGCCAAACTCAGTATGGATTCACTTGCGGATCAGCAAACAGTTTTGGGCCAGAACTGGTCCAAAGTAACAACCACATTTATGTATGGCCGGATATGGTTACCCAATTGCTACTCTGGGCCAGCACAGATGTAGTCCAGATTGGTATCAAAACCATATTCAGTATTAAATATGGGTCCATTTTGTTCAATGTATCATAGTTTAACGTGTTTATATTGCAAATGTTGTCTATTTAAAGCAATAATGACAACACTTCTTTTTCATTAAAGTACATTTATTAATGCTAACAGGGTGCACCATTACATTATGACATTGTTTTTCATAAAAGATTTTCAACTCCACATTAAAGATAAGCCATTTTTAGATTGTAAACAACATATTGTATTCCAACATTGAAACATTTCAAGAAATACAGAGTAAATGCTTTATCCTGAATATGTTGTTCTGCAACAAATTCTGAATTACTTAACTTGCAGACAGGGCTGAACACTTGAATACACACTTGCCATTGAGAGAGAGTTCAAGGGGTTCAAGTTCCTGAGCAGCCTCGGGTTCTGAGCAGTAGACCTAGGGATGACAAACATTTGTGATTACAATTGATTTAATGATTAAGGACTATCAAATAAAATACTGAGTTGTTGCAATTTACATTGTAACTAGAATTTTGCAAAGGGTGAGAGAGGAGATTTAGGATAAAGACATTATTTGAAAGGATGAACAGTGAACAAAATAGAGAGAAGTGTTTTTGTCTGATAAAATCTATTTGAAATCTTTATTTGTAACTTATTGAAATGAATGTTGACTTTTGAACAAAACCAGTGTGCAACTATTGTGAGATTCAAACATTGGCTTGAGAATTTTTTTTTTTATTAACATTGGCAGGTCTAGACCTGTTGATGTTTTTTGTTAAGCGTCTTGAGATAACGCTTATGGTTTAACGCTATATAAATAAAGTGAGATTGATTGATTGATTGAAAAGACCCATCAGAGCTTGGGTTCCACTGGGCCTTTCTTTGTGTTAATAATTTACAACCAGAAAACAATCACTTTCTAGCTGAGCAAATCTATGCATTTCACAGCCAAATGCAGTAGCTTGTTTTACTGTGAATAAATCCATAACAGCACACAAGACACAAAGTCACAAACATGTGTTTTTTTCTCTGTATCTGTTTCTGTAATTAAAAGATCTTTGACATTTTGATAAATCTATACTGTTCACAATGTGATCTAATTATTTCAAAAACAATGACATGCATAATGTTTTATTGTCATATCAAATAGTGATGTGAAGAACTCAAACTTTGATTAATAATGTAAACAAAGTACAAAAGTCCTGTAGCAGAAATGAGAGTCGACAGCCCCTGCAAGTAGCAACTGCTTGCAAACATACACCTCAGCTACAGACCCTTTGAGTGATTGTTTTCTTTTTTTTAATGCATCTGACATTATGAAATTAAAACAAACTAAATCAGCTGTCTTTATTTGTCTATATTTCTCTTTATCTTAATGCCTTGCTCACAAAGCAATCAAGACTTTATATTGTGTTAGATGTCAACTTGTTGAAATACAATCAAATGTAGGTGTACAATGTAAGATTACACAGCACTGATGTGCTGTTGTAATTTTACTTAACATATTGCATGAAGATGTCTATTTGACTGATGCATGACAAAATGTGATATTTTAATCAGTTTTTATGGACCCTTGGAATACTAACTGGTGCCATTTGCATTAGCTAATAGGACCTTTTAAAATAAATAAACTGTGTTAATAGTGTATTATAGCAAAGAGGAAGACTTCTCTCCTCTTTCCATCTACAGTGCTGTGAAGAAGTATTTGCCCCCTTCCTGATTTCTTTTTTTTTTGCATATTTGTCACACTGAAATGTTTCAGATCATACACAAATTTTAGTTTAGACAAAGATAACCTGAGTAAATACAAAAGGCAGTTTTAAATGATGATTTCATTTTAAGAAAAAAGCTTTCAAACCAACATGATCCTATGTGGAAAAGTACGTGTTATATCACAGTAGGATGTAATATATGGAAATTTTGTATCAGTTATTGTAACCAAAATGATCACGGTTATCATTATTATCGTGATATTGATGCAGTGTGCTCAAAATGTTCTAAAAGTACTTTTAGAATTGAAATCATTTAACCCCTTTATTGTTATATTCATCAGTTCTTTTGTCTTTTTGTCAATAAATGTGTCAGACTCAGAGGCCAAACAATGCAAACTGTGCATGTGCACCTCTGAGGCTCCTTAATCGAGGACAGATACATAGTTCGGCTTTTCCAGGCAAAAGTAGCATCACCGTGCGTTACTGAGGCAGAGTGGTGATCAAACGATACACGGTAATTTTAATTGGACACATTATCGTGGGAAATTTTATCGCGGTTTACCATTTTACCGGTAACCGTTACATCCCTAATCACGAGTTAACTGTGATAAACCACATTATTTTGAAAGCAGAGTTCAATTTCACTGACCACACATAGACCTGATTACTGCAAGACATCATCAGTTAAAAACTGCATTTTGCATTTACTCAGGTTATCATTGTGTAATACTAAAAATTATGATTATCTGAAACATTAAGTGTAACAAATATGCAAAAAATATGCTATCAGGAAGGGGGCAGATGCTTTTTCACAGCACTGTTATCTCACTCTCCTAACTGACCAAGTTCGCCCAAACCAGTCAAAAACCATCCAGGTTGGTGAACTATTTAGAATGAGGTTCAAATTGCGAACTCCAATTGGAAATATAATGCCAAACAACTCAAACTATGATGCACTATACTGTACACTGTAAAGCCGTAACATATGTCAGCAGTGATAACAACAGCAGACTTTTAAAATATCAGTTGCTCCAAATATTACCTGCGCTCACATCATGCGGTCCTTCCAACCACCTCCTCGGTCAGATGCCAAGTTGAACCATCTGATGACATGTTTATTGATGTCCATGTCTGACGCTTGCTTTGCCACATGACTTCTGCATACAGCACCTATACAAACAACATTCATAGAAAATTAATTCAAGCATCATAAGGAACACAGTCTACAGTGACCAACACTGTTTAATCCAGATGCTATGTGCAAAATCTGAGGTAAATCTTTCACTATTCATAAAAGCATGAAATTTGGTACAGGTGTAAAGTTTGGAGGCCTGAACATTTTCAGATATGGAGCCATCACAGAATTGCCTTGTGGTTGCCTTGGGAACTTTTCATTGTTCGATACAGTATACTTATGTGTTTTTGCATCATATGTTCTGAACCATACATATAGAAATGATGTCTACCCCTGTGTTTTAATGGTCAAGGATTACAGTGACACAACATGTGACATCATAAACTGTTCAGGTAAGGAAACAGTGCCAACTTGAAAGACTTTGTGTGAAGTTAAAGGCTCAAGAAATACAAGAAGTCATTTAATTCAAATTCTTGGGAGTAATTTCAGATCTACAGCTTAGGTTTGATAAACATTTTAAGAAAATCACAAAATCAGTAAAGAGAAACCTAAATTGTTTTAAATTAATAAGGCAGTACATACCAACCCAGGCAGCTCAGATATTTATGCACTCCATTATTTTTTTTTCCTCATTTCTCATATTGTATGACAGTTTGGGCTCAGGGTTCACCTTCAACAATCAAAAGTCTGTAATCCTTGTATAATAAAACCCTAAAAGTTATAGACAAAAAACTGCCAGATTCTGAAAAAATACAATGTATTGAGTTTTGAAAACATCATGCATTTTTCTTTTCTTAAATTAGTTTTTAAAAGTATTAATAATTTTGCCTTCGAAGCCTTATCCAAATTTATTCAAAGACAAAACAGCAGCCGAGTAACCAGAAGGAAGGTGATTCATTACCAACGGAAATCAAATTAACCACAGATTTAAAAACCTTCTCCACAAAGGTCAAGCACTGGCTAAAAGCAAATCAGAGCTGTGGTCATTCTTAGTCTGCCATGTTGTTTACTTATTTTGAACTGGCTTGCTTGTTTATTTTATGTAAACATTTATTTTATTGTTATTCTGTAAACTTTTGTGTCATGTGTTTTAAAATTTGTTTATTCAAAGGCCCAACTAGGGACAAGGGCTGGATATTAGCATTTGCTATAAACTCTCTGTGCAGCACATCAGATTCATGCTCAGTGATGGAAAGATGTTAAACTGCATCGTCCCTATCAAATAAATAAATTCAAATTCAAACAGCTAAAGGGGAATTCACAGAGACATTGTGAGAAAGAACTTGACTTTTCAAGTGTGAAACTAGGTACCCTGAACAAAATTAAATAAACACACATTCTGAACCAAACATAATAACACAGAAACATGTTTGACCACGTGTTTTGATGGTCAAGGATTCAAGTAATATCAAATACAACACCATAACCTCTTGAACACTTAATGATGAATTCAGTTATTTGACTAACATTGATAACATAGTAACCTTTTTTCATAGTTTAAACTTTTTGTAGTAATACATTTATGCATTCTGTACTCACGTGTAATTACTGCCTTTATTGCCATTTGTCTGAAGGCCATCTTGCCATTTGCTCCCTTCCAGCTGATTTTCTTTGCCAAACTATCACAAAAAATGTGTGACAGGATGTTCCAGGTAACATGCTTGGTCTCCTGTCCCCCAATGGAACCCAGGACCGAAATCTGGGGTAACATAAAGATACGACAAATTATAACTGTAAATTAACTATACTGTTAATTTCATAACTTTAATTACTTTAAAAGCATAAAGAAACAACAGGGGGAGAACAGAGGAAGAGAGAGAGAGAAAAAGTGATAGCCACAGGAATCAAAAGTCAAAAATAGCCAAATATCACTCTACAAATAAAAGAGGAATTAGCACTCAGTATTAGATTTGGGGGACTGAAACTGTAGATATACGAAAAAGAAAAGTGTTAATCATGTTAAAAATAACGAATGAGTCTTGAAAAGGCCTCCCAACTGTGAAAAATATCAATGTATAACTTGCATTAAAAGAGATGCAGGACACTCTTAGTGCTTTATAACCAAAATTTCAAAAACAAAGTAATGCAACTAAAATTCTTAAGTCTGAAAGTGCACAAAATTTGTCCTGATGTCAAGCTGAAAGTAAGAGAGTATACATTTCTTAAAAGTATTATTCAACAATTTAATAATGAATAATATGGCAGTTTTGATTTAACATGGCATCACTGTAATACCATATTATATTAAATTTGTTAATTTAGAACTTAAATGACAACGATGGTGTGTTTACTCTGATAATAGGGCTCATCAACAAAAATAACAGTCGGTTAATATCAACAAGTGTTTTCAGTTTTATTACAGTGATATAATTGTCATTGCTGTTATTTTGTGTTTACATAAATATTTATTTCACATCATCAAATGGGATGGGGGTCAGAGGGTCTTCCTCTTACATTTTAAAATTAGATTTTTATAATAATCGTCAAGTAGTTTTGTGATCTTTGAGGTGCTTTTTAAAATTTCTTATCAGTGTTTTTGAAGCTCATCTCACTTCAATAATTTAACAATAACAAAACATGTCAGATGAACATACAACAGTGACTGACACACACCTGAGCCTGCAGTCTACTGAATGAGAAAGTGGGGGAGAGGACAGTTATCACATTCCCTCACTTCAAAAAAGAGGTCATATTTCTGATATAGAAACGGTCATATTCCCCGTTTCTCTCGAAGCCATCATCTACACGCCTCCGCTTTAAAAGTTTGACTCTCCATCCCTTCACAGCAGCAGCTTATGTAATATAGTTCTTCTACATGCCGGCCTGTTTATCTTAATAAAATGCTTAACATGATGTCACGTTTAACTTACGGCTGAAGATGCAGCAGCGTCCCGCTCTCCCTGCAGGCTGCAGCGGGTCACACAGAGGTCATAGGAGGAACACAAGTGAAGCGGGCTGCTGAGCCCTGGCCTTCACGCTGATAATGATTTCCTTGTGGATTTAATAAACTAACGTTATCTAGCCAAGTTAGTAGCATGCGGCTTATGTGCTGTGTTAAAATGAATGCTGACGCTGCCGTCTAGTGCACATACAAATGTTAAAGACGTAACGTTAACAGAATCAATTCCAACCAAACTCTGTGTTCTAGTTGCTGCTTAACCTTAACGCTTGTTGAATAACTTGTTTAACAGTCAAGCCGTGACTTCGACACGTGATTATTACTTTGAATAAAGTACTTACCATTAAAATTTGCCATCCACCGAGATGCTCTGTCCTGGCTCCTGCGTACTCCTGTTTAGTCTACTTGGCCCATGCCCGCCTTCAAGCGGTGGTCACGTGAGTCTGTTTCTCATGAGAGAGATGGACTTGCAGGTGCGAGAGTTCATCAAGTTTACGGAGAAGGGACAGCTCGTGGGAATTTCCCAAAGTGTGAGAAAACAGTCTCTAGCAAGGAGGGGGCTGAGCAGAGTTTACACACAGGTCAAGCAGGGTTACCTTAGTTCATGTCTCTAAGCAATGATCTTACAGCATATCAAGACAGTTCAAATACATAAGAAAAACCCATATACAATATGTACAAGAGTCAAATTATTTCTAACATTCCCCGCTGTTTTTTCTTATTTGAACAGATAATGCACTTTTCACATCAACCTTATACAACTTCAGTTAGATTTTCTGTACAGGCATCATATTGGCAAAGTATCTGCGAAGAAACTAAATTTATGTTTCCTCCACTCCAATTGGGGAACTGTTGGTAAGATGGAATAAGTATGTTGTCTGTATAGCAGTGTAGCATTGATTCTGTAATCATTGAGCTAACCATTGACCTCAGACATAGAATCACACAGGTAAACATTATGCAAAACACAATGGCAATAGTAATGAAAAATGTTACAACTTAAAGTAAAACTACCACCATGAGCCGGTTGACAATTATGAGCAAAAAAACCTTCAGAAACATAGTCATGTATCATGACATCATTACTTTTTCATATGTCCAGTACAAAAAGGGTCGAAAAGATGATGAGAAGTCGAATGTCTTAGTATACTAGTCCAAGTGTCCATTGTCTCCGGAGTGATTTTCCACTCATATCCACCAGAAGGAGCCATAAACCAGTCCAAAATAAAAAAATTAATCCACATATGTCCATATGATAATTCCACACAGCATATTAATCAGGAAGCCAAGGGGGTAGAGTCCATCTCTGAGGCATTTCCCCATAGCGTCACCGGGGTCCTTCGCCTATGGTCTACATATAAAATACACATATACATATGTATACAAATATATATATATATATATATATATATATATATATATATATATATATATATATATATATATATATATATATATATATATATATATATATATATATAAGAGAGAGAACCCATTGTGCCAGACCCCCCCCCCGGCAGTCTAGACCTGTTACATCTAAACTATGAGTCCAATTTATGAACTAATTTATTTATTTATTTATAAACTATGAGCTATGAGCTGGTCCCTAATTGAAAGCTTTATCAAAGAGGAATGTTTTAAGTCTAACCTTAAAGGTAGAGAGAGTGTCAGACTCCCGAACTGTGGTCGGTAAATTGTTCCAGAGAAGAGGAGCCTGATAACTGAAGGCTCTACCTCCCCATACTACTTTTGGAGATTAATGGTACCACAAGTAGGCGGCATTTTGGGGCGTAATGTTCTAGAGGGTTGTCGGCACTACAAGCTCTTTAAGATAGACTGGTGCCTGTCCACTGAGAGCTTTATAGGTGAGGAGAAGAATCTTGAATTCTATTCTATATTTAATGGGAAGCCAATGCAGAGAAGCTAAAACAGGAGTAATGTGGTCTCTTCTCCTAGTTCTAGTCAGTACACGCGCTGAAGCATTTTGGACCAGCTGAAGCATCTTAAGTGACTTGCTGGGACAGCCTGAAAGCAGAGAATTACAATAGTCCAGTCTAGAGGTAACAAAAGCATGGACTAGCTTTTCAGCATCGCTCTGGGACAGGATAGGCCTGATTTTAGCGATGCTACGAAGATGAAAAAAGGCTGTTTTTGAAATTTGCTTTATGTGGGAGTTAAAGGATAAATCCTGATCAAATAGTACTCCTAGATTTCTAACAGTTGTGCTTGGTGCCAGGCTAATGCCATCTATGGCAGTTAAATCACTAGAAAAGGATTCTCTAAGGTGTCGAGGGCCCAGCACAATGACCTCTGTCTTGTCTGAGTTAAGAAGAAGAAAATTTCTGGCCATCCAGGTTCTGATGTCCTTTAAACAGGCATCTAGTTTGTCTAACTGGTTTGTCTCACCTGGCTTCAGTGATACATAAAGCTGTGTATCATCAGCGTAGCAGTGAAAATTAACAGAGTATTTCCTCATGATATCACCAAGAGGAAGCATATATATAGAGAAGAGAATTGGACCTAGCACCGAACCTTGAGGAACCCCGTAACTTACTTTAGTGTACACAGAGGACTTGTTGTTCACGTGTACAAACTGATATCTATTAGATAAGTAGGACTTAAACCAATTTAAAGGCAGTCCCTGTAATCCCAAGTAACATCTCTAATCTCTGTATAAGAACACCATGATCAATGGTGTCGAAAGCAGCACTTAGATCTAACAAAACAAGAACAGAGAGAAGTCCTTCATCTGAAGCTGAAAGTAGATCATTGGTTACTTTAACTAGAGCAGTCTCTGTGCTGTGATGAGCTCTAAATCCTGACTGAAAGTCCTCAAGCAGGCTATTGTCTTGAAGGAAGTCACCTAGCTGATCAGCTACTACTTTCTCCAGGATCTTTGAGGCAAATGGAAGGTTAGAAATAGGCCTGTAGTTAGCTAATGTTCCTGAATCGAGGTTAGTTTTTTTAAGGAGGGGTTTGATTACTGCTGTTTTAAAAGACTGTGGTACGTAGCCTGTTGATAGTTATATATTTACTGTCTCCAGCAACAATGGACAAACTAGAGGAAGACCTCCTTGAACAGTTTAGTTGGAATCGGGTCTAAAAGGCAGGTTGATGATTTAGAGGAGGAGACCAGAGAATGTAGCTCCTGAAGGCTAATCGTAGAGAAACTGTCTAACTCAGGTCTAACTACTACTACATTTAGAGTGCACAGGTTCAGCTGGAGATAGAGAGTTGCTAATTTTATCTCTAATTTTCAGAATTTTATCATTGAAAAAGCTCATAAAGTCCTCACAGCTTAGGGTTAGAGGAATCACAGGCTCAATTGAGCTCTGACTCTGTGTCAGCCTGGCTACAGTGCTGAAGAGGTATCTAGGGTTGTTTCTATTTTCTTCAATAAGTGAGGAGTAGTAGGCAGCTTGAGCATGTTTTAAGGCTCTCATGTAGTTATTATGACTCTCTCGCCAAAGTATGCGTGACTCTTCCCTTTTATCAGAGCGCCACATTCTCTCTAATTTATGGGTTGTTTGTTTAAGTGTACGAGTTTCTGAGTTAAACCAAGGGGCTGTCCTCTGACGTTTAATACGTTTTTGTCTCAGTGGAGCAATTGAGTCCAAAGTGGATCTTAGTATCTTCATCTTATCTAATGAAGATAGTCCGACATATGTCACAGATACTGAGTACAGACACTCTTCACAGATGGAGATCTGCTTGGTAACTAATGAAGGAAGTCAGACATCTGTCACAGATACTGAGGATGACAGACACTCTTCACTCATCACAGACAGAGATCTGATTGGTAACTAATGAAGATAGTCCTGCATCTGTCACAGATGCTGAGGACATACACTCTTCACTGAAGAATATCTGCTTGGTAACTAATGAAGGTAGTCCAAAATTGAATTAGTTCTTTCTTTTCCCATGCTGAACATGGGAAAAGCACCGTACAGTCCTGGTGAGTACAGTGTCCTCCACACAGAAGTTAATGTAATCCGTTATACAGTCTGTGAGGTTGTCGATGTCCTTCCCGTGAGGATCACAGAACTCCTTCCACACAGTTGACTCAAAACCTTCCCGTCAGAGCCTTTTCAGTCTCCTCAGACCATCTCTTAACTCTTGCGCGGGTCACAGCTGGCTGCCTGTGAAAAAGTGGTTTGTACACGGGCTGGAGATAAACCAGGTTGTGGTCTGATCTCCACAGGGGAGGGAGGGGTGATGACTTGTATGCATCCTTGGTGTTTGCATACAGTAAGTCCAGTATTTTATTGTCTCTGGTGTGGCAGGTGACATACTGGGTGAAAGTGGGCAAAGTGGAGGATGGAGAGGTGTGATTAAAGTCCCCAGAGATGAGGAGGAGGGCCTGAGGGTGTTTGGTCTGTAGCCAGCTGACTGCAGAGTGCAGGGTCTCACATGCAAAGGCTGATTATTACAGTTGGCCTGACACAGGCAGACTAATGCAGCACCATTCTTTAACAGTTACTATGGCAACGAGGGGAGGAGGCAGAACATGTTCCTTTGATCTTCCCTTGCTGCTGATTGGACCTCTGGATCAAAGGACGTTCCTCTGGTGCTGCTTTGGTGATTCCATCAGTCCATATATGGACATAGACTCTGATATGTCTATATAAGTAAGATCAGGATTGTGCAGACTTAATTCGACATCAGAGCAAGAACAATGAACAACACAGAGGCAAGTACACAGACCAACATTTTGGTCAACAAGGACCTACTCAGGCGTCCGCCTGACATCCATGCAGTGGCTTAATCTAGAGGCTGGATCACTGGACCGAGAACAAAACCCAAACTGACGGAGATGTGTTTGGAATTAATCGATGTTGCAGCAACACACATCTTTGAGCTCTTGCAGTGTGAGAGTGATGGTGCGAGCATTATGTTTGTGCCAAAGGACCAGGTGTCTAAGTGTCTTGGAGACATGGGCAGCATCATAGCACAGACATTGGCTGAGAAGATGGGTGTTAAGGGTGACATCCAGAGCTCGAGCACACAGATACTGACAGAGCTCATAGTTGATGAGGTTACAGAGAAGGTGAACAACTAGCTCTCTAGCTTGGAGGAGTGTGAAAGCTTTTCCCGGAGTGTGAGGATCATCCCACAAAACATGTGGTAAGTAATTTGTAACATTATGCCCAGGATACCAAAGTCCATGAAATCCAGCAAAGTGACCCTGGTTAATGAGTTTGAATGCACTTCTAATGTGGAAGTCCTCCTCACTAGACGTGCATCTTGTTCCAGTATAATACTGTAAAATTTAAAGCAACCCCTTTATAGTGTACCAAATGAAGAAAGTCCTACGTCTGTCACAGATACTGAGGACAGACACTCTTCACAGACAGAGATCTGCTTGGTACCTAATGAAGATAGTCCTACATCTGTCACAGATACTGAGGATGACTGAAAATCTTTACAGACGGAGATCTGCTTGGTACCTAATGAACATAGTCCTACATCAGTCACAGAAACTGAGGATGACAGACACTCTTCACAGACGGAGATCTGCTTGGTACCTAACAAAGTTAGTCCTACATCTGTCACAGATACTGAGTACAGACACTCTTCATAGATGGAGATCTGCTTGGTATTTTATGAAGATAGTCCTACATATGTCACAGATATGGAGGATGACAGACACTCTTCACAGATGGAGATCTGCTTGTTACCTACTGAAGATAGTCCTACATCTGTCACAGACAGTGGTGTAGTGGTCCCTTGAGAAGTGGGTATACTCTAAATTTTGGCCTTTTTTTTTAAGTAATACAGAAAAGAAGACAGTTTTAGAACCAGTGACATGTAAGACTACTCTATTTAACCAAAAATCTGTCATTTCCACTTGCTCACTATTATAAAATTACCATGACTTAATTAGGAGCAGTTTGTAGTCACTACTGGTCACACAAGCAGAATGGATGAATGTAAAATGTATTCATCATGAGGCAAACATGGTGTTTCATTATTTTTGAACATTTATTTACATAAAATACTAAATCTGAAGTTGACAATGCATTCATGTTAATATTTAACCTTAAATAAAACACAAATCATTCTCTTCCAAACATCAAAACCATTCAGATAAACTTAAAAGCGCACTGTCATAAAGTTGAAATAAATTATTTAGTTTTCAATAGCTGAACAGAATCTTTCAAAAAAATTACAATGAACAAAAATAAAAAAAATAATTTAGATTTACATCATTTGTGTCGTATAGTACAACTAGGGTGCTGACACTTACACCAGGACATGTGAATAAAATACAAAGGAAAATAAAGTACGCTCTCACACACACATACATACCCATACACACACGCATGCATGCATGCATGCTCGGGCGCACATGCATGCATGCATGCGACCCACATTCACAACCATATGCAATCCAAAAAAACCCCAAACAAATCAAAAACGAACAAGTGCTAGAGCTCCCAGGACTTAAATATATGCAAATATATGAAAAATAAATGCAAAAACTATTAAAAAATATATGCATTCACTTTCTCAACCCAGCACATCTAACCATCTGACCTTTGCTCATACTCCAGTATATTCCAGACAGATTTGCTTTCTGCAGGAGTTTTCACACTGCACTGTCTAGAGCACACAGAAGAGGCAGCACGATGACTCTTTAACCAGGTCCTTGTATATTTTCCAGGATCAAACTTGGAAGTTGGTGGGCCGTTAATATTAATCATCATTAAGTGTGAAATGTTTGAGATGAGCAGGACAGCCCTCTTGTCTGAGCATATATTATTCATTAGGCTGAAGTTTCTCTCACACTCTGCTGTACTCACGGGGAATGTTTTCATACAGTTTATGAGTGGTTTTAGGTCATCAGGCTCACTACTGGGGTCTTCTAGTAGGTCCGCATCCCATTGAGTGCTTGGTCTGTGCACAAGTTAAAACGCTTGCACAGTCGCTTTACTTGTTCTTCACCATGGCGAATGTTTGGCTTTGATGGCCACTTCGTTGGTCAAGGATGCTGAGGTCAGTATGGTCTCATCTTCAAAAGACAAGCGCTTCTCTAGATTGTTTACAAGACTTTGTAGGCCTGGATTGATTGACTTCAGCTTTGCATTTGTTTTCAGGGCTATAGACCGATACTCCCCAGTCTGTTTTGCTTCTAAAGCCTCACTATATTTCTCACCTGGACTCTCTTTAAATGACTGAATCACTCTGATTGATGCTCTGCTCTGAGGAGAGTTATAGAACGAGACTGAAGCTCCTGTGACAGGAGACTTAGTTCATGAAGAGTGTCATACATGAGCCCAAGGTCACAAATAAATTCTGGACTTTGAACACGGTCTAACAAACCTCTGTACATCTGCCTGTCTTTGGTGGACCTCATCTCATCACTGGAAGCATTTTTAAAGTGCTGCACAAGAGCTCCCAGGGATGTCCAAACAGCACGAACAGTCCGGAAGCTACTGGCAACCCAGCGTACATCCAAGATTCTGCCAATGCGAAGAAGCTGAGAGCCTACTTCAGCTGCTGCATTTACAAGTTCACCTTCATTTTTGCTTGAAACACTATACAGAGAGTATAGCTTCTGGACAAAAGTTTTAAAGTGATTGACAGAGTTTACCTCATCAACTGCATCTGACACAGCAAGTTCAAGTCTATGGTTCATACAGTGCCATACAAAAGCTTTGGGAATCTTGAAGTCAGCCTGGTTGCTACTCCAGATTTCTTTCCTAGCATTACACTGGCTCCATCAGATACAAATGTTACCCAGTTTTCACTAAGCCACTCCTCTGTAAAGCCAGCATTAGTTAAACAGGTAAGTAATGCCTGTACTATGCCATCAGCTCTCTGATTTTCCAGTTCAACAAGTTCCAGGAATATGAACTCAGGATCTTCTTCTTGAATTGATGCTTTGATAGAAACTGTCATGATAGCTTTGTGACTTAAAGAAGATGCCTCGTCAATTAGGACAGCTAACTTACTGGATGATGCTATAATGCTTCTGACGATTTTGCTCTGCATCTCACGAGCAACATGTTTTATAATTTGTGTTGCACTGTAACGTGAATGAAGTATTGAGCCCATTTTTACACCATTTAGTTCCTGAAGCTCAATGAGGCTCTGTGGTCAGAAAAGGGTCGGTTCTTTTTGGCCAGATGGTCGGCTGTTCGACACAGCTTCAGTTTCCTTCATGTAGGACTCAGTCATAGTCTCCATTGCATTCTCAATGGCAGCTTTTTTCTGTTGCTCTGCCACCTTCACAGCCTGATTGTGGGCCTTGGACAACGCATGTTTCCTCACCTTATTTCTCAAGACTGACAGATTTGTTGTTCTACTTCCCTGGCCAGACACTTGAATTTCAAAGTTCATCCATTCTTTTGAGAGTGATACACTTTGCTCCTTGTTGATCCCAATGTAGTTCACACTGCTACAGACCAGACATCCTGTGAAGCATAAACAAACAATGTAACTACTGGTACTGTATTCACAGCTGTACGTGTGCATGCCCCCCCGCACACACACACACACACACACACACACACACACACACACACACACACACACACACACACTCACTCACCCAATTTTGTGTGTTTGGATCCCAACCATGGGTGCTTGGATTGGAATTCATCTATTTGTTTTGCAGTCCACAGGTCAGGCCAGTCATTATTGATTTGCACAACAAAAAAATAAAAAATGATGCATCTCCCTGTCTCTCTCACACACTACTGTGATCACAATAGTCATCAGCAAGACATGGGACCCCCTCTTTACATTAACAATCTGCATCACCAAGTGGAAATATTTTCAGCAAGTTAAGATGAAGCATAGGAGATTAGTGAGTGAAATACTTGGGAGAGTTTATTTAACATAAAACACCAAATTTAACAAAAAATGTACAAAATGTTAACAGTAGCTTTGTAAAAAACGAAAAAAAAAAACATGGATTGGCTACAGACAAAATAAATAGAACGGCAATAAAATACCACACAGAAATGTATCTATTGTTTCAAGCTAGTAACATTCAAAATGAGGCTTAATTTGTCAAATTCACCTTTTGTTACAGTGTAAGGCTTCACTTTTCAATAAATTGGAGATGCAATTTACTGCCTCTGTATGTTCTGACCTGGTGGTGGTAGACTTGGTCCTTGTCTGTCCTCATACTGTCTTCCCTGGCTAGCTCCTGGCTGGGAGCTGCTGCTTTCTGGACTGGGGTCTGCCTGGGGCTGGTCTTGTCTATACTGACTTCTTCTGCTTTCTGGACTGGGGTCTGCCTGGGCCTGGTCTGGGCCTGATCTGGGCCTCCTCTTTATTAAAAAGTCAAATATGTTTCCCTTTCTTTTCATTGCTATCTGTCCCTATACAAGAAAAATACAGCCTGGTTAGACCTCAATATTGTTTTAGGCTGAATCTCAAACTATTTGTCCCATTCTTGTGTTTTAACTTACTTAAAAATCAACTACCAGCTACTATAAAAATAAACTAGATCATGTAGGTTAGTTAAGGCTAAGTAACTTGTCTAACGTTATAATTAAGACCTTTACAATAACAAACAAGCTTAGACATTGAGATAATCAGTTTCTAAAACTAGAAGAAAAACTTTAATGAATAATCAAGCTACATCAAACTATTCTTAAAGCATATGCTTTCATTAAACTGTCAAAAAGAAAACAAACTCTGAATATATAACAAAACTTAAATTAACAAACCTTTTAAATTAAATATTGAGTGTAAAATCACCTGACTTAAATAATAATGTAAAAAGTGTTTCAATTCCAGGATTATAGGAATTGGAATTTAAAAGTCAGAAGTAATCAGAAACTGGATGTTTTAAAGTAAATATTAAGTCCAAGTTACGGTATAACTACTTTTTTCTAAATAAATAAATCTGAATTAGAAGCAAAATAATTGCTTAAAGTGAATTCTAATACAGTGTGATATCTGTGTGATATATGAGAGGATGAGGATGTCAGCATGTCACCTGTCTGTCCTCTCTGACTGTCACAGTCTGCTGCATCAGGCAGAGAGGAGAAAATCTCAGGACAATTCACAGATTCATCATTCATTACAAACTATGATGAAAAGATGGGCTACTACAGAGCAAATTTGTCTTGCTATGGGTGTGTCTATCAAATAGTCTATGTGTTTATCTCTTGAGTATGGCTGATATTGTCCTCTATCTTTTCTTTCCTGCACAAAGACAGAATACGTACAAATATAGACACAGAAAAAATGACGTAATCGGATGGAACACAGCCAAAAAAAAAAAAAAAAACTATAGAGGCGGGAAAATCCTTTCGCAAAATATATCACAATGTTTCTCTTCACATCCGAGCATTAGTGCTTCATTAGACCACCTTATAAGCTTCAGAAAACACAGAAAGTAAATACTTTGGATAACTCATGGCATGACAAGCTCTGAATTTTTATTTTGACAAAATTACTATCATCGAAAGAATCCCAAACTTTCAAGGGGTAAAGTCAGATAATGGATCGACTGATGGATGAATAATGTAAAAGTGTCACTGACAAAGAGTAAGCTACAGGACGAGAACTCATTGATTCATCAAACTCTTGATCTATAATTAATTTATATATAGGCTATATATTAATTTAAATCTATAACCATCCTTATCCTCCAAGACAAGCTTTCAATATCATTCTGAGGCCAAACTTAAACAATTAAAAGTAATGTTAATCTACTGTGTGTATGCTTCTTACCTTCACGTCTTCATCTTCATCCTCCTCTGAGTAACGCTTGCAGCGCCGGTCGCCGTGAAAGTTTTGACCAAACCATTTTGAGGGGAGGGGGTTGTGATCTTTAACAACTTAAGTTGTCAGACAATGTGTTTTTAAGTAGCGTTAGATGTATTGAACCTTTAAAACACCGTTACTGTGCGACGAAAAATGTTATTTAAAAAGATTTTTTGGGGGACTATTTTGTGGAGGGGGACTCGTCCCTGCATCCCTCGGGCTTAGCGCCCATGAGTGTCTACTCTCTAGTGCAGGAGTTGATAGATAAGTTTGGCCTTGGGCCAAAATTTTTCTGAGCAACTGAATGGTGGACCAAAACATCACATCAATCAGAAACATGTTTTCTTTTTTTCTCTCTCTCTCTCTTTTTTAACGTTCTTCCCTTATCTATAGTTTACTTTTATATCGTGTGAATACAAAATGTAGTCTAATTTAAGAAAGTATTTGTTTTAAATAAAGTAGCTTTATTTCTCAGACTAGGCTATTAGTGTGTTATTACTACTTTAGCTCCACTGTGGCTGCGTTATAAAACTGCTTAGTAACTTGGTGATGATAAAGCTGCTGTCTTTAATCAGTCAATTGTTACCCAGACTGTCTTTTAAGTCATCATAAATGTGCCATAGCCAACTATATTTTTTCCCCATACATTTAATAAAAATGTGAGTGATAAGGCTACATTTTGAAAATAACTACTTTTTTGAGCCCAACTAACGCATTTTAAATGAAGATTTTTTGAAAAAGATTTTGATGATTGTTGATTAACTCAGAAGTATCCCAACTTTAACCTTCTAAAAAACACATCGAGATCACAAAACCCAATGCCAGAAATCCAACACAAAAGTTCCCTTTTCAGCAGAGAAACCAGAGAGATGGCTTCTTATCAGTAGCCCCTTATGGTTTGAAACGTCCACTTTCCATGCGCTTCCAAACTTTTGCATTCTCCGCTTCGCTCCTCACAAGCCAAATGACTGATTCTCGGCATCTATTATTTCTAGAACTTCGGCACACGCCGCTGATTTCTAAACTCCATTCATCTCGCTGCAGGTGAGCGTGCAAGCCGAGGCGGGCAGCAGCCGAGGCGGGCAGCAGCTGGGGGGTGATTGTGGTGCTGATTGATATTTCAGCCTCCCCAGTCGAAGCCACACGCCCACCGCCGCCGCTGAGCCGCCTCTTTTTGTCACTGTCAGCCCGGCCGTGATGATGTTGGCATGGGGTCGGCTGCTGATCTGCCTGGGGGTGGCTGCTGTTTTGATATTTCAGTGGCGCCACACATGCCTGCCATTGGCCAAACTTTTCCGGTGCTTACTTGGGTTTAAGTGGGTATCTTCGGGCCAATAGGAAAAGAAGTGGTATACGCAATGCATACAAAAATATACCCTCGACTACACCTCTGCCCTAAACTGGTCCTCAGATGATGCGCAGGGCCACACAGAGAGACAGCCCACCATTCACACTCACACTCATACCTGAGTTTACAGTCACAAATTGACTTAAATGAGAATGTTTCTGGTCTGTGGGAAGAAGCCGGAGTGCCTGGAGAGAACCCACACATGCACGGGACGAACATGCAAACTTCTTACAGAAAAGGCCTTGCCAGACCCGGGGGTCGGACTGGGTATCTTCTTGCCTTGAGGCACGTGCACTACCTGCTGCGCCACCGTGGTGGAATGTCTCAATGACAGCTGCTTCTTGTTTTTATCATTTTGTTTAATCATGTTTTTCTTACATTTAAATTTTCAGAATAAACACTCCAGTTTTGTCAATCTTTGTGGTCTGAAGGTCTTCTCTGCTTTTTTCATGTGGTAAGTTTCAGAAATCCACATTAGGTTTCATCAAGTCAACATTATTTACACCTTTGATCAGTGTATATAATTTTAGAGGTTGGTCTTAATCTCATAAGGTATAATTGGTGTTTATAGTTGATATAATAAGATATATCTTAATTCATTTCAAAAGAACGGTGTGGACTCTGTTGAATGAAAACTATTCATGTGCTAAAAAAGTGAAATCCAGTCACAAATGGCAAATTTTGATCACTTGCTGATTTTGCTGTTCACTCACTCAGTAGGGTATTTAACTAGATGTGAACAGCCTCTAACGGCATGTTCCCACCAAAAGTGTCGTGAATTTTTTCACGCGTTGATATTACATACAAAGTCAATTTAAAGATGCGAATTGGCGCTGCATCGTGGCGTGCATTTAGCAGCATCAAGCGTTGAGCGTTTCCAGTGAAAAAATGCTCACCGCTCAACATTTGACGCTCGAGTTGAAATAATTGAACTTTTGGAGCGAGTGAGTGTGTTGATGCGCCGGGACAGCCTATCAGCCTATCAGGATTCTGGGGTTTTGGCGCACTACTGATCTTCACTCAGCGACAATGGAGGAGAGGCTGATCATCGCGGTCGCTGCCCACCTAGAGATCTATGATGTGTCCTGTCCTTTATACAAGGACAGGCGCAGGAAAGACCAGGCCTGGGTGAGCATCAGCCAGGAACTCAGAGAACAAGTAAGGTTTTTCTCTGTCCTGCTCGCATTGCATCACTTTTTTTCAGTCTGTTGTACAGTTGAAGTTATAACTGCATAACCCCAGCATGGCTGGCTTTACTGACATAACTTCACCTGTCTTGTTCATTCAACAATTAATAAAGGCAGCTATTTAAAATGAATTGATTTACATACATTATGTTTTTACAGCTGAAAGGTGTAAAACAAAGTGGAAGAAACCTCAGGGACACATACATGAGAGAGAGAAAAAGCTCCCCAAGAGTGGGGCAGCAGCAGGGACAGGAAGGAAGTGGAAGTACCTGGGGGTCCTTTCTTTCCTCGACCCCTTTATTGCTCCACGGGCAACAAGTGGGAACATGGAGCAGGGGGTCGAGGAGGATTAGACCCCCCAGAGTAGGGAGTCGGAGGAAGAAGGAGAGACAGCAGGCCCGTCCCAGAGAGGTTTGTTTAAAAAATACACCATCATGTAGGAGGATGCCTGCTGTCAGACTCAGCAAATGTTTTTATTTTTCACAGCCTCAACTAATCAACATTTAAAAAAAAAAATGTGGAGACTTTGTATTACTGTGACTGAACTGTTTGATTTGAGTGTATTATTATGTGTTTGTAAAATTCATACATTTTTGTCATAAGTGCAGAAGAAGAATTTCCTGAGGAGGAGCCTGCTGTCTCCACACCGGCTCCACCAACTTTCCCGACTCGGCCCTTCTTCTTCTGCCCCTGCTGCTGCACCCGCCTCATTGTTGACACCTCGGAGTGGTATGTACATGACTAATTTTGGCCTTTTATTTTTTTTTTACATCAGGTGCAAAGATTTTGCATCATCACACACACATTGATTTTATGCATTGTGTTTCTTTGACATTCAGGAAGGAAGAGAACCAAAAGGGTGCAGGAGGATGAGGACCGCAGAAACATGGAGATCCAGAGGCTGCTCCTGGAAGAACTCCAGGAAATACGCAACCAGAGGCTGCAGCGGAACCAGCAGGACCAGCCTCATCCTCCTGCACCACAACCTGTCCGCTCCGAGGATCAATTATTCCTCGATAGCCTCGCTCCTTCCCTGGAGAAATTGGAGCCCCAGGTGAAGGCCCTTGTAAAATTCCAAATTCATAAACTTATTTATGAAGCTAGCACAGTTGTGCTCAATCTGGAACCAGCCGAGTAGCTTATTAGCTCGTGGGGTTCCAATTTCTGCAGGGAACGAGCTGGCTATCGGGGAATAGTGGCCCCAAGTATGTGTCACTGGGGCTCTTCTGTTTTTTTTTTTTTTTATGTATTTATTAAAGAATTTTATATTTTTATATGATTTCAATTATTTTTAAACATATTTTTCTAATAAATGTATTAACTGCATTGCTTTTGCTGTCTTTTATCATATCTCTGTAGACAATTATCAGACTTAAGATTTGTTATATAAGTTAATATGTTTATAAAAAAGTCTATGACCACTTGATTTTAATTTCCAAAACTGCCAAGGGTCAGACATTCAACCTGGATCTGTCATAAAAACACAAATTTAATATAAAGCAGAAACAGTATGGCTGCTTCTGCAAAAGTTGCCTTTAAAGTGAGTTCTAGCCTACATTACAGATGCAGGACATGCAGAAGCTGTTTGACTTTTCCTTTTTATTGCTACCTGTGATTTCCTGGATGTAAAGCTTAGTGCTCTACATGTTGAGTGGATCTGGAAGAAAGAGGAGTTGATGCAGAGGACGATGGGACAAACAGAAGAATCCTGACCATTGCTGCTGTGCAATGAGGAGGGTTGTGATGTTTGAAAAATGACAGCTGACATCAAGAACGTAACAGAAATTGGTTTTGGCAGACATATTGCCATTTTATCAATGATTAGTTTTTGAAAATTAACTAGCTATGTTATTGTTTTTTATAAATAAAAGATTATGCAATTTTTAAATATTAATTACAACATAATAGGCCTGTCACGATAATAAATTCTGCTGGATGATAATTGCTACAAATATTGCAGATAATATTATTGTCTATATTATTTTGGCACAGTTTTTAAGTTAATGCAATGATAAAATATGGCACAATAGCAATAAAGTTTAATTTTTCAAGATTGGAATGTCAAAGCTTTAAAATAGCTCTATTAGACAAATGCACAGAGTGAACTCCTCTCATCCAGTGTGTATGTTAGAGAGAGGAGGAGGAGGAAAACAAACACGCACATACCTGTCAGTACATCAAGGCCGGCAAAATTAATGAGCTTGTTTTTATTCATTCATTAAATGATTTATTGATTGTGACAGGCCTACAACCTAAATTGTAATACATCTGCTAAAAGGCTATATAATACATAAAACATGCCGTGCTGACATTCATGCCTTCATTTTATTTCTGGGACTGTGTGGTGATTCTGCAGGACGTTTGCTCTTCAGGATGTTTGGGTGGCTCTGAAAAGAGCCGTTGGAGGTGTGCTCATGCACTAAATGTTGGCCTGCCACTGGACTGCCTCCTCTGCAGAGAAGTAGGGCGAGAAGGTCTCCGCACCCTGATGGCCTCTCGTCCTGAGTTGTTGGCTGAAACTCTGCCAAGACCTGGCAGCGTCTCACGTCTCCACCTGGACTGATGCCCCTCACCGCAGGCGTAGTGGTCGACATCCTCAGGAAGTTGTGGAGCACGCATGTTGCCTTGACACACTTCTCTGCGACATCTGGTTGGACCTCCAGAGCACGCCGGTACAGCCGCCACTGAGATGCCAGGATACCAAAGGCACACTCAACCACCAGCCGTGCCCGTGACAGGCGGTAGTTGAATACCCTTTGGTCCCTGGCAAGGGTGCGCCCGGGGAATGGCCTCATAAGGTTTCTCCGGAGTGGAAAAGCCTCATCAGCCACAAAGACGTGCGGCTGGGGTCCCCTGTGGTCAGCTCCAGGCAGCAGATGGTCAGCAGGCAGCTGGAGGGTGCCAGAGCGGAGGGCCTGACCAAAAGCAGAGTTGGCCAGGATGCCACCATCGCTGGTCCTCCCGTACCCCCCCGACATCTACCACCCGGAAGCAGTAGTTGGCATCCACCACAGCCAAGAGGACGATAGAAAATGTCCTTGTAGTTAAAAACTGGGACCGAGAGTTGAGCTTTGATCCTGACATGCTTCCCATCCAAAGCACCGCAGCAGAGAGGAAAGTTCCACCGCTCCTCAAACCTCTCTGCGATGGACCTCCACTCCTCAGTGGTGGGAACAGCCATGAACTCCCCCACAAGGCAGTCCCAAATGGCAGACACAACATCTGGCACGATCACTGACACACTGGAAACACCAACACGGAAGCTATTGGCAATAGTCCGGTATGAGTCACCAGTGGCCAGGTATCTACAAGAGAGAAAAAAAAAAATTTAATATTTGCTGTATTCAGATTCTTACACATTATTGCTTAGTTGGATCATTCTATGAAAGCTTGCAATTTTGTGTCCCTCTGTCTAAACTCTGAAATGAATACATAAATAAAATAGATAAAAAGCAGAAAAACCCAAATAAGAAAATAAAAACTTTAATATTAAAGCACAAGTGTTTTTTCACTAATTTTGAATGGATTTAAAAAGCAAACATGTCAACAAAATATTCTGATATGTCACATTAAATTTATGACTGTCATCTATCTCCATATCACCTTAAAAAAACTCCATTACACATACAAACTTGAACAAGCTGTATAACCATTTCAATTACTGTGTCAATCCTGTTACCGAGGTGTCAACCCTTTTACTTGTACAATAATCTAATGTTAAAAAAAAATAAAGTGAACAAGCTCATTTGGTGTAAAATAATAGGAAACAGTGGCTGCAAAAAATTGGGATATTATAATTTTGTTTTAAATCTTTTTTCTTCAATCAAAGATACTGTTATAACTGTGACTGTGATTTGGGCATATTTATCAACAGGAAAAAAGTTAAATCTTTAATATTCTAACTCTAAAACCACATTGTTGAAACAAGGGGCTTTTATCTTTCATTTGATATCATAGTAGCTCAAGATAAAATTCTAAACTTTTTAAAAATACATTTATATGTTGTAACAGGGCTGACGAACAGGGCTGACGAACATTCATATGCAGGCTGTTTTAAATGTGCATAAAAACTAAAAACAAACATTCCTGAGAAGGCACGACACATTCTTTAGATAAGGATTCACTTAATTCAAAAAGTGAATTCAAAATTTTCAAAAATGAGAAGTGAAAATGGCGCTCTTTCATAGTTGTGACACCACACACACCAAACACAGGTATAGCTATTACTAAATAATTGACTTATCTATGTTTTCATTCATGATTTTTCTTATGTACCGGTTGGAGACTTGCTAATTTGACAAACTGCTAAACCGAGACTCACCGGAGACAAATGGACAGGCGCTCCGCAGCTGGAATGGAGCGCCTGTAGTTGGTATCCAGGCGGGAGATCCTGGCACCAACCCAGGATAGCAGGTCTTCAAACTGGGCAACAGTCAGCCTGAAGTACCGCTGGAACCGGCCGTCGTCCAGACGCAGCTCCTGCAAGAGACGGTGGAAGCTCACCGAGCTCACACCGCCTCCGTGGGTAGCATGCATCCAGTACCGGCGTCGGCGCCCTGGCCCAAAGCTGACTTCTCCACAGCAGGTACAGAGCAGCGATGGTGGTAATCGGAGCCATGTTCAACGATGAAATGATATGATGAAATGATAATGGCGGGTGATGACGCCGGCGGCGGCAGCGACGAACAGTTTGGACCAGCGTCAAAACTCGAGCGTCTAGCGCGGCGCGATTTCACTTGACGCGCAAATACATTCGCTTTCAACGCTTTCTGTGTGAACACGCCGTAACACTGACTTTTGGGGTTCTGACTACTTTTGGGGTTCTAACACTGACTTTTGGGGTTCTGACTAATTTGGTGTTCTGACACAGACTTTTGGGGTTCTGACTCTGGGTTTTGGGGATCTGACTAATTTGGGGTTCTGACTCTGATTTTTGGAGTTCTGACTCTGACATTTGGGGTTCTGACTAATTTGGGGTTCTGACACTGACTTCTGGGGTTCTGAGACTGAATTTTGGGGTTCTAACATTGACTGTTGGGGTTCTGACTTTATTGGGGTTCTTACACTGACTTTTGGGGTTCTGACTACTTTTGGGGTTCCTACACTGACTTTTGGGGTTCTGACTACTTTTGGGGTTCTAACACTGACTTGTGGGGTTCTGACTACTTTTGGGGTTCTGACACTGACTTTTGGGGTTCTGACTACTTTTGGGGTTTTGAGGTTCTGACTACTTTTGGGGTTCTGAACACTGACTTTTGGGGTTCTGAATACTTTTGGGGTTCTGACACTGACTGTTGGGTTCTGACTACCTTTTGGGGTTCTGAACTGACTTTTGGGGTTCTGACTACTTTTGGGGTTCTAACACTGACTTTTGGGGTTACTGACTACGTTCTAACACTGACTTTTGGGTTCTGACTACATTTGGGGTTCTACTGACTTTTGGGGTTCTGATTTGGGGTTCTGAACACTTTTGGGGTTCTGACTACAGTCAAACTGATGGGGTCACGGCCCAAACTAGTCATCTAAAGTCAGAGGACAAGGCACCAACCACAGAAGTCAGTGTCAGAACCCCAAAAGTGTCAGAACCCCAAAAGTAGTCAGAACCCCAAAAGTAGTCAGAACCCAAAAGTAGTCAGTGTTAGTGGTCAACCTAAAAAAAAGTCAGGTGAAGTCACCCCAAAGTCAGTCAAAGTAACAGAAAACCCCCAAAGGTCAGAAAACCCAAAAACCCCAAGTCAGAAAGAAGTCAGAAAGTCAGTGATCGAAACCCAATTTAGAAGTCAAAGTGGTCCCCCAAGTGAGTAAAAGTCCCCAAAAGTCCAAAAGTAGTCAGAGTCAGAGAAGGAAGACCCCAGTAGTCAGAACCCCAAAAGCCAAAAGTCAGTGTTAGAACCCCAAAAGTCAGTCTCAGAACCCCAAAAGTCAGTGTCAGAACCCCAAAAGTAGTCAGAACCCCAAAGTAGTCAGAACCTCAGAAGTCAGTGTCAGAACCCCAAAAGTAGTCAGAACCCCAAAAGTCAGTGTTAGAACCCCAAAATTCAGTCTCAGAACCCCAAAAGTGAGTGTCAGAACCCCAAAAGTAGTCAGAACCTGAAAAGTCACTGTTAGAACCCCAAAAGTAGTCAGAACCCCAAAAGTCAGTGTAGAACCCCAAAAGTAGTCAGTGTTAGAACCCGAAAAGTAGTCAGAACCCCAAAAGTCAGTTTTAGAACCCCAAAAGTAGTCAGTACCCCAAAAGTCAGTGTTAGAACCCCAAAATTCAGTCTCAGAACCCCAACAGTGAGTGTCAGAACCCCAAAAGTAGTCAGAACCCCAAAAGTCAGTGTCAGAACCCCAAAAGTAATCAGAACCCCAAAAGTCAGTTTAAGAACCCCAAAAGTAGTCAGAACCCCAAAAGTCAGTGTTAGAACCCCAAAATTCAGTCTAAGAACCCCAAAAGTCAGTGTCAGAACCCCAAAAGTAGTAAGAACCCCAAAAGTCAGTGTTAGAACCCCAAAAGTAGTCAGAACCCCAAAAGTCAGTGTTAGAACCCCAAAATTCAGTCTCAGAACCCCAAAAGTCAGTTTTAGAACCCCAAAAGTAGTCAGAACCCCAAAAGTCAGTGTTAGAACCCCAAAAGTAGTCAGAACCCCAAAAGTCAGTGTTAGAACCCCAAAATTCAGTCTCAGAACCCCAAAAGTCAGTGTCAGAACCCCAAAAGTAGTCAGAAACCCAAAACTCAGTGTTAGAACCCCAAAAAGTAGTCAGTCAGAACCCCAAAAGTTGGTGTTAGAACCCCAAAAGTCAGTCTCAGAACCCCAAAAGTGAGTGTCAGAACCCCAAAAGTCAGTGTTAGAACCCCAAAAGTAGTCAGAACCCCAAAAGTCAGTGTTAGAACCCCAAAATTCAGTCTCAGAACCCCAAAAGTCAGTGTCAGAACCCCAAAAATAGTCAGAACCCCAAAAGTCAGTGTTAGAACCCCAAAAGTAGTCAGAACCCCAAAACTCAGTGTTAGAACCCCAAAAGTAGTCAGTGTTAGAACCCCAAAAGTAGTCAGAACCCCAAAAGTCAGTGTCAGAACCCCAAAAGTAGTCAGAACCCCAAATGTCAGTTTCAGAACCCCAAAAGTAGTCAGCACCCCAAAAGTCAGTGTTAGAACCCCAAAAGTCAGTGTTCAGAACCCCAAAAGTAGTCAGAACCCCAAAAGTAAATTTTCAGAACTCCAAAATTCAGTTTAGAACCCCAAAAGTAGTCAGAACCCCAAACAGTCAGTGTCAGAACCCCAAAAGTAGTCAGAACCCCAAAAGTCAGTGTCAGAACCCCAAAAGTAGTCAGAACCCCAAAAGTCAGTGTTAGAACCCCAAAATTCAGTCTCAGAACCCCAAAACTCAGTGTCAGAACCCCAAAAGTAGTCAGAACCCCAAAAGTCAGTGTAAGAACCCCAAAAGTAGTCAGAACCCCAAAAGTCAGTGTTAGAACCCCAAAATTCAGTCACAGAACCCCAAAAGTCAGTGTCAGAACACCAAAAGTCAGTGTTAGAACCCCCAAAGTCGTCAGAACCCCAAAAGTCAGTGTTAGAACCCCAAAATTCAGTCTCAGAACCCCAAAAGTCAGTGTTAGAACCCCAAAAGTAGTCAGAACCCCAAACGTCAGTGTAGGAACCCCATAAGTAGTCAGAACCCCAAAAGTCAGTGTTAGAACCCCAAAAGTTGTCAGAACCCCAAAAGTAGTCAGAACCCCAAAAGTCAGTGTCAGAACCCCAAAAGTAGTCAGAACCCCAAAAGTCAGTGTTAGAACCCCAAAATTCAGTCTCAGAACCCCAAAAGTGAGTGTCAGAACCCCAAAAGTAGTCAGAACCCCAAAAGTCAGTGTCAGAACCCCAAAAGTAGTCAGAACCCCAAAAGTCAGTTTTAGAACCCCAAAAGTAGTCAGAACCCCAAAAGTCAGTGTTAGAACCCCAAAATTCAGTCTCAGAACCCCAACAGTGAGTGTCAGAACCCCAAAAGTAGTCAGAACCCCAAAAGTCAGTGTCAGAACCCCAAAAGTAGTCAGAACCCCAAAAGTCAGTGTTAGAACCCCAAAATTCAGTCTCAGAACCCCAACAGTGAGTGTCAGAACCCCAAAAGTCAGTGTCAGAACCCCAAAAGTCAGTGTCAGAACCCCAAAAGTAGTCAGAACCCCAAAAGTCAGTTTTAGAACCCCAAAAGTAGTCAGAACCCCAAAAGTCAGTGTTAGAACCCCAAAATTCAGTCTCAGAACCCAAAAAGTGAGTGTCAGAACCCCAAAAGTAGTCAGAACCCCAAAAGTCAGTGTCAGAACCCCAAAAGTAGTCAGAACCCCAAAAGTCAGTGTTAGAACCCCAAAAGTAGTCAGTATTAGAACCCCAAAAGTAGTCAGAACCCCAAAAGTCAGTTTTAGAACCCCAAAAGTAGTCAGAACCCCAAAAGTCAGTGTTAGAACCCCAAAATTCAGTCTCAGAACCCCAACAGTGAGTGTCAGAACCCCAAAAGTAGTCAGAACCCCAAAAGTCAGTCTCAGAACCCCAAAAGTAATCAGAACCCCAAAAGTCAGTTTTAGAACCCCAAAAGTAGTCAGAACCCCAAAAGTCAGTGTTAGAACCCGAAAATTCAGTCTAAGAACCCCAACAGTGAGTGTCAGAACCCCAAAAGTAGTCAGAACCCCAAAAGTCAGTGTTAGAACCCCAAAAGTAGTCAGAACCCCAAAAGTCAGTGTTAGAACCCCAAAATTCAGTCTCAGAACCCCAAAACTGAGTGTCAGAACCCCAAAAGTCAGTGTCAGAACCCCAAAAGTAGTCAGAAATCCAAAACTCAGCGTTAGAACCCCAAAAGTAGTCAGCACCCCAAAAGTTGGTGTTAGAACCCCAAAATTCAGTCTCAGAACCCCAAAAGTAGTCAGAACCCCAAAGTCAGTCAGTGTCAGAACAGCAAAAGTAGTCAGAACAGCAAAAGTCAGTGTTAGAACGCGAAAAGTCAGTCTCAGACCCCCAAAAGTCAGCGTCAGAACCCCAAAAGTAGTCAGAACCCCAAAAGTCAGTGTTAGAATCCCAAAAGTAGTCAGAACCCCAAAAGTCAGTGTTAGAACCCCAAAATTCAGTCTCTGAAGCCCAAAAGTCAATGTCAGAACCCCAAAAGTCAGTGTCAGAACCCCAAAAGTAGTCAGAACCCCAAAAGTCAGTGTTAGAACCCCAAAAGTAGTCAGTATTAGAACCCCAAAAGTAGTCAGAACCCCAAAAGTAGTCAGAACCCCAAAAGTCAGTGTCAGAACCCCAAAAGTAGTCAGAACCCCAAAAGTCAGTTTTAGAATCCCAAAAGTAGTCAGAACCCCAAAAGTCAGTGTTAGAACCCCAAAATTCGGTCTCAGAACCCCAACAGTGAGTGTCAGAACCCCAAAAGTAGTCAGAACCCCAAAAGTCAGTGTCAGAACCCCAAAAGTAATCAGAACCCCAAAAGTCAGTTTTAGAACCCCAAAAGTAGTCAGAGCCCCAAAAGTCAGTGTTAGAACCCCAAAATTCAGTCTAAGAACCCCAACAGTGAGTGTCAGAACCCCAAAAGTAGTCAGAACCCCAAAAGTCAGTGTTAGAACCCCAAAAGTAGTCAGAACCCCAAAAGTCAGTGTTAGAACCCCAAAATTCAGTCTCAGAACCCAAAAAGTGAGTGTCAGAACCCCAAAAGTAGTCAGAACCCCAAAAGTCAGTGTCAGAACCCCAAAAGTAGTCAGAACCCCAAAAGTCAGTGTTAGAACCCCAAAAGTAGTCAGTATTAGAACCCCAAAAGTAGTCAGAACCCCAAAAGTCAGTTTTAGAACCCCAAAAGTAGTCAGAACCCCAAAAGTCAGTGTTAGAACCCCAAAATTCAGTCTCAGAACCCCAACAGTGAGTGTCAGAACCCCAAAAGTAGTCAGAACCCCAAAAGTCAGTGTCAGAACCCCAAAAGTAATCAGAACCCCAAAAGTCAGTTTTAGAACCCCAAAAGTAGTCAGAACCCCAAAAGTCAGTGTTAGAACCCCAAAATTCAGTCTAAGAACCCCAACAGTGAGTGTCAGAACCCCAAAAGTAGTCAGAACCCCAAAAGTCAGTGTCAGAACCCCAAAAGTAGTCAGAACCCCAAAAGTCAGTGTTAGAACGCCAAAATTCAGTCTCAGAACCCCAAAACTGAGTGTCAGAACCCCAAAAGTCAGTGTCAGAACCCCAAAAGTAGTCAGAAACCCAAAACTCAGCGTTAGAACCCCAAAAGTAGTCAGAACCCCAAAAGTTGGTGTTAGAACCCCAAAATTCAGTCTCAGAACCCCAAAAGTGAGTGTCAGAACCCCAAAAGTAGTCAGAACCCCAAAAGTCAGTGTTAGAACCCCAAAAGTAGTCAGAACCCCAAAAGTCAGTGTTAGAACCCCAAAATTCAGTCTCAGAACCCCAAAAGTCAGTGTCAGAACCCCAAAAGTCAGTGTCAGAACCCCAAAAGCCAGTGTTAGAACACCAAAAGTAGTCAGAACCCCAAAAGTAGTCAGTGTTAGAACCCCAAAAGTAGTCAGAACCCCAAAAGTCAGTGTCAGAACCCCAAAAGTCAGTGTCAGAACCCCAAAAGTAGTCAGAACCCCAAAAGTAGTCAGAACCCCAAAAGTCAGTGTTAGAACCCCAAAAGTAGTCAGTTTTAGAACCCCAAAAGTAGTCAGAACCCCAAAAGTCAGTGTCAGAACCCCAAAAGTAGTCAGAACCCCAAAAGTCAGTTTTAGAACACCAAAAGTAGTCAGAACCCCCAAAAGTCAGTGTTAGAACCCCAAAATTCAGTCTCAGAACCCCAAAAAAGAGAGTGTCAGAGCCCCAAAAGTCAGAGTCAGAACCCCAAAAGTAGTCATAACGCCTAAAGTCAGTGTTAGAACCCCAAAAGTAGTCAGTGTTAGACCCCAAAAGTAGTCAGAACCCCAAAAGTAGTCAGAACCCCAAAAGTCAGTGTCAGAACCCCAAAAGTAGTCAGAACCCCAAAAGTCAGTTTTAGAACCCCAAAAGTAGTCAGAACCCCAAAAGTCAGTGTTAAAACCCCAAAATTCAGTCTCAGAACCCCAAAAGTGAGTGACACCAAAAGTAGTCAGAACCCGAAAAGTCCTTGTTAGAACCCCAAAAGTAGTCAGAACCCCAAAAGTCAGTGTAGAACCCCAAAAGTCAGTCTCAGAACCCTAAAAGTGAGTGTCAGAACCCCAAAAGTAGTCAGAACCCCAAAAGTCAGTGTCAGAACCCCAAAAGTAGTCAGAACCCCAAAAGTCAGTTTTCGAACCCCAAAATTCAGTCCCAGAACCCCAACAGTGAGTGACCCCAAAAGTAGTCAGAACCCCAAAAGTCAGTGTTAGAACCCCAAAAGTAGTCAGAACCCCAAAAGTCAGTGTAGAACCCCAAAAGCAGTCAGTGTCAGAACCCCAAAAGTAGTCAGAACCCCAAAAGTCAGTGTTAGAACCCCAAAAGTAGTCAGTATTAGAACCCCAAAAGTAGTCAGAACCCCAAAAGTCAGTTTTAGAACCCCAAAAGTAGTCAGAACCCCAAAAGTCAGTGTTAGAACCCCAAAATTCAGTCTCAGAACCCCAACAGTGAGTGTCAGAACCCCAAAAGTAGTCAGAACCCCAAAAGTCAGTGTAGAACCCCAAAAGCAGTCAGTGTCAGAACCCCAAAAGTAGTCAGAACCCCAAAAGTCAGTGTTAGAACCCCAAAAGTAGTCAGTATTAGAACCCCAAAAGTAGTCAGAACCCCAAAAGTCAGTTTTAGAACCCCAAAAGTAGTCAGAACCCCAAAAGTCAGTGTTAGAACCCCAAAATTCAGTCTCAGAACCCCAACAGTGAGTGTCAGAACCCCAAAAGTAGTCAGAACCCCAAAAGTCAGTGTCAGAACCCCAAAAGTAATCAGAACCCCAAAAGTCATTTTTTAGAACCCCAAAAGTAGTCAGAACCCCAAAAGTCAGTGTCAGAACCCCAAAATTCAGTCTCATAACCCCAAAAGTCAGTGTCAGAACCCCAAAAGTCAGTGTTAGAACCCCAAAAGTAGTCAGAACCCCAAAACTCAGTGTTAGAACCCCAAAAGTAGTCAGTGTTAGAACCCCAAAAGTAGTCAGAACCCCAAAAGTCAGTGTTAGAACCCCAAAATTCGGTCTCAGAACCCCAACAGTGAGTGTCAGAACCCCAAAAGTAGTCAGAACCCCAAAAGTCAGTGTCAGAACCCCAAAAGTAATCAGAACCCCAAAAGTCAGTTTTAGAACCCCAAAAGTAGTCAGAGCCCCAAAAGTCAGTGTTAGAACCCCAAAATTCAGTCTCAGAACCCAAAAAGTGAGTGTCAGAACCCCAAAAGTAGTCAGAACCCCAAAAGTCAGTGTCAGAACCCCAAAAGTAGTCAGAACCCCAAAAGTCAGTGTTAGAACCCCAAAAGTAGTCAGTATTAGAACCCCAAAAGTAGTCAGAACCCCAAAAGTCAGTTTTAGAACCCCAAAAGTAGTCAGAACCCCAAAAGTCAGTGTTAGAACCCCAAAATTCAGTCTCAGAACCCCAACAGTGAGTGTCAGAACCCCAAAAGTAGTCAGAACCCCAAAAGTCAGTGTCAGAACCCCAAAAGTAATCAGAACCCCAAAAGTCAGTTTTAGAACCCCAAAAGTAGTCAGAACCCCAAAAGTCAGTGTTAGAACCCGAAAATTCAGTCTAAGAACCCCAACAGTGAGTGTCAGAACCCCAAAAGTAGTCAGAACCCCAAAAGTCAGTGTTAGAACCCCAAAAGTAGTCAGAACCCCAAAAGTCAGTGTTAGAACCCCAAAATTCAGTCTCAGAACCCCAAAACTGAGTGTCAGAACCCCAAAAGTCAGTGTCAGAACCCCAAAAGTAGTCAGAAATCCAAAACTCAGCGTTAGAACCCCAAAAGTAGTCAGCACCCCAAAAGTTGGTGTTAGAACCCCAAAATTCAGTCTCAGAACCCCAAAAGTGAGTGTCAGAACCCCAAAAGTCAGTGTCAGAACCCCAAAAGTAGTCAGAACCCCAAAAGTCAGTGTTAGAACCCCAAAATTCAGTCTCAGAACCCCAAAAGTCAGTGTCAGAACCCCAAAAGTAGTAAGAACCCCAAAAGTCAGTGTTAGAACCCCAAAAGTAGTCTGAACCCCAAAAGTCAGTGTTAGAACCCCAAAAGTCAGTGTCAGAACCCAAAATAAGTCAGAACCCCAAGAACCCAAACAGTAGTCACAACCCCAAAAGTCAGTGTCAGAACCCCAACAGTAGTCAGAACCCCAAAAGTCAGTGTTCGAACCCCAAAAGTAGTCAGAACACCAAAAGTCAGTGTAAGAACCCCAAAAGTAGTCAGAACCCCAAAAGTCAGTGTCAGAACCCCATAAGTCAGTTTCAGAACCCCAAAAGTCAGTGTCAGAATCCCAAAAGTAGTCAGAACCCAAAAAGTCAGTGTTAGAACCCCAAAAGTAGTCAGAACCCCAAAAGTCAGTGTTAGAACCCCAAAATTCAGTCTCAGAACCCCAAAAGTCAGTGTCAGGACCCCAAAAGTAGTCAGAACTCCAAAAGTCGGTGTTAAAACCCCAAAAGTCAGTGTTAGAACCCCAAAAGTCAGTGTTAGAACCCCAAAAGTAGTCAGTTTTAGAACCCCAAAAGTATTCAGAACCCCAAAAGTCAGTGTTAGAACCCCAAAAGTAGTCAGAACCCCAAAAGTCAGTGTAAGAACCCCAAAAGTAGTCAGAACCCCAAAAGTCAGTGTTAGAACCCCAAAAGTCAGTGTCAGAACCCCGAAAGTCAGTGTTAGAACCCCAAAAGTAATCAGAACCCAGAAATTCAGTGTTAGAACCCCAAAAGCAGTCAGTGTTAGAACCCCAAAAGTATTCAGAACCCCAAAAGTCAGTGCCAGAACCCCAAAAGTAGTCAGAACCCCAAAAGTCAGTGTAAGAACCCCAAAAGTAGTCAGAACCCCAAAAGTCAGTGTTAGAAGCCCAAAAGTAGTCAGAACCCCAGAAGTCAGTGTTAGAACCCCAAAAGTAGTCAGAACCCCAAAAGTCAGTGTTAAAACCCCAAAAAGTCAGTGTTAGAACCCCAAATGTAGTCAGAACCCCAAAAGTCAGTGTTAGAACCCCAAAAGTCAGTCTCAGAACCCCAAAAGTCAGTCTTAGAACCCCAAAAGTAGTCAGTGTTAGAACCCCAAAAGTAGTCAGAACCCCAAAAGTCAGTGTTAGAACCCCAAAAGTAGTCAGAACCCCAAAAGTCAGTGTTAGAACCCCGAGAGTCAGTGTTAGAACCTCAAAAGTAATCAGTACCCCAAAATTCAGTGTTAGAACCCCAAAAGTAGTCAGTGTTAGAACCCCAAAAGTAGTCAGAACCCTAAATTAGTAAGAGCCTCAAAAACCCCAAATGTAGTCAGAACCCCAACAGTTATTGTCAGAACCCCAAAAGTCGTCAGAACCCAAAAGTCGTCAGAACCCCAAAAGTCAGAGTCAGAACCCCAAAAGTCAAGTCAGAACCCCAAAGTCAGTGTTAGAACCCCAAAGGTAGTCAGAACCATAAAAGTCAGTGTCAGAACCCCAAAACTCAGTGTTAGAACCCCAAAACTCAGTGTTAGAACCCAAAAAGTAGTCAGAACCCCAAAAGTCAGTGTAAGAACCCCAACAGTCAGTGTCAGAACCCCAAATTAGTCAGAACCCCAAGAACCCCAAAAGTAGTCAGAACCCCAAAAGTCAGTGTCAGAACCCCGAAAGTCAGTGTTAGAACCCCAAAAGTAATCAGAACCCAGAAATTCAGTGTTAGAACACCAAAAGTAGTCAGAACCCCAAAAGTAGTCAGAACCCCAAAAGTAGTCAGAACCCCAAAAGTCGTCAGAACACCAAAAGTCAGTGTCCAGAACCCCAAAAGTAGTCAGAACCCCAAAAGTCAGTGTTAGAACCCCAAATGTAGTCAGAACCCCAAAAGTCAGTGTTAGAACCCCAAAAGTCAGTCTCAGAACCCCAAAAGTCAGTGTCAGAACCCCAAAAGTAGTCAGAACCCAAAAAGTCAGTGCCAGAACCCCAAATTAGTCAGAACCCCAAATGTCAGCGTCAGAACCCAAAAAAAAGAGTCAGAACCCCAAATTAGTCAGAACCCCAAAACCCAGAGTCAGATCCCCAAGAGTCTGTGTCAGAACACCAAATTCGTCAGAACCCCAAAAGTCAGAGTCAGAACCTCAAAAGTCAGTGTCAGAACCCCAAAAGTCAGTGTCAGAACCCCAAAAAGTCAGTGTCGGGTTCTGACTGGCAGAAAGTCGGTGTCAGAACCCTAAAAGTCATTGTCAGAACCCCAAAAGTCAATTTCAGAACCCCAAAAGTCTGTGTCAGAACCCAAACATTGTTGGAACCCCCAAAATTCAGTCTCAGAACCCCAAAGGTCAGTTTCAGAAGCCCAAAGTCAGTGTTAGAACCCCAAAAGTTGTCAGAACCCCAAAAGTCAGTGTAAGAACCCCAAAAGTAGTCAGAACCCCAAAAGTCAGTCTCAGAACCCCAAAACTAGTCAGAACCCCCAAAGTCAGTGTTAGAACCCCAAAAGTAGTTCATCCGCATTTCATCATATCATTTCGCGTTGAACATGGCTCCGATTACCACCATCACTGCTCTGTACCTGCTGTGGAGAAGTCAGCTTTGGGCTGGCGCCGACGCCGGTACTGGATGCATGCTACCCCACGGAGGCGGTGTGAGCTCGGTGAGTTCCACCAGGCAGTGCGTCTGGACGACGGCCGGTTCCAGCGGTACTTCAGGCTGACTGTTGCCCAGTTTGAAGACCTGCTATCCTGGGTTGGTGCCAGGATCTCCCGCCTGGATACCAACTACAGGTGCTCCATTCCAGCTGCGGAGCGCCTGTCCATTTGTCTCCGGTGAGTCTCGGTTTAGCAGTTTGTCAAATTAGCAAGACTCCAACCGGTACATCAGAAAAATCATGAATGAAAACATAGATAAGTCAATTATTTGGTAATAGCTATACCTGTGTTTGGTGTGTGTGGTGTCACAACTATGAAAGAGCGCCATTTTCACTTCTCATTTTTGAAAATTTTGAATTCACTTTTTAAATTAAGTGAATCCTTATCTAAAAAATGTGTCGTGCCTTCTCAGGAATGATTGTTTTTAGTTTTTTTGCACATTTAAAACAGCTTGCACATGAATGTTCGTCAGCCTTGTTCGTCAGCCCTGTTACAACATATAAATGTATTTTTAAAAAGTTTAAAATTTTATGTTGAGCTACTATGATATCAAATGAAAGATAAAAGCCCCTTGTTTCAACAATGTGGTTTTAGAGTTAGAATATTAAAGATTTAACTTTTTTCCTATTGATAAATATGCCCAAATCACAGTCACCGTTTTAACAGTATCTTTGATTGAAGAAAAAAATTTAAAACAAAATTATAATATCCCAATTTTTTTTTTTTGGAGCCACTGTTTCCTATTACTTTACACGAAATGAGCTTGTTCACTTTATTTTTTTTAACATTAGATTATTGTACAAGTAAAAGGGTTGACACCTCGGTAACAGGATTGACACAGTAATTGAAATGGTTATACAGCTTGTTCAAGTTTGTATGTGTAATGGAGTTTTTTTAAGGTGATATGGAGATAGATGACAGTCATAAATTTAATGTGACATATCAGAATATTTTGTTGACATGTTTGCTTTTTAAATCCATTCAAAATTAGTGAAAAAACACTTGTGCTTTAATATTAAAGTTTTTATTTTCTTATTTGGGTTTTTCTGCTTTTTATCTATTTTATTTATGTATTCATTTCAGAGTTTAGACAGAGGGACACAAAATTGCAAGCTTTCATAGAATGATCCAACTAAGCAATAATGTGTAAGAATCTGAATAGAGCAAATATTAAATTACTTTTTTTTCTCTCTTGTAGATACCTGGCCACTGGTGACTCATACCGGACTATTGCCAATAGCTTCCGTGTTGGTGTTTCCAGTGTGTCAGTGATCGTGCCAGATGTTGTGTCTGCCATTTGGGACTGCCTTGTGGGGGAGTTCATGGCTGTTCCCACCACTGAGGAGTGGAGGTCCATCGCAGAGAGGTTTGAGGAGCGGTGGAACTTTCCTCTCTGCTGCGGTGCTTTGGATGGGAAGCATGTCAGGATCTACTCAACTCTGGGTCCCAGTTTTTTAATCACAAGGGGACATTTTCCATTGTCCTCTTGGCTGTGGTGGATGCCAGCAACTGCTTCCGGATGGTAGATGTCGGGGGGTACAGGAGGACCAGCGATGGTGGCATCCTGGCCAACTCTGCTTTTGGTCAGGCCCTCGCTCTGGCACCCTCCAGCTGCCTGCTGACCATCTGCTGCCTGGAGCTGACCACAGGGGACCCCAGCCGCACGTCTTTGTGGCTGATGAGGCTTTTCCACTCCGGAAAAACCTTATGAGGCCATTCCCCGGGCGCACCCTTGCCAGGGACCAAAGGGTATTCAACTACCGCCTGTCACGGGCACGGCTGGTGGTTGAGTGTGCCTTTGGTATCCTGGCATCTCAGTGGCGGCTGTACCGGCGTGCTCTGGAGGTCCAACCAGATGTCGCAGAGAAGTGCGTCAAGGCAACATGCGTGCTCCACAACTTCCTGAGGATGTCGACCACTACGCCTGCGGTGAGGGGCATCAGTCCAGGTGGAGACGTGGAGACGCTGCCAGGTCTTGGCAGAGTTTCAGCCAACAACTCAGGACGAGAGGCCATCAGGGTGCGCGAGACCTTCTCGTCCTACTTCTCTGCAGAGGAGCAGTCCAGTGGCAGGCCAACATTTAGTGCATGAGCACACCTCCAACGGCTCTTTTCAGAGCCACCCAAACATCCTAAAGAGCAAACGTCCTGCAGAATCACCACACAGTCCCAGAAATAAAATTAAAGCATGAATGTCAGCACGGCATGTTTTATGTATTATATAGCCTTTTAGCAGATGTATTACAATTTAGGTTGTAGGCCTGTCACAATCAATAAATCATTTAATGAATGAATAAAAACAAGCTCATTAATTTTGCCGGCCTTGATGTACTGACAGGTATGTGCGTGTTTGTTTTCCTCCTCCTCCTCTCTCTAACATACACACTGGATGAGAGGAGTTCACTCTGTGCATTTGTCTAATAGAGCTATTTTAAAGCTTTGACATTCCAATCTTGAAAAATTAAACTTTATTGCTATTGTGCCATATTTTATCATTGCATTAACTTAATAAACTGTGCCAAAATAATATAGACAATAATATTATCTGCAATATTTGTAGCGCAATTATCGTCCAGCAGAATTTATTATCGTGACAGGCCTATTATGTTGTAATTAATATTTAAAAATTGCATAATCTTTTATTTATAAAAAACAATAACATAGCTAGTTAATTTTCAAAAACTAATCATTGATAAAATGGCAATATGTCTGCCAAAACCAATTTCTGTTACGTTCTTGATGTCAGCTGTCATTTTTCAAACATCACAACCCTCCTCATTGCACAGCAGCAATGGTCAGGATTCTTCTGTTTGTCCCATCGTCCTCTGCATCAACTCCTCTTTCTTCCAGATCCACTCAACATCTCCAGCTCTCCCCTTTTCATCCAGGAAATCACAGGTATCAATAAAAAGGAAAAGTCAAACAGCTTCTGCATGTCCTGCATCTGTAATGTAGGCTAGAACTCACTTTAAAGGCAACTTTTGCAGAAGCAGCCATACTGTTTCTGCTTATTATTAAATTTGTTGTGTTTTTATGACAGATCCAGGTTGAATGTCTGACCCTTGGCAGTTTTGGAAATTAAAATCAAGTGGTCATAGACTTTTTATAAACATATTTACTTATATAACAAATCTTAAGTCTGATAATTGTCTATAGAGATATGATAAAAGACAGCAAAAGCAATGCAGTTAATACATTTATTAGAAAAAGTATATTTAAAAAAATCGAAATCATATAAAAATATAAAATTCTTTAATAAATTTAAAAAAAAAAAAAAAAAAAAAAAAAAACAGAAGAGCCCCAGTGACACATACTTGGGGCCACTATTCCCCGATAGCCAGCTCGTTCCCTGCAGAATTGGAACCCCACGAGCTAATAAGCTACTCGGCTGGTTCCAGATTGAGCACAACTGTGCTAGCTTCATAAATAAGTTTATGAATTTTGAATTTTACAAGGGCTTTCACCTGGGGCTCCAATTTCTCCAGGGAAGGAGGGAGGCTATCGAGGAATAATTGTTCCTCGTGGCGGACAGGTTGTGGTGCAGGCGGATGAGCCCGGTCCTGCTGGTTCGCTGCAGCCTCTGGTTGCGTATTTCCTGGAGTTCTTCCAGGAGCAGCCTCTGCATCTCCATGTTTCTGCGGTCCTCATCCTCCTGCACCCTTTTGGTTCTCTTCCTTCCTGAATGTCAAAGAAACACAATGCATAAAATCAATGTGTGTGTGATGATGCAAAATCTTTGCACCTGATGTAAAAATAAAAGGCCAAAATTAGTCATGTACATACCACTCCGAGGTGTCAACAATGAGGCGGGGGCAGCAGCAGGGGCAGAAGAAGAAGAGCCAGGAGTCGGGGGAGTTGGTGGAGCCGGTGTGGAGACAGCAGGCTCCTCCTCAGGAAATTCTTCTTCTGCATTTATGACAAAAATGTATGAATTTTACAAACACATAATAATACACTCAAATCAAACAGTTCAGTCACAGTAATACCAAGTATCCACATTTTTTTTTTAAATGTTGATTAGTTGAGGATGTGAAAAATAAATATATCTGCTGAGGCTGACAGCAGGCATCCTCCTACATGATGGTGTATTTTTTAAACAAACCTCTCTGGGACGGGCCTGCTGTCTCTCCTTCTTCCTCCGACTCCCTACTCTGGGGGGTCTAATCCTCCTCGACCCCCTGCTCCATGTTCCCACTTGTTGCCCGAGGAGCAATAAAGGGGTCGAGGAAAGAAAGGACCCCCAGGTACTTCCACTTCCTTCCTGTCCCTGCTGCTGCCCCACTCTTGGGGAGCTTTTTTCTCTCTCTCGTGTATGTATCCCTGAGGCTCTTCCACTTTGTTTTACACCTTTCAGCTGTAAAAACATAATGTACGTAAATCAATTCATTTTAAATAGCTGCCTTTATTAATTGTTGAATGAACAAGACAGGTGAAGTTATGTCAGTAAAGCCAGCCATGCTGGGGTTATGCAGTTATAACTTCAACTGTACAACAGACTGAAAAAAAGTGATGCAATGCGAGCAGGACAGAGAAAAAAACCTTACTTGGTTCTCTGAGTTCCTGGCTGATGCTCACCCAGGCCTGGTCTTTCCTGCGCCTGTCCTTGTATAAAGGACAGGACACATCATAGATCTCTAGGTGGGCAGCGACCGCGATGATCAGCCTCTCCTCCATTGTCGCTGAGTGAAGATCAGTAGTGCGCCAAAACCCCAGAATCCTGATAGGCTGATAGGCTGTCCCGGCGCATCAACACACTCACTCGCTCCAAAAGTTCAATTATTTCAACTCGAGCGTCAAATGTTGAGCGGTGAGCATTTTTTCACTGGAAACGCTCAACGCTTGATGCCGCTAAATGCACGCCACGATGCAGCGTCAATTCGCGTCTTTAAATTGACTTTGTATGTAATATCACGACACTTTTGGTGGGAACATGCCTTTAGAGGCTGTTCACATCTAATTAAATACCCTACTGAGTGAGTGAACAGCAAAATCAGCAAGTGATCAAAATTTGCCATTTGTGACTGGATTTCACTTTTTTAGCACATGAATAGTTTTCATTCAACAGAGTCCACACCGTTCTTTTGAAATGAATTAAGATATATCTTATTATATCAACTATAAACACCAATTATACCTTATGAGATTAAGACCAACCTCTAAAATTATATACACTGATCAAAGGTGTAAATAATGTTGACTTGATGAAACCTAATGTGGATTTCTGAAACTTACCACATGAAAAAAGCAGAGAAGACCTTCAGACCACAAAGATTGACAAAACTGGAGTGTTTATTCTGAAAATTTAAACGTAAGAAAAACATGATTAAACAAAATGATAAAAACAAGAAGCAGCTGTCATTGAGACATTCCACCACGGTGGCGCAGCAGGTAGTGCACGTGCCTCATGGCAAGAAGATACCCAGTCCGACCCCCGGGTCTGGCAAGGCCTTTTCTGTAAGAAGTTTGCATGTTCGTCCCGTGCATGTGTGGGTTCTCTCCAGGCACTCCGGCTTCTTCCCACAGACCAGAAACATTCTCATTTAAGTCAATTTGTGACTGTAAACTCAGGTATGAGTGTGAGTGTGAATGGTGGGCTGTCTCTCTGTGTGGCCCTGCGATCATCTGAGGACCAGTTTAGGGCAGAGGTGTAGTCGAGGGTATATGCCGGTATACGGCGTATACCCACTTATTTTCTGTCAGCATTGCGTATACCTACTTCTAAACCCCGCCGAAACCGAAAGCTCACAAATGGTCGGCACACCTAGGCGGCCAGTGGCCACAGTGCGCGCCACTGAAAATATCAATCAGCAGCCGACCCCATGCCAGGCTGAACACAAGCCTCGCGATCGTGAACATCACGCGGCGCAGCTGACAAAATCAGGCGGCGGCGGCACTGCGTGCCTTGTGTTCGTCTGACTGGGGGAGGCTGAAAATATCAATCAGCACCACAATCGCCCAGCACCACAATCACCCCAATAATAGATGCCGAGAATCAGTCATTTGGCTTGTGAGGAGCGAAGCGGAGAATGCAAAAGTTTGGAAGCGCATGGAAAGTGGACGTTTCAAACCATAAGGGGCTACTGATAAGAAGCCATCTCTCTGGTTTCTCTGCTGAAAAGGGAACTTTTGTGTTGGATTTCTGGCATTGGGTTTTGTGATCTCGATGTGTTTTTTTAGAAGGTTAAAGTTGGGTTTCTTCTGAGTTAATCAACAATCATGAAAATCTTTTTTAAAAAATCTTTATCTAAAATGCGTTAGCTGGGCTCAAAGAAGTGGTTATTTTCAAAATGTAGCCTAATCACTCACATTTTTATTAAATGTATGGGGAAAAAATAAAGTTGGCTCTGGCACATTTATGATGACTTAAAAGACAGTCTGGGTAACAATTGACTGATTAAAGACAGCAGCTTTATCATCACCAAGTTACTAAGCAGTTTTATAACGCAGCCACAGTGGAGCTAAAGCAGTAATAACACACTAATAGCCTAGTCTGAGAAATAAAGCTACTTTATTTAAAACAAATACTTTCTTAAATTAGACTACATTTTGTATGCACACGATATAAAAGTAAACTACAGATAAGGGAAAAACGTTAAAAAAGAGAGAGAGAGAAAAAAAGAAAACATGTTTCTGATTGATGTGATGTTTTGGTCCACCATTCAGTTGCTCAGAAAAATTTTGGCCCAAGGCCAAACTTATCTATCGACTCCTGCACTAGAGAGTAGACACTCATGGGCGCTAAGCCCCGAGGGGATGCAGGGGACGAGTCCCCCCCTCCACAAAATAGGCCCCCAAAAATCTTTTTTAAATAACATTTTTCTCGTCGCACAATGCGTGTTTTAAAGGTTCAATACAAGTAACGCTACTTAAAAACACATTGTCTAACAACTTAAGTTGTTAAAGATCACAACCCCCCTCCCCTCAAAATGGTTTGGTCAAAACTTTCTCACGGCGACCGGCGCGTGCGAGCGGTTACTCAGAGGAGGATGGAGATGAAGACGGCGAAGGTAAGAAGCATACACACAGTAGATTAACATTACTTTTAATTGTTTAAGTTTGGCCTCAGAATGATATTGAAAGCTTGTCTTGGAGGATAAGGATGGTTATAGATTTAAATTAATATATAGCCTATATATAAATTAATTATAGATCAAGAGTTTGATGAATCAATGAGTTCTCGTCCTGTAGCTTACTCTTTGTCAGTGACACTTTTACATTATTCATCCATCAGTCGATCCATTATCTGACTTTACCCCTTGAAAGTTTGGGATTCTTTCGATGATAGTAATTTTGTCAAAATAAAAATTCAGAGCTTGTCATGCCATGAGTTATCCAAAGTATTTACTTTCTGTGTTTTCTGAAGCTTATAAGGTGGTCTAATGAAGCACTAATGCTCGGATGTGAAGAGAAACATTGTGATATATTTTGCGGAAAGGATTTTCCCGCCTCTATAGTTTTGTTTTTTTTTGGCTGTGTTCCATCCGATTACGTCATTTTTTCTGTGTCTATATTTGTACGTATTCTGTCTTTGTGCAGGAAAGAAAAGATAGAGGACAATATCAGCCATACTCAAGAGATAAACACATAGACTATTTGATAGACACACCCATAGCAAGACAAATTTGCTCTGTAGTAGCCCATCTTTTCATCATAGTTTGTAATGAATGATGAATCTGTGAATTGTCCTGAGATTTTCTCTCCTCTCTGCCTGATGCAGCAGACTGTGACAGTCAGAGAGGACAGACAGGTGACATGCTGACATCCTCATCCTCTCATATATCACACAGATATCACACTGTATTAGAATTCACTTTAAGCAATTATTTTGCTTCTAATTCAGATTTATTTATTTAGAAAAAAAGTAGTTCTACCGTAACTTGGACTTAATATTTACTTTAAAACATCCAGTTTCTGATTACTTCTGACTTTTAAATTCCACTCCTATAATCCTCGAATTGAAACACTTTTTACATTATTATTTAAGTCAGGTGATTTTACACTCAATATTTAATTTAAAAGGTTTTTTAATTTAAGTTTTGTTATATATTCAGAGTTTGTTTTCTTTTTGACAGTTTAATGAAAGCATATGCTTTAAGAATAGTTTGATGTAGCTTGATTATTCATTAAAGTTTTTCTTCTAGTTTTAGAAACTGATTATCTCAATGTCTAAGCTTGTTTGTTATTGTAAAGGTCTTAATTATAACGTTAGACAAGTTACTTAGCCTTAACTAACCTACATGATCTAGTTTATTTTTATAGTAGCTGGTAGTTGATTTTTAAGTAAGTTAAAACACAAGAATGGGACAAATAGTTTGAGATTCAGCCTAAAACAATATTGAGGTCTAACCAGGCTGTATTTTTGTTGTATAGGGACAGATAGCAATGAAAAGAAAGGGAAACATATTTGACTTTTTTATAAAGGGGGGGGGGGGGGGGGGGGGGGCATGCACACGTACAGCTGTGAATACAGTACCAGTAGTTACATTGTTTGTTTATGCTTCACAGGATGTCTGGTCTGTAGCAGTGTGAACTACATTGGGATCAACAAGGAGCAAAGTGTATCACTCTCAAAAGAATGGATGAACTTTGAAATTCAAGTGTCTGGCCAGGGAAGTAGAACAACAAATCTGTCAGTCTTGAGAAATAAGGTGAGGAAACATGCGTTGTCCAAGGCCCACAATCAGGCTGTGAAGGTGGCAGAGCAACAGAAAAAAGCTGCCATTGAGAATGCAATGGAGACTATGACTGAGTCCTACATGAAGGAAACTGAAGCTGTGTTTCGAACAGCCTACCATCTGGCCAAAAAGAACCGACCCTTTTCTGACCACGAGAGCCTCATTGAGCTTCAGGAACTAAATGGTGTAAAAATGGGCTCAATACTTCATTCACGTTACAGTGCAACACAAATTATAAAACATGTTGCTCGTGAGATGCAGAGCAAAATCGTCAGAAGCATTATAGCATCATCCAGTAAGTTAGCTGTCCTAATTGACGAGGCATCTTCTTTAAGTCACAAAGCTATCATGACAGTTTCTATCAAAGCATCAATTCAAGAAGAAGATCCTGAGTTCATATTCCTGGAACTTGTTGAACTGGAAAATCAGAGAGCTGATGGCATAGTACAGGCATTACTTACCTGTTTAACTAATGCTGGCTTTACAGAGGAGTGGCTTAGTGAAAACTGGGTAACATTTGTATCTGATGGAGCCAGTGTAATGCTAGGAAAGAAATCTGGAGTAGCAACCAGGCTGACTTCAAGATTCCCAAAGCTTTTTGTATGGCACTGTATGAACCATAGACTTGAACTTGCTGTGTCAGATGCAGTTGATGAGGTAAACTCTGTCAATCACTTTAAAACTTTTGTCCAGAAGCTATACTCTCTGTATAGTGTTTCAAGCAAAAGTGAAGGTGAACTTGTAAATGCAGCAGCTGAAGTAGGCTCTCAGCTTCTTCGCATTGGCAGAATCTTGGATGTACGCTGGGTTGCCAGTAGCTTCCGGACTGTTCGTGCTGTTTGGACATCCCTGGGAGCTCTTGTGCAGCACTTTAAAAATGCTTCCAGTGATGAGATGAGGTCCACCAAAGACAGGCAGATGTACAGAGGTTTGTTAGACCGTGTTCAAAGTCCAGAATTTATTTGTGACCTTGGGCTCATGTATGACACTCTTCATGAACTAAGTCTCCTGTCACAGGAGCTTCAGTCTCGTTCTATAACTCTCCTCAGAGCAGAGCATCTGATGAAACGCTCAATCAGAGTGATTCAGTCATTTAAAGAGAGTCCAGGTGAGAAATATAGTGAGGCTTTAGAAGCAAAACAGACTGGGGAGTATCGGTCTATAGCCCTGAAAACAAATGCAAAGCTGAAGTCAATCAATCCAGGCCGGTTTCTACAAAGTCTTGTAAACAATCTAGAGAAGCGCTTGTCTTTTGAAGATGAGACCATACTGGACCTCAGCATCCTTGACCAACGTAAGTGGCCATCAAAGCCAAACATTTGCCATGGTGAAGAACAAGTAAAGCGACTGTGCAAGCGTTTTAACTTGTGCACAGACCAAGCACTCAATGGGATGCGGGACCTACTAGAAGACCCCAGTAGTGAGCCTGATGACCTAAAACCACTCATAAACTGTATGAAAACATTCCCCGTGAGTACAGCAGAGTGTGAGAGAAACTTCAGCCTAATGAATAATATATGCTCAGACAAGAGGGCTGTCCTGCTCATCTCAAACATTTCACACTTAATGATGATTAATATTAACGGCCCACCAACTTCCAAGTTTGATCCGGGAAAATATACAAGGACCTGGTTAAAGAGTCATCGTGCTGCCTCTTCTGTGTGCTCTAGACAGTGCAGTGTGAAAACTCCTGCAGAAAGCAAATCTGTCTGGAATATACTGGAGTATGAGCAAAGGTCAGATGGTTAGATGTGCTGGGTTGAGAAAGTGAATGCATATATTTTTTAATAGTTTTTGCATTTATTTTTCATATATTTGCATATATTTAAGTCCTGGGAGCTCTAGCACTTGTTCGTTTTTGATTTGTTTGGGGTTTTTTTGGATTGCATATGGTTGTGAGTGTGGGTCACATGCATGCATGCATGTGACCCCGAGCATGCATGCATGCATGCGTGTGTGTATGGGTATGTATGTGTGTGTGAGAGCGTACTTTATTTTCCTTTGTATTTTATTCACATGTCCTGGTGTAAGTGTCAGCACCCTAGTTGTACTATATGACACAAATGATGTAAATCTAAATTGTTTTTTTATTTTTGTTCATTGTAACATATTTTTTTGAAAGATTCTGTTCAGCTATTGAAAACTAAATAATTTATTTCAACTTTATGACAGTGCGCTTTTAAGTTTATCTGAATGGTTTTGATGTTTGGAAGAGAATGATTTGTGTTTTATTTAAGGTCAAATATTAACATGAATGCATTGTCAACTTCAGATTTAGTATTTTATGTAAATAAATGTTCAAAAAATAACCGAAACACCATGTTTGCCTCATGATGAATACATTTTACATTCATCCATTCTGCTTGTGTGACCAGTAGTGACTACAAACTGCTCCTAATTAAGTCATGGTAATTTTATAATAGTGAGCAAGTAGAAATGACAGATTTTTGGTTAAATAGAGTAGTCTTACATGTCACTGGTTCTAAAACCGTCTTTTTTTCTGTACTACTTAAAAAAAAGGCCAAAATATAGAGTATACCCACTTCTCAAGGGACCACTACACCACTGTGTGACAGATGTAGGACTATCTTCATTAGGTACCAAGCAGATCTCCATCTGCGAAGAGTGTCTGTCAACCTCAGTATCTGTGACATATGTCTAACTTACTTCATTAGTTACCAAGCAGATCTCCATCTGTGAAGAGTGTCTGTCATCCTCAGTATCTGTGACAGATGTCGGACTTTCTTCATTACATACCAAGCAGATCTCTGTCTCTGAAGAGTGTCTGTCCTCAGTATCCGTGACAGATGTAGATGTAGATGTACTGCCTATCTTCAGTAGGTACCAAGCAGACCTCCATCTGTGAAGAAAGTCTGTCATCCTCAGTATCTGTGACAGATGTAGGACTAACTTTGTTAGGTACCAAGCAGATCTCCGTCTGTGAAGAGTGTCCGTCATCCTCAGTATCTGTGACAGATGTAGGACTTTCTTCATTTGGTACACTATAAAGGGGTTGCTTTAAATTTTACAGTATTATACTGGCAACAAGATGCACGTCTAACGAGGAGGACTTCCTCATTAGAAGTGCATTCAAACTAACCAGGGTCACTTTCCTGGATTTCATGGACTTTGGTATCCTGGGCATAATGTTACAAAGTACTTACCACATGTTTTGTGCGATGATCCTCACACTCCGGGGAAAAGCTTTCTCACACTCCTCCAAGCTAGAGAGCTAGTTGTTCACCTTCTCTGTAGCCTCATCAACTATGAGCTCTGTCAGTATCTGTGTGCTCGAGCTCTGGATGTCACCCTTAACACCCATCTTCTCAGCCAATGTCTGTGCTATGATGCTGCCCATGTCTCCAAGACACTTAGACACCTGGTCCTTTGGCACAAACATAATGCTCGCACCATCACTCTCACACTGCAAGAGCTCAAAGATATGTGTTGCTGCAACATCAATTAATTCCAAACACATCTCCGTCAGTTTGGGTTTTGTTCTCGGGTCCAGTGATCCAGCCTCTAGATTAAGCCACTGCATGGATGTCAGGCGGACGCCTGAGTAGGTCCTTGTTGACCAAAATGTTGGTCTGTGTACTTGCCTCTGTGTTGTTCATTGTTCTTGCTCTGATGTTGAATTAAGTCTGCACAATCCTGATCTTACTTATATAGACATATCAGAGTCTATGTCCATATATGGACTGATGGAATCACCAAAGCAGCACCAGAGGAACGTCCTTTGATCCAGAGGTCCAATCAGCAGCAAGGGAAGATCAAAGGAACATGTTCTGCCTCCTCCCCCTCGTTGCCATAGTAACTGTTAAGAATGGTGCTGCATTAGTCTGCCTGTGTCAGGCCAACTGTAATAATCAGCCTTTGCATGTGAGACCCTGCACTCTGCAGTCAGCTGGCTACAGACCAAACACCCTCAGGCCCTCCTCCTCATCTCTGGGGACTTTAATCACATCTCTCCATCCTCCACTTTGCCCACGTTCACCCAGTATGTCACCTGCCACACCAGAGACAATAAAATACTGGACTTACTGTATGCAAACACCAAGGATGCATACAAGTCATCACCCCTCCCTCCCCTGTGGAGATCAGACCACAACCTGGTTTATCTCCAGCCCGTGTACAAACCACTTTTCCACAGGCAGCCAGCTGTGACCCGCGCAGTTAAGAGATGGTCTGAGGAGACTGAAGAGGCTCTGAGGGACTGTTTTGAGTCAACTGTGTGGAAGGAGTTCTGTGATCCTCACGGGGAGGACATCGACAACCTCACAGACTGTATAACGGATTACATTAACTTCTGTGTGGAGGACACTGTAGGACTGTACGGTGCTTTTCCCATGTTCAGGACTGTACAGTGCTTTTCTCATGTTCAGCATGGGAAAAGAAAGAACTAATTCAATTTTGGACTACCTTCATTAGTTACCAAACAGATATTCTTCAGTGAAGAGTGTGTGTCCTCAGTATCTGTGACAGATGTAGGACTATCTTCATTAGGTACGAAGCAGATCTCTGTCTGTGAAGAGTGTCTGTCCTCAGTATCCTAACTAAGGCTACGTTCACACTGCAGCCCTTAATGCCCAATTCCGATTTATTGCTCAAATCCGATTTTTTTGTTTGGCTGTTCAGATTACACCTCTAATGTGGCCTGACTGCAGACTGTGATGTGAACAGCTCAGGCTTCAGAAGTGACGCGCATGCTCAGTTTAACATGAATGGCATTACGCACAGCACGGAGTGATGAGGGGCAACAACCACAGAGCAAAACTGTGCTTCACAATGCTGGGAAAGTTTGTTTCCATAACACAGAACCTGATGTTACAACAGCTCACCGTGAGTGAGCTCTTATTAAAGTAATTATGGCTATTTTAATTTCTTTAAAGCCTAAAGGCAGATGCTCTCTCTTGCCGACCCTGCCGATCGCTGCTGGAGAGCCAAACGTCTCAGAGCCATAGCGCGCTGAACAAGTGAACAAAGAGGCAAAAACTTAGTTTTGTCATCTGTTCTGATGTTTGTTAGTTTGACTGAGAGCAGATCAGACAGCAACAGACTGTTTTGTGACTGAGTGAGAGAGGAGAGGAGAGAGAGAGAGAGAGAGAGAGAGAGAGTGATAGATCATCGGTGTCTCCGCGTCCTGTATACTGTAATTTTGGTCTGATGAATCCATTCAGAAAGTCGGAGCAGTGTTAATAACCTAAGTTTATCAGATATCATAATACAAATGTATGAATCGTCTGCTGTGTGTGTGTGGAGACGTCAGTCGATCGGCCCAGCGCTATCTCACTTTCTCTCATCATTTCCCCCTTAATGCATTATTTAATCAAGCTTGTAGCTGTAAAGACGACTAGAACTCTTTATTTTAGGGAAAAATGCACAAAGTTTTTAATAATCATGTCTATATTAACCTCTGATTATGTTCTGTTCATGAAGTGAGTTTGAAAACATTTGTCCTGAGGTGAACTGTTGGTCTGGAATGACGTCAAAGTCACATTGAATGCGACCTGACTGTTCAGACCGCGGTCGCATTCCAGAAAATCGGATATGTATCCGATTTAGTACCACATTTGAAAGTGGCCTGAATCTGATTTGAAAAGGTCAGATTCAATGCGACTTGTGCTGTTCACACTGTCAGAAACAAATCAGATACAGGTCACATTTGGGCCAAAAAATCGGATTCAGGTCACTTTTGACTGCAGTGTGAACGTAGCCAAAGAAAGTCCTTTGACTAACTTTGTTAGGTACCAAGCAGATCTCCGTCTGTGAAGTGTATCTGTCATCCTCAGTATCTGTGACAGATGTAGGACTATCTTAAGTAGGTACCAAGCAGATCTTCATCTGTGAAGAGTGTCAGTCATCCTCAGTATCTGTGACAGATTTAGGACAACCTTATTAGGTACCAAGCAGATCTCCGTCTGTGAAGAGTGTCTGTCCTCAGTATCTGTGACAGATGTAGGACTGTCTTCATAAGTTACCAAGCAGATCTTCATCTGTGAAGAGTGTCTGTCATCCTCAGTATATGTGACAGATGTAGGACTATCTTCATTGGGTACCAAGCAGATCTCTGCCTGTGAAGAATGTCTGTCCTCAGTATCTGTGACAGACGTAGGACTTTCTTCATTTGGTACACTATAAAGGGGTTGCTTTAAATTTTACAGTATTATTATTCTGGCAACAAGATGCACGTCTAATGAGGAGGACTTCCTCATTAGAAGTGCATTCAAACTCATTAACCAGGGTCACTTTCCTGGATTTCATGGACTTTGGTATCCTGGGCATAATGTTACAAAGTACTTGCCACATGTGTTGTGCGATGATCCTCACACTCCGGGGAAAAGCTTTCTCACACTCCTCCAAGCTAGAGAGCTAGTTGTTCACCTTCTCTGTAATCTCATCAACTCTGAGCTCTGTCAGTATCTGTGTGCTCGAGCTCTGGATGTCACCCTTAACACCCATCTTCTCAGCCAATGTCTGTGCTATGATGCTGCCCATGTCTCCAAGACACTTAGACACCTGGTCCTTTGGCACAAACATAATGCTCGCACCATCACTCTCACACTGCAAGAGCTCAAAGATGTGTTGCTGCAACATCGATTAATTCCAAACACATCTCCGTCAGTTTGGGTTTTGTTCTCGGGTCCAGTGATCCAGCCTCTAGATTAAGCCACTGCATGGATGTCAGGCGGACGCCTGAGTAGGTCCTTGTTGACCAAAATGTTGGTCTGTGTACTTGCCTCTGTGTTGTTCATTGTTCTTGCTCTGATGTTGAATTAAGTCTGCACAATCCTGATCTTACTTATATAGACATATCAGAGTCTATGTCCATATATGGACTGATGGAATCACCAAAGCAGCACCAGAGGAACGTCCTTTGATCCAGAGGTCCAATCAGCAGCAAGGGAAGATCAAAGGAACATTTTCTGCCTCCTCCCCCTCCTTACCTGTTAAAGAATGGTGCTGCATTAGTCTGCCTGTGTCAGGCCAACTGTAATAATCAGCCTTTGCATGTGAGACCCTGCACTCTGCAGTCAGCTGGCTACAGACCAAACACCCTCAGGCCCTCCTCCTCATCTCTGGGGACTTTAATCACACCTCTCCATCCTCCACTTTGCCCACTTTCACCCAGTATGTCACCTGCCACACCAGAGACAATAAAATACTGGACTTACTGTATGCAAACACCAAGGATGCATACAAGTCATCACCCCTCCCTCCCCTGTGGAGATCAGACCAGAACCTGGTTTATCTCCAGCCCGTGTACAAACCACTTTTCCACAGGCAGCCAGTTGTGACCCGCGCAGTTAAGAGATGGTCTGAGGAGACTGAAGAGGCTCTGAGGGACTGTTTTGAGTCAACTGTGTGGAAGGAGTTCTGTGATCCTCACAGGGAGGACATCGACAACCTCACAGACTGTATAACGGATTACATTAACTTCAGTGTGGAGGACACTGTACTCACCAGGACTGTACGGTGCTTTTCCCATGTTCAGCATGGGAAAAGAAAGAACAAATTCAATTTTAGACTACCTTCATTAGTTACCAAGCAGATCTTCTTCAGTGAAGAATGTATGTCCTCAGTATCTGTGACAGATGTAGGACTATCTTCATTAGGTACCAAGCAAATCTCCGTCTGTGAAGAGTGTCTGTCATCCTCAGTATCTGTGACAGATGTTGGACTATCTTCATTAGGTACCAAGCAGATCTCCGTCTGTGAAGAGTGTCTGTCATCCCTAGTATCTGTGACTGATGTAGGACTATCTTCATTAGGTACCAAGCAGATCTCCGTCAGTAAAGAGTGTCTGTCCTCAGTATCCGTGACAGATGCAGGACTATCTTCATTAGGTACCAAGCAGATTTCCGTCAGTAAAGAGTGTCTGTCCTTAGTATCTGTGACAGATGCAGGACTATCTTCATTAGTTACCAAGCAGATCTCCATCTGTGAAGAGTGTCTGTACTCAGTATCTATGACATATGTCGGACTATCTTCATTAGTTACCAAGCAGATCTCCTTTAGTGAAGAGTGTCCGTCATTCTCAGTATTTAAGACAGATGTAGAACTATCGTGATTTGGTACGAAGCAGATCTCTGTCTGTGAAGAGTTTCTATCCTCAGTATCTGTTACCAAGCAGATCTCCGAAGAGTGTCTGTCATCCTCAGTATCTGTGACAGATGTAGGACTATGTTCATTAGGTACCAAGCAGATCTCCGTCTGTGAAGAGTGTCTGTCCTCCGTATCTGTGACAGATGTAGGACTATCTTCATTGGGTCCCAAGCAGATCTCCGTCTGTGAAGAGTGAAGAGTGTCTGTCATCCTCAGTATGTGTGACAGACGTAGGACTTTCTTCATTTGGTACACTGTAAAGGGGTTGCTTTAAATTTTACAGTATTATACTTGCAACAAGATGCACATCTAATGAGGAGGCCTTCCTCATTAGAAGTGCATTCAAACTCATTAACCAGGGTCACTTTCCTGGATTTCATGGACTTTGGTATCCTGGGCATAATGTTGCAAAGTACTTGCCACATGTTTTGTGCGATGATCCTCACACTCCGGGGAAAAGCTTTCTCACACTCCTCCAAGCTAGAGAGCTAGTTTTTCACCTTCTCTGTAACCTCATCAACTCTGAGCTCTGTCAGTATCTGTGTGCTCGAGCTCTGGATGTCACCCTTAACACCCATCTTCTCAGCCAATGTCTGTGCTATGATGCTGCCCATGTCTCCAAGACACTTAGACACCTGGTCCTTTGGCACAAACATAATGCTCGCACCATCATTCTCACACTGCAAGAGCTCAAAGATGTGTGTTGCTGCAACATCGATTAATTCCAAACACATCTCCGTCAGTTTGGGTTTTGTTCTCGGGTCCAGTGATGCAGCCTCTAGATTAAGCCACTGCATGGATGTCAGGTGGACGCCTGAGTAGGTCCTTGTTGACCAAAATGTTGGTCTGTGTACTTGCCTCTGTGTTGTTCATTGTTCTTGCTCTGATGTTGAATTAAGTCTGCACAATCCTGATCTTACTTATATAGACATATCAGAGTCTATGTCCATATATGGACTGATGGAATCACCAAAGCAGCACCAGAGGAACGTCCTTTGATCCAGAGGTCCAATCAGCAGCAAGGGAAGATCAAAGGAACATGTTCTGCCTCCTCCCCCTCGTTGCCATAGTAACTGTTAAAGAATGGTGCTGCATTAGTCTGCCTGTGTCAGGCCAACTGTAATAATCAGCCTTTGCATGTGAGACCCTGCACTCTACAGTCAGCTGGCTACAGACCAAACACCCTCAGGCCCTCCTCCTCATCTCTGGGGACTTTAATCACACCTCTCCATCCTCCACTTTGCCCACTTTCACCCAGTATGTCACCTGCCACACCAGAGACAATAAAACACTGGACTTACTGTATGCAAACACCAAGGATGCATACAAGTCATCACCACTCCCTCCCCTGTGGAGATCAGACCACAACCTGGTTTATCTCCAGCCCGTGTACAAACCACTTTTCCACAGGCAGCCAGCTGTGACCCGCGCAGTTAAGAGATGGTCTGAGGAAACTGAAAAGGCTCTGACGGGAAGGTTTCAATCTTTATTTTTTTTGTATAGCGCCAATTCATAACAAGTGTTATCTCAAGACACTTTACAATAGAGCATAAAGCTCTTCATTTTATGGATACACATATATGCATCGATACATATATACATATAAAATACACATATACATATATATACAAATATATACATCCAACACCCAACATGAATCCAAATAGCCAATCATGGGTCCCTCCATCATGGCAGCAAGAAAAAACCTTCTGTTAAGCAGCAGGAAATCTTGAATGTGGATCCCAGTCTCATGATGAACAGCAAATCCACACGATGCTGTGTCGGGTGTGAGGGCAAAAGAAGGAAGGTAAGAGGAGATAAGTGGACTAGAATAAGAACTAAAATTAGGGACAGGTTCATGTACCATCAACCTGTCGTCTGATTTATTAGAGGGTAGCCTCTTGAGATGCTACATCTCATTTTCAAGAGGGTCCTCATGTCTGAATGGTTGTGGTGATCATTTTCTAGAAGTATAATCTTCGATATTCTTACTGAAAATAAGAATTTATGGTAGTGACGAACTCATGGGTGCCCAGACCACAAGTGCATCCCAACCATATTTGTCTCCATTAAATATAAATGTCTTGAAGGCCTCTTGAGATGTGACATCCCATTTTCAAGAGGGACTTCATGACTATGTGGTAATAAAGAATAGATACTGTAGGTGTAACGATCATGGATATGGAGATCATGCTAATAACTACATGAACAGCTATAATGATAATGGGAATGGAGTGTTCCTAATAAAATGGCCAACTATGTGCCATGTTTATAATTGTAGTTTTGAGGCTTCATGACTCCACAGCAGCAGGCAGTCTCCACCAAGGATCCCAGGCCACCTACAAGACAAGAGCCAGAGACGAGTACAGGAGCAAACAAACGGGGCAAAAGCAGATGCTGAGAGAGAGAGAGGGAGAGAGAGAGAGAGAGAGAGAGAGAGTGAGTGAGAGAGTGAGAGAGTGAGAGAGTGAGAGAGAGAGAGAGAGAGAGAGAGAGAGTGATAGAGAGAGTGATAGAGCCCATTGTGCCAGACTCCCCCCCCCCGGCAGTCTAGACCTGTTACATCTAAACTATGAGTCCAATTTATGAACTAATTTATTTATTTATTTATAAACTATGAGCTATGAGCTGGTCCCTAATTGAAAGCTTTATCAAAGAGGAATGTTTTAAGTCTAACCTTAAAGGTAGAGAGAGTGTCAGACTCCCGAACTGTGGTCGGTAAATTGTTCCAGAGAAGAGGAGCCTGATAACTGAAGGCTCTACCTCCCATACTATTTTTGGAGATTAATGGTACCACAAGTAGGCCGGCATTTTGGGAGCGTAATGTTCTAGAGGGGTTGTACGGCAATACAAGCTCTTTAAGATAGACTGGTGCCTGTCCACTGAGAGCTTTATAGGTGAGGAGAAGAATCTTGAATTCTATTCTATATTTAATGGGAAGCCAATGCAGAGAAGCTAAAACAGGAGTCATGTGGTCTCTTCTCCTAGTTCTAGTCAGTACACGTGCTGAAGCATTTTGGACCAGCTGAAGCGTCTTAAGTGACTTGCTGGGACAGCCTGAAAGCAGAGAATTACAATAGTCCAGTCTAGAGGTAACAAAAGCATGGACTAGCTTTTCAGCATCGCTCTGGGACAGGATAGGCCTGATTTTAGCGATGCTACGAAGATGAAAAAAGGCTGTTTTTGAAATTTGCTTTATGTGGGAGTTAAAGGATAAATCCTGATCAAATAGCACTCCTAGATTTCTAACAGTTGCGCTTGGTGCCAGACTAATGCCATCTATGGCAGTTAAATCACTAGAAAAGGATTCTCTAAGGTGTCGAGGGCCCAGCACAATGACCTCTGTCTTGTCTGAGTTAAGAAGAAGAAAATTTCTGGCCATCCAGGTTCTGATGTCCTTTAAACAGGCATCTAGTTTGTCTAACTGGTTTGTCTCACCTGGCTTCAGTGATACATAAAGCTGTGTATCATCAGCGTAGCAGTGAAAATTAACAGAGTATTTCCTCATGATATCACCAAGGGGAAGCATATACAGTATATATGTTTATGGAAAATGTATATAGTTGAAAAATATTGTTGAGAAATATTTTGCTCAAGTTTCTATGTTCAGTACTGCTTTGGTTCTGCAGTAGTGATCAAACTAAAAGAAAAAACGCCTTTGTAGTTTTTACATAAAAATAATCATATCTCAAAAATTAAAATAGGTATTTTGTTCAAATCACTACTGGTGTGTTCAGAAATATTTTGTTTATTTTTCTACATGTGAAAATCATTTCGATCAATGTGTTTTGTGTACATATTTTGTAAATATAATGAAAAAAACATCTGATTTTTGTATTTTCTAATTTATAACACAACTTGAACACCTTTACCTAATTTTTATGGTTTATTTATATGTATACCATTTTAGATTAAGTTGTAAGGATTCTAGGGATATTAGGTATTTGAAGATATTCCAAGAAATGACATCAGAATGAACAAAAATACAAATGTATTTACTGGCGAACCCTTACAATTGCAGTCCCTTAAGGCTTAAAGTCCCCAGAGATGAGGAGGAGGGCCTGAGGGTGTTTGGTCTGTAGCCAGCTGACTGCAGAGTGCAGGGTCTCACATGCAAAGGCTGATTATTACAGTTGGCCTGACACAGGCAGACTAATGCAGCACCATTCTTTAACAGTTACTATGGCAACGAGGGGGAGGAGGCAGAACATGTTCCTTTGATCTTCCCTTGCTGCTGATTGGACCTCTGGATCAAAGGACGTTCCTCTGGTGCTGCTTTGGTGATTCCATCAGTCCATATATGGACATAGACTCTGATATGTCTATATAAGTAAGATCAGGATTGTGCAGACTTAATTCAACATTTTGGTCAAGAAGGACCTGCTCAGGCGTCCGCCTGACATCCTTGCAGTGGCTTAATCTAGAGGCTGGATCATTGGACCCGAGAACAAAACCCAAACTGACGGAGATGTGTTTGGAATTAATCGATGTTGCAGCAACACACATCTTTGAGCTCTTGCAGTGTGAGAGTGATGGTACGAGCATTATGTTTGTGCCAAAGGACCAGGTGTCTAAGTGTCTTGGAGACATGGGCAGCCTCATAGCACAGACATTGGCTGAGAAGATGGGTGTTAAGGGTGACATCCAGAGCTCGAGCACACAGATACTGACAGAGCTCATAGTTCATGAGGTTACAGAGAAGGTGAACAACTAGCTCTCTAGCTTGGAGGAGTGTGAGAAAGCTTTTCCCCTGAGTGTGAGGATCATCGCACAAAACATGTGGCAAGTACTTTGTAACATTATGCCCAGGATACCAAAGTCCATGAAATCCAGGAAAGTGACCCTGGTTAATGAGTTTGAATGCACTTCTAATGAGGAAGTCCTCCTCATTAGACGTGCATCTTGTTGCCAGAATAATAATACTGTAAAATTTAAAGTAACCCCTTTATAGTGTATCAAATGAAGAAAGTCCTACGTCTGTCACAGATACTGAGGACAGACACTCTTCACAGACAGAGATCTGCTTGGTACCTTATGAAGATAGTCCTACATCTGTCACAGATACTGAGGACAGACACTCTTCACAGACGGAGGTCTGCTTGGTAACTAATGAAGATAGTCCTACATCAGTCACAGAAACTGAGGATGACAGACACTCTTCACAGATGGAGATCTGCTTGGTACCTAATGAAAATAGTCCTACATCTTTTACCAAGGGCGTCAGTTTGTTTTAAAAAGTGGGGGGGGGGACAGCTACTGGTACAAGTGACTTTTAAGAAGTGCTTGTGATCAGGGGCGCTGCTAGGGATTTTAGCCCCAAGATAAGAAATGTGACCAGGACCCCCACAGCTGGCCGTTAGGCCGGCGAAAATTTTTGATACAGTTTTACAAAAAAAAGGCATTTTAGTGATATTTTGACTATCATTCCTATTTTTGTGAAAAAAACAACATGACAGCTACTTGGTAGGGGAAGCACTGAAAATACAATGAAATTCATTTAGATTTTATTTGCTGCAAGACTGATACTCTATATTCCAAAAACCCATCTCTTTATTTAAATACTTGAACATAAAATTCTCTTTAGAATAATTACAAGACAAAAACAACCTAAAATACAAAATAACCTCTTCCTTTAAAATGAAATGCAATTATAATCTGTGGAGAAAACACCATCAAAGACAAAATGGCCAATTGTCTTTTATGATATATTGTAATTTGAACATGTAGCCCCACATGCAGGTTTAATTTATCTCCAATACTGTGGGCTCACAGGTGATGCCATTAGATTTGTGTTGAAAAAATACATATATGAGGCTATGCGGTTTTTGCTTTATAACCTCCTGATTTCCAGAAAATGTAAGCATTTCTCAGACTGGATTGAGAGCAGTCACCCAGTCTGACCACAAATGTCTCTGTTCCTGCTGCAGAGTCCAAAGTACTGACCAAACATTAGACTTCAGAAGCGGATGCTTTTTAAATCATTAGAATCATTATAAAATAAAATACATACCATAGGCTTTTTTAATTTCAGAAAGATATTTTATTCACTAATGTGTTTTTCTCCATTATAATCTTTTAATGTAACACACAGCTACATTAAGTAACATCAATTCTTCTTGTCACATCTTTCTTGTTTGTAGGCTGGAAACATTTATTATTATTATCATTATTATTTTTATTATTATTCAGGCCTAATTATTCGAGGAAAATATAAATAAATAACTGGGATTACACTGGTTTACACGTAAGGCACTCTTCACGGATGGAGATCTGCTTGGTACCTAACAAAGATAGTCCGACATATGTCACAGATACTGAGTACAGACACTCTTCATAGACGGAGATCTGCTTGGTACCTACTGAAGATAGTCCTACATCTGTCACGGATACTGAGGACAGACACTCTTCATAGACGGAGATCTGCTTGGTACCTAATGAAGATAGTCCTACATCTGTCACAGATACTGAGGACAGACACTCTTCACAGACGGAGATCTGCTTGGTACCTAACAAAGATAGTCCGACATATGTCACAGATACTGAGTACAGACACTCTTCATAGACGGAGATCTGCTTGGTACCTACTGAAGATAGTCCTACATCTGTCACGGATACTGAGGACAGACACTCTTCACAGATGGAGATCTGCCCGGTAACTAATGAAGATAGTCCTGCATCTGTCACGGATACTGAGGACAGACACTCTTTACTGACGGAGATCTGTTTGGTACCTAATGAAGATAGTCCTACATCTGTCACGGATACTGAGGACATACACTCTTCACTGAAGAAGATCTGCTTGGTAACTTATGAAGGTAGTCCAAAATTGAATTAGTTCTTTCTTTTCCCATGCTGAACATGGGAAAAGCACCGTTCAGTCCTGGTGAGTACAGTGTCCTCCACACAGAAGTTAATGTAATCCGTTATACAGTCTGTGAGGTTGTCGATGTCCTCCCCGTGAGGATCACAGCACTCCTTCCACACAGTTGACTCAAAACAGTCCCTCAGAGCCTCTTCAGTCTCCTCAGACCATCTCTTTACTGCGCGGGTCACAGCTGGCTGCCTGTGGAAAAGTGGTTTGTACACTGGCTGGAGATAAACCAGGCTGTGGTCTAATCTCCACAGGGGAGGGAGGGGTGATGACTTGTATGCATCCTTGGTGTTTGCATACAGTAAGTCCAGTATTTTATTGTCTCTGGTGTGGCAGGTGACATACTGGGTGAAAGTGGGCAAAGTGGAGGATGGAGAGGTGTGATTAAAGTCCCCAGAGATGAGGAGGAGGGCCTGAGGGTGTTTGGTCTGTAGCCAGCTGACTGCAGAGTGCAGGGTCTCACATGCAAAGGCTGATTATTACAGTTGGCCTGACACAGGCAGACTAATGCAGCACCATTCTTTAACAGTTACTATGGCAACGAGGGGGAGGAGGCAGAACATGTTCCTTTGATCTTCCCTTGCTGCTGATTGGACCTCTGGATCAAAGGACGTTCCTCTGGTGCTGCTTTGGTGATTCCATCAGCCCATATATGGACATAGACTCTGATATGTCTATATAAGTAAGATCAGGATTGTGCAGACTTAATTCAACATCAGAGCAAGAACAATGAACAACACAGAGGCAAGTACACAGACCAACATTTTGGTCAACAAGGACCTACTCAGGTGTCCGCCTGACATCCATGCAGTGGCTTAATCTAGAGGCTGAATCACTGGACCCGAGAACAAAACCCAAACTGACGGAGATGTGTTTGGAATTAATCGATGTTGCAGCAACACACATCTTTGAGCTCTTGCAGTGTGAGAGTGATGGTGCGAGCATTATGTTTGTGCCAAAGGACCAGGTGTCTAAGTGTCTTGGAGACATGGGCAGCATCATAGCACAGACATTGGCTGAGAAGATGGGTGTTAAGGGTGACATCCAGAGCTCGAGCACACAGATACTGACAGAGCTCATAGTTGATGAGGTTACAGAGAAGGTGAACAACTAGCTCTCTAGCTTGGAGGAGTGTGAGAAAGCTTTTCCCCTGAGTGTGAGGATCATCGCACAAAACATGTGGCAAGTACTTTGTAACATTATGCCCAGGATACCAAAGTCCATGAAATCCAGGAAAGTGACCCTGGTTAATGAGTTTGAATGCACTTCTAATGAGGAAGTCCTCCTCATTAGACGTGCATCTTGTTGCCAGTATAATACTGTAAAATTTAAAGCAACCCCTTTATAGTGTACCAAATGAAGAAAGTCTTACATCTGTCACAGATACTGAGGATGACAGAGGCTCGTCACAGATGGAGATCTGCTTGGTACCAAATGCCAAGATACTGTCTGTCCTCATTATCTGTGACAGATGTCGGACTCTACATCTGTCATGGATACTGAGGACAGACACTCTTCACAGAAGGAGATCTGCTTGGTACCTAATGAAGATAGTCCTACATCTGTCACAGATACTGAGGATGTCTGACACTCTTCACAGACGGAGATCTGCTTGGTAACTCATGAAGATAGTCCTACATCTTTCACAGATACTGAGGATGACAGATACACTTCACTCTTCACAGACGGAGGTCTGCTTGGTACCTAATGAAGATAGTCCTACATCTTTCACAGATACTGAGGATGACAGATACACTTCACAGACGGAGATCTGCTTGGTACCTACTGAAGATAGTCCTACATCTGTCACAGACACTGAGGATGACAGATACACTTCACAGACGAAGATCTGCTTGGTACCTACTGAAGATAGTCCTACATCTGTCACAGACACTGAGGATGACAGATACTCTTCACAGATGGAGATCTGTTTGGTACCTAATGAAGATAGTCCTACATCTGTCACAGATACTGAGGACGACAGACACTCTTCACTCTTCACAGACGGAGATCTGCTTGGTAACTCATGAAGATAGTCCTACATCTGTCACAGATACTGAGGACATACACTCTTCACTGAAGAAGATCTACTTGGTAACTAATGAAGATAGTCCAAAATTGAATTAGTTCTTTCTTTTCCCATGCTGAACATGGGAAAAGCACCGTTCAGTCCTGGTGAGTACAGTGTCCTCCACACAGAAGTTAAAGTAATCCGTTATACAGTCTGTGAGGTTGTCGATGTCCTCCCCGTGAGGATCACAGCACTCCTTCCACACAGTTGACTCAAAACAGTCCCTCAGAGCCTCTTCAGTCTCCTCAGACCATCTCTTAAAGGAAAAGTTCGGTTCCTGCAGCTTTTACATTGTTTATAGAATGAAGAACAACAATATACTCACCCAGAAGGCTTTCCTGATGCAAACGGTGCTTCGGGAGATATTTAGATCCAAAATCGAGCAGCGGACACCGATATAATGGTAGCCCGTAGGGCATAGATCGCCGCTCCTATAAACTGCATTAATCGTTCAAAAACTCACGTTTTTCACCGATATTCCATCATGATTTGCTCCGAAAGGACCGCCATTGCAGCCTGTGTCTCTCCACACAGCGCTGTGTGGCTGAACTAACCTCTGAACTGACGAGCTGTTTACATGCTCTTCGCGCATGCGCAGTACTCTCTGGAGCGTTGCGATTGCTTCCTTATCTGTATATCTGTATACTGTGGCTCCAAACTGTAAGGACGTCCATCATATTCAAAGTCCTCCTCCACAACATCTTCATCCCATAGATATTCGTCCATTTTGCACAAAACTGGAAGAAGAAAGTTGATTTGTAGCTGCCGATCTTCCCCTGAAACAATGAGCACTTTTCTTGCGCCAAGAGCATGTAAACAGCTCGTCAGTTCAGAGGTTAGTTCAGCCACACAGCGCTGTGTGGAGACACAGGCTGCAATGGCGGTCCTTCGAGCAAATCATGATGGAATATCGGTGAAAAACATGAGTTTTTGAACGATTAATGCAGTTTTTAGGAGCGGCGATCTATGCCCTACGGGCTACCATTATATCGGTGTCCGCTGCTCGATTTTGGATCTAAATATCTCCCGAAGCACCGTTTGCATCAGGAAAGCCTTCTGGGTGAGTATATTGTTGTTCTTCATTCTATAAACAATGTAAAAGCTGCAGGAACCGAACTTTTCCTTTAACTGCGCGGGTCACAGCTGGCTGCCTGTGGAAAAGTGGTTTGTACACGGGCTGGAGATAAACCAGGCTGTGGTCTGATCTCCGCAGGGGAGGGAGGGGTGATGACTTGTATGCATCCTTGGTGTTTGCATACAGTAAGTCCAGTATTTTATTGTCTCTGGTGTGGCAGGTGACATACTGGGTGAAAGTGGGCAAAGTGGAGGATGGAGAGGTGTGATTAAAGTCCCCAGAGATGAGGAGGAGGGCCTGAGGGTGTTTGGTCTGTAGCCAGCTGACTGCAGAGTGCAGGGTCTCACATGCAAAGGCTGATTATTACAGTTGGCCTGACACAGGCAGACTAATGCAGCACCATTCTCTAACAGTTACTATGGCAACGAGGGGGAGGAGGCAGAACATGTTCCTTTGATCTTCCCTTGCTGCTGATTGGACCTCTGGGTCGAAGGACGTTCCTCTGGTGCTGCTTTGGTGATTCCATCAGTCCATATATGGACATAGACTCTGATATGTCTATATAAGTAAGATCAGGATTGTGCAGACTTAATTCAACATCAGAGCAAGAACAATGAACAACACAGAGGCAAGTACACAGACCAACATTTTGGTCAACAAGGACCAACTCAGGCGTCCGCCTGACATCCATGCAGTGGCTTAATCTAGAGGCTGGATCACTGGACCAGAGAACAAAACCCAAACTGACGGAGATGTGTTTGGAATTAATCGATGTTGCAGCAACACACATCTTTGAGCTCTTGCAGTGTGAGAGTGATGGAGCGAGCGTTATGTTTGTGCCAAAGGACCAGGTGTCTAAGTGTCTTGGAGACATGGGCAGCATCGTAGCACAGACATTGTCTGAGAAGATGGGTGTTAAGGGTGACATCCAGAGCTCGAGCACACAGATACTGACAGAGCTCATAGTTGATGAGGTTACAGAGAAGGTGAACAACTAGCTCTCTAGCTTGGAGGAGTGTGAGAAAGCTTTTCCCCGGAGTGTGAGGATCATCGCACAAAACATGTGGCAAGTACTTTGTAACATTATGCCCAGGATACCAAAGTCCATGAAATCCAGGAAAGTGACCCTGGTTAATGAGTTTGAATGCACTTCTAATGAGGAAGTCCTCCTCAATAGACGTGCATCTTGTTGCCAGTATAATACTGTAAAATTTAAAGCAACCCCTTTATAGTGTACCAAATGAAGAAAGTCCTACGTCTGTCACAGATACTGAGTGCAGACACTCTTCACAGATGGAGATCTGCTTGGTAACTAATGAACATAGTCCTACATCTGTCACAGATACTGAGGATGACAGACACTCTTCACTCTTCACAGAGGAAGATCTGCTTGGTATGTAATGAAGAAAGTCCGACATCTGTCACAGATAATGAGGAAAGACTCTTTTCACAGACGGAGATCTGCTTGGTAACTTATGAAGACAGTCCTACGTCTGTCACAGATAATGAGGAAAGACTCTTTTCACAGATGGAGATCTGCTTGGTACCTAATGAACATAGTCCTACATCTGTCACAGATACTGAGGATGACAGACACTCTTGACAGACGGAGATCTTCTTGGTACCTAATGAACATAGTCCTACATCTGTCACAGATACTGAGTGCAGACACTCTTCACAGATGGAGATCTGCTTGGTTAATAATAAAGATAGTCCTACATATGTCACAGATACTGAGGTTGACAGACACACTTCACTCTTCACAGACGGAGATCTGCTTGGTATGTCATGAAGAAAGTCCGACATCTGTCACAGATAATGAGGACAGACTCTTTTCACAGACGGAGATCTGCTCGGTAACTTATGAAGACGGGAAATCTGCTTCGCTCCTAATAAAGATAGTCCTACATCAGTCACAGTTACTGAGGATGACTAACACTATTCACATATGGAGATCTGCTTGGTACCTACTGAAGATAGTCCTGCATCTGTCACAGATACTGAGGATGACAGACACTCTCCACAGACGGAGGTCTGCTTGGTACCTAACAAAGTTAGTCCTACATCTGTCACAGATACTGAGGTTGACAGACACTCTTCACAGACGGAGATCTGCTTGGTACCTAACAAAGTTAGTCCTACATTTGTCACAGATACTGAGGATGACAGACACTCTTCACTCTTCACAGATGGAGATCTGCTTGGTACCTAATGAAGATAGTCCTACATCAGTCACAGATACTGAGGATGACGGAGACTCTTGACAGATGGAGATCTGCTTGGTACCTTATGAAGATAGTCCTACATCTGTCACAGATACTGAGGACGACGGAGACTCTTCACAGATGGAGATCTGCTTGGTACCTTATGAAGATAGTCCTACATCTGTCACTGATACTAAGGGCAGACACTCTTCACAGAATGAGATCTGCTTAGTACCTAAGGAAGATAGTCCGACATATGTCAAAGATACTGAGGATGACAGACACTCTTCACAGATGGAGATCTGCTTTGTACCTTATGAAGCTAGTCCTACATTTGTCACAGATACTGAGGATGACAGACACTCTTCACTCTTAATAGAAGGAGATCTGCTTGGTACCTTATGAAGATAGTCTTACATCTGTCACAGATACTGAGGATGACAGACACTCTTCACTCTTCACAGATGGAGATCTGCTTGGTACCTTATGAAGATAGTCATACATATGTCACAGATATGGAGGATGACAGACACTCTTCACAGACGAAATCTGCTTGGTACCAAATGCCAAGATACTGTCTGCCCTCAGTACCTGTGACAAATGTCGGACTCTACATCTGTCACAGATACTGAGGACAGACACTCTTCACAGACGGCGGTCTGCTTGGTAACTAATGAAGATTGTCCTTCATCTTTCACAGATACTGAGGACAGACACTCTTCACAGATGGGAGATCTGCTTCGTACCTAATGAAGATAGTCCTACATCAGTTACAGAAACTGAGGATGACTAACACTCTTCAGAGATGGAGATCTGCTTGGTACCTAATGAAGATAGTCCTACATCAGTCACAGAAACTGAGGATGACTAACACTCTTCACAGATGGAGATCTGCTTGGTACCTAATGAAGATAGTCCTACATCAGTCACAGAAACTGAGGATGACTAACACTCTTCACAGATGGAGATCTGCTTGGTACCTAATGAAGATGGTCCTACATCTTTCACAGATACTGAGGATGACAGACACTCTTCACAGATGGAGATCTGCTTGGTACCTTATGAAGATAGTCCTTCATCTGTCACAGATACCGAGGACAGACACTCTTCCCAGATGGAGATCTGCTTGGTACCTAAAGAAGATAGTCCTGCATCTGTCACGGATACTGAGGACAGACACTCTTCACAGACAGAGATCTGCTTGGTAACTAATGAAGGAAGGCAGACATATGTCACGGATACTGAGAATGACAGACACTCTTCACAGATGGAGATCTGCTTGGTAACTAATGAAGATAGTCCTACATCTGTCACAGAAACTGAGGACAGACACTCTTCACAGATGGAGATCTGCCTGGTAACTAATGAAGATAGTCCTGCATCTGTCACAGATTCTGATGACAGACACTCTTCACAGATGGAGTTCATCTTGGTACCTAATGAAGAAGATCCTGCATCTGTCACGGATACTGAGGACAGACACTCTTTACTGACGGAGATCTACTTGGTACCTAATGAAGATAGTCCTACATCAGTCACAGATACTGAGGACACACACTCTTCACTGAAGAATATCTGCTTGGTAACTAATGAAGGTAGTCCAAAATTAAATTAGTTCTTTCTTTTCCCATGCTGAACATGGGAAAAGCACTGTACAGTCCTGGTGAGTACACTGTCCTCCACACTGAAGTTAATGTAATCCGTTATACAGTTTGTGAGGTTGTCGATGTCCTCCCCGTGAGGATCACAGTACTCCTTCCACACAGTTGACTCAAAACAGTCCCTCAGAGCCTCTTCAGTCTCCTCAGACCATCTCTTAACTGTGCGGGTCACAGCTGGCTGCCTGTGGAAAAGTGGTTTGTACACGGGCTGGAGATAAACCAGGTTGTGGTCTGATCTCCACAGGGGAGGGAGGGGTGATGACTTGTATGCATCCTTGGTGTTTGCATACAGTAAGTCCAGTATTTTATTGTCTCTGGTGTGGCAGGTGACATACTGGGTGAAAGTGGGCAAAGTGGAGGATGGAGAGGTGTGATTAAAGTCCCCAGAGATGAGGAGGAGGGCCTGAGGGTGTTTGGTCTGTAGCCAGCTGACTGCAGAGTGCAGGGTCTCACATGCAAAGGCTGATTATTACAGTTGGCCTAACACAGGCAGACTAATGCAGCACCATTCTTTAATAGTTACTATGGCAACGATGGGGAGGAGGCAGAACATGTTCCTTTGATCTTCCCTTGCTGCTGATTGGACCTCTGGGTCAAAGGACGTTCCTCTTTGGTGATTCCATCAGTCCATATATGGACATAGACTCTGATATGTCTATATAAGTAAAGCCTGGCTCACACTACAGGATTCTCGGCCCGATTTAACCCAGGTTCGGTCCTCCCGACAATCGGGGAAGAAATCTGGTCGGGGACTAAAATCGGCCCGACGTTCGGCCAAGATTATCTTCTAGTGTGAGTGGGTGAGAGATGAATCTTAAGCCCCACGATCGTCTCACAGACCCGTCGGAGCCGCCCCGATAATTTTCAAACATGTTTGATATTTATCTGGATGATTACGCAACTCGAATTCACTGAGGATGACAGTAGTCAATCAGAGAAAGCCATCTACGATGACCGGAAATGACCGCGAGAAAGGAATTATCAGAGGCAAGAATGGCGAGCACAAAGAGCGTACGGGTGAGATGGACAGCGGAGATGGAGGACAGTCTTTTCGATCTGTGGCAAGACCATGAATGTCTGTACAACGTCTCCTGCAAGGATTATCACAACCGATATGAAAAGGACAAGCGTTGGAGACAGATCGCATCCACATTAAATATTCCAGGTGAGATATTCCAGGTAATCACCCAGCGCTGATATCCAGGACAACAGCACTCGTTCTCATGTGATATTGCTTGTATACATTGTACAAGCGCATTTTACAACAAGAACAAGCGAGGCGGAATAATTTGTTTGCTTTATGTAATTACTTATTTGGCTCCGCCAACACAAAACACAAACGGCTCTTCAACTGTAGTGAGAAATGGCTGTTGCTACGCTACACACAATAATTTCCTCTTGCTTGCTACTTTGTCTGCATATTACCGTTACTTTGTATCATCGGTTAAACGCCTGTGGAGCAGAGTGCTGTAGGCCTACGTCTGTACAAGAACTGTGCTATTGTACTTCATATCAGCGCTCATGTAACTGTAACTGTATTAAAATACTAGTAAAGCAACTATTAAAATAATAGCAAAATATCTGTATTGAAATACTAGTATGTAACGGTCAAGACGTTGATTAATGTCTTGAGGACCGGGCTTACAATACACTGAGCAAAAAAGAGTATGTTGTGTGATTTCAGTTGAGGAGGTGAAGACTAGGGTTACAACACTGAGGACCCAGTACACTAAACTTCTGAAGCACCAGCCAAGTGGTGTTGGAGAAAAGGATTTGACATCCAGGCAGAGATGGCTTTTGAGAAACCTAGAATTTCTCAAAAAGCATGTTGCACAACGCCCCAGTGAGAGCAGTGTAAGCACCCCAGTCAAATTGTTCAGCATGACACATTTATAACAGAGGTAGGGAGTAATAAAGTAAAAGCACTTTGTTGCTGTAATTAATTATTTTTATGGATGTCTGTACTTTGAAAATTTCTTATGTATTAGAATAAATATCTGAACTTTCTCATTGTGACATATTTCCAAACAGGATTGTAACTTAAGTATTATTATTAAGTTAATTAATTAATTATAAAGTATTATTATTTCTGCCTTTTTGTTCAGGATTCTTGATCAATCCAAAAGTCACTATTTTAGCAATTCTTTTTGTACGTTGAGTTATTTTCAGAATCAATTATTTCTTTCTCTCCTTTGCTTGAGTGAAGTTGAGTCAGTATACTTAAACCTGAGTGTAAAACAGAATGGGTAAGCTTTGGCCACCTCTGGTAAACAGCTTTGTATGCTTGATAATAGATGTACAGTATAATTTGCATTGTATGTGATGTTATAAAATTTACTGAGATAAATGCACAATATTTTTGACAACACAACATCGTCCCTGTATGACAATATTAGAATTACTTCATTTTAGCAATACTGTGTTGATGGATGCATGACTAGGCACACATAGACACACCACTCATGTTTGACTGTCTCTTTCAGCTGGATCAATCCATCAAGGATCTGATTTATGAAGATCATGACATGAATGACCCAGTTAGTGATGAGAATGACACATCTGCTGCAGAAGGATCTCAACCCTCCATCCAACAAGAGGAAGATGGTCCCTCTCCTTCCACTTCCAGAGCTGGCCCGAGCCGCCGCAGAGGGGAGGAACTCATAGAGCACCAGAAGTTGATGCTTTTGCAGCAGATGTCAGCTTCCGTGCTGTCCAAACCTGCTCCGGATGCTCACACCTCCTTTGGGAATCTGGTTGCTGTCGAGCTTAGGCTGATTAAAAATGTGGCCATTCAAACAAACGTTAAAGAAATATAATGAATGCTTTGTTTGAGGCCCAGGAGACTGACCAATGCAGTCATCAACCACCCACACATATGCTACAGCTCCATATCCAACCTATTCAGCATCACAAACCCCCCACCCACACACACCAATGACACCACAACTTCACCAAGTCACTCCTGGACCTCCAACACACAGCTTCGTTAGAGTTTTACAGGAATTAGAATAGTAGTAGTGACATTTATATCAGTCTTATGTAATTTTAATGTAATTTTTCTATTCTTCCTGAAATCCTAATTGCATTATTGTCTTCTGGAGCACTCTTAAATTTTTAAAATTATATAAGTAGCCTAAGTTAGTATTTTTTGCATTGTAATGTCAAGATAAAATGTAATGCCTTTAAAAGTTAAAGATGTTTGAATAAATATGTAATGTGATGATGAAAAGTTTTGTTTTAATTGTAAATTATCACATATAATATGTTAATTTAAATACATTTTCAGTTTCATAATGCTTTACAAAACAGCAAAATTAAAAAGTAAAACAATGTTATCAATCATATACATGTTCAAGTACCTTAAAATATAAACAATAAGAAACATATATTATTACTTTACATTACTATTGTTCTTGGTAAAACTCCCCTACTATTGAAAATACTCCCCTAAATGTAGTCTTTCTGCCATGGCACCTGGTCAGCAGGTGACACAAAGAAGTCTCTGAGGAGACTGCGTTGGAGTTTGGCAGTGAGGGTGGGGTTCTGTGCCCTTCCAGCTTGGACACACTCCATGGCCCCAAGTCCATCTCTTCTCCATGCTCCCTCATGGACACGGTGATCTGCATCTTCCCAGTCTGCCAGTGCAGGTGGCAAGTAGGCCTCTGACCGATGCTGACGAAGGAAGTTGTGAAGGCATATTGAGGCCAGGGTGATCTTGGTGACAGTGTCAGGATGTAAAAGAATTGTAGAGCAGAATACCCTAAACCTGTTAGCAAGAATACCAAAGGCATTTTCAACAACTCGCTGTGCCCTTGAGAGCCTGTAGTTAAAGATCCTCTGGTTCTGGTCCAGCTGCCTGAAGGGGTAGGGCTTCATCAGGTCTATTCTAAGAGGGTAAGCCTCATCTCCCACAAACATATAGGGACACAAAACCTCAGAACTGGGGAGCTTTTTGGGAGGCGGGACATTCAGGAGATCCTGGTCCAATGCTTTCTTCAAGTCAGAATTGGCAAAGAACCCAGCGTCTGAGACCCTGCCCTGAGCACCTACACTGACATAGATGAACTTATAATGAGCATCTACAGCTGCCATCATGAGAACAGAGAACCTGCTTTTGTAATTGAACCACATGCTACCACTGTGGGCTGTGGGCTGGATGTAGATATGCTTTCCATCGATGGCACCCAGGCAGTGTGGGAATTGCCATTTCTCCCAAAAGCCATCGGATACAGCCTGCCACTCCTCCACTGATTTTGGTGTCTGCAAATAGGAAAGTTATTATATTTAGTGACAGTAGTTCAGCACTAAAGGAGCATTTTTGCAATGAATTATTTATACTTTTGTTAAGAAGCACGTCAAAAAAATCTTTTCGCCTGAATGTTGTAATGTATATGTTTAATGTAATGAAAATGATGTGGGTTTACAACCTTCAGGAACTCGTCTTTCAAAACCTGATGTATGGCCTCGCATGTGTCTTTCACTATATTGGATATTGTCGTGGCCCCAATCCTGTACTGAAAGCTCAGAGATTTGAAAGTTTCTCCTACAACAGAAAAAAAAGACATGATCCCAAAATGAAAATCCCAAGGACAAATACAAATACAGAGGACAAACACTGACACTGTGTTTATCTTGTTTATATAACCTGTTGCCAAAAACCTAAGGGTCAAAGACAGCCTCTCTGTTGCAGTAATTGCCATCCTCATCCTGGTGTCTTGTCTGGCAATCAGGGGTCCCACCCTCTCTAAAAGCATTCCAAATTAATCTGAGCTCATGCGTAGCATCTTCCTGAAGCCTGATCTGTCCTCCAACTAAACACACAAATCACTATATCAATGTTTGTGAATTATTTTGAGGTGTACCATGGTTAATTATCAAACTTCACTTAACTAGCTAAAATAATAACAAGCCATTGTTAAGTGACTGTGCTTAAAAAGTACTGCATTTTTCTTCTGTCAGTAGGTGGCAGCAGGTAGTTAGTTAAAATTAATACTCTGAGACAAGAGACGTGATGAAACCGACAGGTAGTAGTGACAGTGATTCAGTTTTTAAAAAAGAGAAATCCATATTTTTTGAATCCTGTAGAATTTCCCATTTTGCCAAACCAAGTTATATCGACATCAATCACATTTTCAGCTGTTTAGACCTGACTGGGATTAAAATTAAAAGCAGAGAGGGACTGAGAGCTGTTGAGGAAGAGCTCTGTGTGTGTCCGTCTGTAATTTCACTCAGCTTTGTGTTCGTTGAAATAGGCCCAGGTTACACATCGAGTATAACAGGCAGCAGAGTTGTTTGCCATTATCTTTATTGGTGGTGTGCCGAGGGATTTTTTCTAATGTGAAAAAAATGTACCGTGGCTTGGAAAAAAAGTTTGAGAAACACTGCACCAGGCTCTACTAATAACGTGTGAAGTCAGTGTCGGTTCTAACTTTCCAAGCTAAACGTTAAACATCCCAGCCGTTGAACATTTCAATGAACCATAAAACTGACAGGTAACGTTAAAATAAACTTCTCACCTCCAATTCTCTTTGCAGGATGGACAACCCATGCTGTCCGCGTCTCCCCAACCAATTCTTCATCCAGATGCATCTGGTCCTTTTTTTTCTTTTGACGCTAAAAATAATGGCTACAGCCAGCAGTACCGCACTCGTCTCCATATTTTGTCTGAGCGTGATCCTACGTCATCTCCTTGGTGATGACGTAGGATCTCGCTCTGCTCCGATAATCTTGATGAAATCCTGTAGTGTGCGCTGGAAAAAGATTTTCAAATCTTGTAGTGTGCGTGTGCTTAAGATTGAAGAGAAGATAATCTGTCAAGATTCTCTTTATGTGTGCGATACAACCAGATTTAAGATTCTTATGAGATTTTTAAAATCCTGTAGTGTGAGCCAGGCATAATGAAGATAGTCTTACATCTGTCACAGATACTGAGGACAGACACTCTTCACAGACGGAGATCTGCTTGCTACCTTATGAAGATAGTCCTACATCTGTCACAGATACTGAGGATGACAGAAACTCTTCACTCTTAACAGACGGAGATCTGCTTGGTAACTAATGAAGATAGTCCTACATCTGTCACAGATACTAAGGACAGACACTCTTCACAGATGGAGATCTGCTTGGTACCTACTTAAGATAGTCCTACATCTGTCACAGATACTGAGGATGACTGACACTCTTCACAGATGGAGATCTGCTTGGTACCTACTTAAGATAGTCCTACATCTGTCACAGATACTGAGAATGACAGACATTCTTCACAGACGGAGATCTGCATGGTACCTACTTAAGATAGTCCTGCATCTGTCACATATACTGAGGATGACAGACACTCTTTACAGACAGAGATCTGCTTGGTACCTAATGAAGTTATTCCTACATCCGTCACAGACACTGAGGATGACAGATACACTGTGGATGACAGATACACTTCACAGACGGAGATCTGCTTGGTACCTAATGAGGATAGTCCTGCATCTGGCACAGATACTGAGGATGACAGACACTCCTCACAGATGGAGATCTGCTTGATACCTTATGAAGATAGTCCTACATCTGTCACAGATACTGAGGATACACACTCTTCACTGAAGAATATCTGCTTGGTAACTAATGAAGGTAGTCCAAAATTGAATTAGTTCTTTCTTTTCCCATGCTGAACATGGGAAAACCACCGTACAGTCCTGAACATGGGAAAAGCACCGTACAGTCCTGGTGAGTACAGTGTCCTCCACACAGAAGTTAATGTAATCCAAAACAGTCCCTCAGAGTCTCTTCAGTCTCCTCAGACCATCTCTTAACTGCGCGGGTATAAGCTGGCTCCCTGTGGAAAAGTGGTTTGTACACGGGCTGGAGATAAACCAGGTTGTGGTCTGATCTCCACAGGGGAGGGAGGGGTGATGACTTGTATGCATCCTTGGTGTTTGCATACAGTAAGTCCAGTATTTTATTGTCTCTGGTATGGCAGGTGACATACTGGGTGAAAGTGGGCAAAGTGGAGGATGGAGAGGTGTGATTAAAGTCCCCAGAGATGAGGAGGAGGGCCTGAGGGTGTTTGGTCTGTAGCCAGCTGACTGCAGAGTGCAGGGTCTCACATGCAAAGGCTGATTATTACAGTTGGCCTGACACAGGCAGACTAATGCAGCACCATTCTTTAACAGTTATTATGGCAATGAGGGGGAGGAGGCAGAACATGTTCCTTTGATCTTCCCTTGCTGCTGATTGGACCTCTGGATCAAAGGACGTTCCTCTGGTGCTGCTTTGGTGATTCCATCAGTCCATATATGGACATAGACTCTGATATGTCTATATAAGTAAGATCAGGATTGTGCAGACTTAATTCAACATCAGAGAAAGAACAATGAACAACACAGAGGCAAGTACACAGACCAACATTTTGGTCAACAAGGACCTACTCAGGCGTCCGCCTGACATCCATACAGTGGCTTAATCTAGAGGCTGGATCACTGGACCCGAGAACAAAACCCAAACTGACAGAGATGTGTTTGGAATTAATCGATGTTGCAGCAACACACATCTCTGAGCTCTTGCAGTGTGAGAGTGATGGTGCGAGCATTATGTTTGTGCCAAAGGACCAGGTGTCTAAGTGTCTTGGAGACATGGGCAGCCTCATAGCACAGTCATTGGCTGAGAAGATGGGTGTTAAGGGTGACATCCAGAGCTCGAGCACACAGATACTGACAGAGCTCATAGTTGATGAGGTTACAGAGAAGGTGAACAACTAGCTCTCTAGCTTGGAGGAGTGTGAGAAAGCTTTTCCCGGTCACGAGGATCATCGCACAAAACATGTGGCAAGTACTTTGTAACATTATGCCCAGGATACCAAAGTCCATGAAATCCAGGAAAGTGACCCTGGTTAATGAGTTTGAATGCACTTCTAATGAGGAAGTCCTCCTCATTAGACGTGCATCTTGTTGCCAGAATAATAATACTGTAAAATTTAAAGCAACCCCTTTATAGTGTACCAAATGAAGAAAGTCCTACGTCTGTCACAGATACTGAGGACACACACTCTTCACTGAAGAATATCTGCTTGGTAACTAATGAAGGTAGTCCAAAATTGAATTAGTTCTTTCTTTTCCCATGCTGAACATGGGAAAATGTTATCAGATGTTCTAAGGCAAAAGGATACGCTACAAGACTGGAGGTTTATCTGGTTGTTTTTTCGGCCGGTTCAGAGATAGTCTGACAAAGAGCAATAGGTAACCACCGCTTATATACATGTCACATATATGGTAACAAAACATGTAGACAACAACGTCATGTCCATTCCATAGTTGGTCAGCTGTGAGACTTCTCAAGTTCAGGCTTTCTATTTCTGGCGAGGTTCCAGACTTACAGTTGCCTTGCTTACATAGTTGCAGACATAGAGAAGACTTCATGTATGGACAAAATCATCCTAGATGTTGCATGAATTGGTCCATGACTAAATTGATTGATACATGAGTTAAATGGTACATGAATAGAAATGATACATGACTTAAAATTCATGCTATCAGTCCCCACTTTTTTCTCTTAGTCTGTGTGGTTTTTTGTATTTATTTGTCGTTACTATGTCAGGTGATCACCCTTCACCTGCTAGTATCTGATCTATGAGTTTCACCTCATAAATTGTAAAGCTATATTAATTTTAGAATTTCCAATTCATATATGAACACAATATGTATTCAGAATGAAAGGTAAATGTCACAGATCAAGTACACCTGCTGACAAGGGCCAAAAACCTCTCCTCTTTCATTTCAGTATATGTACTTTAAATTGACTTTGGGAAAGGAGAAAAGACCTCTTGCGCTAACTACTCTTATCTTAACAGAAGTCATTGTTCTGTTCCCTTGTATAAATCTTTTCTTCACCTATTCTCATGGGTGAAATAAATAAATTGAATCAAAGTTTAATTAGCTTCTAATTAGTATATGGTAAAATGAACCAAGATACTTAGTATAATAGTTACTACTATTCCTCACACTTTTCTATATTATGTGTGTGGAAGTTTGTGTAATATGTATTCCAAGTGAAACAACATTATTTTATGGATCTTGTACGTCCAAGAAAATAGATTCAATCAAATTGCAAATAGAATTTTGACTATGTCCCCAAACAAAATAAAATATGTATGAATCATTTGTATAAATAACCTGTATGAGTAATATGTATGAGTGATCAATTCCAAAATAATCAAATAAATAAAATAGTAATAGCAGAAGAAAACTTCACATCATGAATGAAATACTAAGATGTGATGTCATCATTCATTGACATGTTCTTTCTCGTCGATCATCTTTGTTCAGCTCATCGTTGGCTCGATCAGTCCAGGTTGTTGATCAGTGATATATTAATTAAAGAATGTTGATTCTTAATGTTCTGAATGTTCTTGATCCTTGGAACAGACATTTGAAGATGATTCCTGGCAGGAACCAGAATAAAATTAGTATCTGAGTAGATTGATCTCAGAATCAATCAAAAAGAAAAACAAAATAAATAAACTTCAATTATGATCATGATCAGTCAGGACAAGCACATCAAGACTCAGGAACCAGTTAACCTAAATTAACTTCTTTGAAATAGTCTAATTTCTTAAATTCAGAAATATCTTTATCCCTTGTTTTGGTTGTTTCACGATTAACTGTTATCATTCTTTTTGTAGATGTTGAATATCAGTAGCTGTATTGAATTTGCATACTGTTAATGCTTGAAGAAAGATAATCTCTACAGTCTCCACCAGTTAATCGCAGATATACGTTTGTGTGAACACAAGCAGTGTATTCAGGAGTTTCCAGTTGTCTTTGACAGATCGATGTATCAAAGAAAATGTTGCTTCTCAAAGCTCGATTTCTCATGATTATCGCGTTGACATCTCAACCAATATCACGTGTATCCAACGTTGAGATAGAGATCAGAAATTGCAGTTCAGCAGTCCAGAATACCTTCTCAAAGAACAATCATGATTTCGTGCAAATAGTCATAAGTCCAGTCGTAATACCATTCCATTCAAAGCTGGCATTAGTTAAGTGTCGTCTTTTGGATCCAGTCGTCAAGTCATGATGTGATCAATTCAAACCTTTGCGCGTGTGGACAGATAACCACAGGTTCTGTCAATAGATCACATCTTTTAAACACTCTCCACAATGTTCTCTAATCGTGGGTAAACTAGACCAGTTTAGTCTCTCAACATCTTCAAATTCAGAAGAGAGGAATTTCCAACAGCAGAAAGTTGTGCATGGCTGTAGATATGAACAGTCATCATGAACGTAAATGTAGAGACTCAGGTATTGATATTCATAAATCTTGATGATTGTATTTTTTGATGCAAACATCAAAAACAATAGACGTGTTTGTTATTTCAAAGAACGTAGAAGTGCAGAAACATAAATATTCTATTAGTGAAAGATAGTGCTCTTCTCTGTGGTCCTTGGTTCTTAGAAACACTTCTCTCCATTTGTTAGTCGTGATACAAGTTTGAATTACCTTTATATCATTTTGTAAAAGACAAAATTGTTCTCAATTGCTGATGTATTTGTTCATCTTAATGGAATCCATTACCACGTATTATACGTAGAATGTTGGAATTCTTTTTTGTTGATGACAAAACTAGATTGGGGTAAGTTTATATACTTTCTGCTAAGTTCTATCATGCAAAGTTGTTAAACTCTGTTTGATTATCAAACATGATTATCATTATTTTACTTTACTTTACCTACTGTAAATAAATAACTATGGTATTACTCTCAAATGATTCAGAGTGTTTTAAAGTATTCTCAAAGATTCTGCTTCAATAAAACTATTCCTTAACCATAACATACAAGCGCATAAATCCTAGTAAAACATAGAACAGTCATTTCTCTTTGCTCAACTAAACATTACAATTATAATTATCTCTATGTTTCAAAACTTGTTTTATTCTAGGAGAACTTTGAAAATAACATAGGAAATGGGTTCAAATTAATCTTCATGTCAAAACACGGACCGTCTTGTTTGTTCATCAACAGTAGAATTAATAAAGTAAAATAGTTCAGATTTATAGAAGACATAATTAGCACATCCAGTAAACAACCTGAATATTATCTAATATTCCCTCTCTCTATGGGTTCCTGGGTGAAGCTGTCCTTTTCTGTCGTGACTGAAAAGACATAAATTGGATTGATCATCATACAAATCAAATAGATGGGACAATATAATGTATTTTTTGAAATTTTGCAACAGTCAGTCTGTACTCCCCTCGTTGTAAAGGTGAGGTTGGATTCTTCATCCATGTTGATGCTTGAAATGTCACTGGTAGCAGCCGTTCCTGTAGGACAATCTTGTTCTCAGAGTTCCGGTATCAGTTCATGGGATCTTGTTTCTGTTCTTGTGGAAGCTTCCTTCAAGCTGTCATCACTCTTTAAAATTTAGATGGTTGTTTGCTGTGGACTGGCACCACCTTGACTTCAACTTTGACCGTCTTCAAGTTTCTGCGGGACCCCGGGTTGTCGTCACAGACCTTGGATAAGTCTCAGTGTCAGATGTCAGAAGGGGGACACTCAGTTGGAGGAGATATGGATTGGATTTTTTTTGTTGTTCAGACACGGAGTTTTGATAGATAGAAAACAGAGAGAATAGACATGTTTTAGAGGATTGCTTCATAGCTAATTGATTTGTCATTGTTTTATTGGTTGATACTTTGAATTCTTCAAAATTAGTCATTCCTTTTAGAATTTCATGCACAGGCAAAGTAATGTTTTTTTTTTTTCAGCATGCAGCTTGAAGTAGATGTTAGTGTCAATGTTTCCTTCCTTAGTTCATTTCATTGAAGTATTTCAATTTATCATTCTTCATTAGATTAGTACATTCTTGTTTATGCATTTTCCTTTCCTCTGATTAGAACTGCAACATTTCATTCTGTTGATTTATTGTAAACAAAACAATCTGCATATATACTTAGTAACAGCTTGATAATCTCATGGTATTATACCATGTGCTTCAGGAAATAAGTGTTTTATTTATACCAATTTTTGGCAAAATCACTTCATGCTTTCCTAGTCTAGTCACAGTCTCACGACTTAATTTTCTTTGTTTTATACTTTTTGTTTTTGCTTTTATTGTTATCTTGCTTTTTATTTCTTTATATAGGATTTTATATTTTTTTATCCTTTTCTTTTACTCTTATTGTTTTTCTAACTTAGACTTGCTTTTATCAGCCGTAACCAAAATACAGTCAGATTATTTATTTATCAAAAAGAGGATCCAAATTGGTTGCAGACAATTCAGTATTAGTGAATGTACATATTTCAACATTTCTTTTTTTTTTTAATTGTAATCAGTTAAATTGTCTTCAGCTTTCTTTGAATCAACTTTGTCATGTTCAGCACCTTTAACAATACTCATTTACAGGTATCAGCAAAAGCTTCTTCATTGAGTCAATATCTGCTTCTTCAACATTTTTTTACTTATTACATTTACTCTGTGTCTTACTCTATATTTCTCTTTAATTTATCCTCTTACTTTATTTCAAGTTTAGCTGACTCCTAAAGAGGTAGTTTTTTTGGCTGAATCTTGAAATAGATCAGGTTGAAACGTTAGAAAGGCCAAAGTTTGACATAGATAGGTTTTGAGTTAGAGGGCCTCTGTTCTGGTATCTGCAAAAATATTATCTGGAATTTATTTGAACTAGGGGTGTGTGCATTTCATGCTGATTTTATTTTATTTTATTTGTTTGTTAGCAAAGCTAATTCTTCTGTGCAGGCACTACTTATTTAAGACATAGTTTCAACTAGTATTTATTTTATTTTTTATCATTTACCCTTTTTTTTTTGTATATGTCACACGCATGCATTCAAACGTCATTCAAAAAAAGTTATAAACCACCAGATAAAGTCAGTCTTTTATATTGTTTTACTTGTCTTTATATTAACGAAAAATACAATTTGCAATATTATATATTTTTCAACTAAAAATGTCAAAGATGAAATTTTGGCAGCTCGAGACTTGTGCCATAGATCTATCACTTAAACACTTAAACAATCAGACAAACAAAGACAGAGACCGATAATCAATGCCACCCGTGGGCGAAATCATGGCCTGCCATGCCTTCCCCTGGTTGCGCCCGTGGACGCACCAATCAGCCAATTTCGGGACAGAGCCGCACTCTTCCCTTCCCTTCCGAAAAGCCTAAGGTTCCAGAGGCGGACTGATGTGTTTTAAGCATCCTCCCCTCGCATTTCAGAGTCAGTTACGAACAGGTAAGACAAAGTCAAGACCAGCTAGGACAAAGTCTAGTCCTGCTTTTGGAAGCTTTGTGGGTCGATCATTATTATCTTGGACGGCGCTTTCTCTGAGCCCGTTTCACTCCCGAAGAGTTTTCTTTTTCATCATCAGTTCATCATTTCATCATTTCTCTGTTTTCACCTGTTATGCCCAGCACAACACAATTGTTTCCGGAAACCACATGTCTTATCACATGTTCTTTTTCATCAATTCCTTTTTTCCGTGGCCACGCTTCATCACAGAAAAGACGCAGACAACAAAACAGCGATAGCAAATTTCTCTTTGAACATCTTTAGTAGTGCTTACGCCATATGAACTTATCTCAATATAGCGCAAACATGTCCAATTGCAATATTATAAGAAAATCTTAACATTAAACAGGTTCTTTGAACAGAGACCACATCAGATGGGCAGAAATATAGAAAATATAAAGACTGCTCACCTGAAGACGGGTCCCTGCTCGATGCTCGCAGTGCCATTTGTTATCAGATGTCACCAATTGTTCGTGACGGTACCCTGCTCGCAGCGCCATTTGTTATCAGATGTTCTAAGGCAAAAGGATACGCTACAAGACTGGAGGTTTATCTGGTTGTTTATTCGGCCGGTTCAGAGATAGTCTGACAAAGAGCAATAGGTAACCACGGCTTATATACATGTCACATATATGGTAACAAAACATGTAGACAACAACGTCATGTCCATTCCATAGTTGGTCCGCTGTGAGACTTCTCAAGTTCAGGCTTTCTATTTCTGGCGAGGTTCTAGACTTACAGTTGCCTTGCTTACATAGTTGCAGACATAGAGAAAACTTCATGTATGGACAAAATCATCCTAGATGTTGCATGAATTGGTCCATGACTAAATTGATTGATACATGAGTTAAATGGTACATGAATAGAAATGATACATGACTTAAAATTCATGCTATCAGAAGAGCACCGTACAGTCCTGGTGAGTACAGTGTCCTCCACACAGAAGTTAATGTAATCCGTTATACAGTCTGTGAGGTTGTCGATGTCCTCCCCGTGAGTATCACAGAACTCCTTCCACACAGTTGACTCAAAACCTTCCCGTCAGAGACTTTTCAGTCTCCTCAGACCATCTCTTAACTGTGGGGTCACAGCTGGCTGCCTGTGGAAAAGTGGTTTGTACACGGGCTGGAAAAAAAACAGGTTGTGGTCTGATCTCCACAGGGGAGGGAGGGGTGATGGCTTGTATGCATCCTTGGTGTTTGCATACAGTAAGTCCAGTATTTTGTTGTCTCTGGTGTGGCAGGTGACATACTGGGTGAAAGTGGGCAAAGTGGAGGATGGAGAGGTGTGATTAAAGTCCCCAGAGATGAGGAGGAGGGCCTGAGGGTGTTTGGTCTGTAGCCAGCTGACTGCAGAGTGCAGGGTCTCACATGCAAAGGCTGATTATTACAGTTGGCATGACACAGGCAGACTAATGCAGCACATTCTTTAACAGTTACTATGGCAACAAGGGGGAGGAGGCAGAACATGTTCCTTTGATCTTCCCTTGCTGCTGATTGGACCTCCGGATCAAAGGACGTTCCTCTGGTGCTGCTTTGGTGATTCCATCAGTCCATATATGGACGTAGACTCTGATATGTCTATATAAGTAAGATCAGGATTGTGCAGACTTAATTCAACATCAGAGCAAGAACAATGAACAACACAGAGGCAAGTACACAGACCAACATTTTGGTCAACAAGGACCTACTCAAGCGTCCGCCTGACATCCATGCAGTGGCATAATCTAGAGGCTGGATCACTGGACCCGAGAACAAAACCCAAACTTACGGAGATGTGTTTGGAATTAATCGATGTTGCAGCAACACACATCTTTGAGCTCTTGCAGTGTGAGAGTGATGGTGCGAGCATTATGTTTGTGCCAAAGGACCAGGTGTCTAAGTGTCTTGGAGACATGGGCAGCCTCATAGCACAGACATTGGCTGAGAAGATGGGTGTTAAGGGTGACATCCAGAGCTCGAGCACACAGATACTGACAGAGCTCATAGTTGATGAGGTTACAGAGAAGGTGAACAACTAGCTCTCTAGCTTGGAGGAGTGTGAGAAAGCTTTTCCCCGGAGTGTGAGGATCATCGCACAAAACATGTGGCAAGTACTTTGTAACATTATGTCCAGGATACCAAAGTCCATGAAATCCAGGAAAGTGACCCTGGTTAATGAGTTTGAATGCACTTCTAATGAGGAAGTCCTCCTCATTAGACGTGCATCTTGTTGCCAGTATAATACTGTGAAATTTAAAGCAACCCCTTTATAGTGTACCAAATGAAGAAAGTCCTACGTCTGTCACAGATACTGAGGACAGACACTCTTCACAGACGGAGATCTGCTTGGTACCAAATGCCAAGATACTGTCTGTCCTCAGTATCTGTGACAGATGTCGGACTCTACATCTGTCACAGATACTGAGGATGACTGACACTCTTCCCAGATGGAGATCTGCTTGGTACCTAATGAAGATAGTCCTACATCTGTCACAGATACTAAGGGCAGACACTCTTCACAGACGGAGATCTGCTTGTCACCAAAAGAAAATAGTCCTACATCTGTCACAGATACTGAGGATGACAGACACTCTTCACAGATGGAGATCAGCTTGGTGCCTACTGAAGATAGTCCTACATCTGTCACAGATACTGAGGATGACAGACATTCTTCACAGATGGAGATCTGCTTGGTACCTAATGAAGATAGTCTTACATCTGTCACAGATACTGAGGACAGTCACTCTTCACAGACGGAGATCTGCTTGGTACCTAATGAAGATAGTCCTACATCAGTCACAGATACTGAGGATGACAGACACTCTTCACAGATGGAGATCTGCTTGGTACCTTATGAAGATAGTCCTACATCTGTCAGAGATACTAAGGGCAGACACTCTTCACAGACGGAGATCTGCTTGGTACCTTATGAAGATAGTCCTACATCTGTCACAGATACTGAGGATGACTGACACTCTTCACAGATGGAGATCAGCTTGGTACCAAAAGAAAATAGTCCTACATCTGTCACAGATACTGATTATGACAGACACTCTTCACAGATGGAGATCTGCTTGGTACCAAAAGAAAATAGTCCTACATCTGTCACAGATACTGAGGATGACAGACACTCTTCACAGATGGAGATCTGCTTGGTACCAAAAGAAAATAGTCCTACATCTGTCAGATACTGGGGATGACTGACACTCTTCACAGATGGAGATCTGCTTGGTACCAAAAGAAAATAGTCCTACATCTGTCACAGATACTGAGGATGACAGACACTCTTCACAGATGGAGATCTGCTTGGTACCAAAAGAAAATAGTCCTACATCCGTCACAGATACTGATTATGACAGACACTCTTCACAGATGGAGATCTGCTTGTTTACGAATGAAGATAGTCCTACATCTGTCACAGATACTGAGGACTGACACTCTTCACAGATGGAGATCTGCTTGGTTACTAATGAAGATAGTCCTCCATCTGTCACAGATACTGAGGATGACTGACACTCTTCACAGATGGAGATCTGCTTGTTTACGAATGAAGATAGTCCTACATCTGTCACAGATACTGAGGATCACAGACACTCTTCACAGATGGAGATCTGCTTGGTTACTAATGAAGATAGTCCTCCATCTGTCACAGATACTGAGGATGACTGACACTCTTTACAGATGGAGATCTGCTTGGTACCAAATGAAGATAGTCCTACATCCGTCACAGATACTGAGTATTACAAACACTCTTCACAGATGGAGATCTGCTTGGTTACGAATGAAGATAGTCCTACATCAGTCACAGATACTGAGGATGACAGACACTCTTCACAGATGGAGATCTGCTTAGTACCTTATGAAGATAGTCCTACATCTGTCAGAGATACTAAGGGCAGACACTCTTCACAGATGGAGATCTGCTTGGTACCTTATGAAGATAGTCCTACATCTGTCACAGATACTGAGGATGACTGACACTCTTCACAGATGGAGATCAGCTTGGTACCAAAAGAAAATAGTCCTACATCTGTCACAGATACTGATTATGACAGACACTCTTCACAGATGGAGATCTGCTTGGTACCAAAAGAAAATAGTCCTACATCTGTCACAGATACTGAGGATGACAGACACTCTTCACAGATGGAGATCTGCTTGGTACCAAAAGAAAATAGTCCTACATCTGTCAGATACTGGGGATGACTGACACTCTTCACAGATGGAGATCTGCTTGGTACCAAAAGAAAATAGTCCTACATCTGTCACAGATACTGAGGATGACAGACACTCTTCACAGATGGAGATCTGCTTGGTACCAAAAGAAAATAGTCCTACATCTGTCACAGATACTGATTATGACAGACACTCTTCACAGATGGAGATCTGCTTGGTACCTAATGAAGACAGTCCTTCATCTGTCACAGATACTGAGGATGACTGACACTCTTCACAGATGGAGATCTGCTTGTTTACGAATGAAGATAGTCCTACATCTGTCACAGATACTGAGGACTGACACTCTTCACAGATGGAGATCTGCTTGGTTACTAATGAAGATAGTCCTCCATCTGTCACAGATACTGAGGATGAATGACACTCTTCACAGATGGAGATCTGCTTGTTTACGAATGAAGATAGTCCTACATCTGTCACAGATCCTGAGGATCACAGACACTCTTCACAGATGGAGATCTGCTTGGTTACTAATGAAGATAGTCCTCCATCTGTCACAGATACTGAGGATGACTGACTCTCTTCACAGATGGAGATCTGCTTGGTACCAAAAGAAAATAGTCCTACATCTGTCAGATACTGGGGATGACTGACACTCTTCACAGATGGAGATCTGCTTGGTACCAAAAGAAAATAGTCCTACATCTGTCAGATACTGGGGATGACTGACACTCTTCACAGATGGAGATCTGCTTGGTACCAAATGAAGATAGTCCTACATCCGTCACAGATACTGAGTATTACAAACACTCTTCACAGATGGAGATCTGCTTGGTTACGAATGAAGATAGTCCTACATCTGTCACAGATACTGAGTTTTTCAAACACTCTTCACAGATGGAGATCTGCTTGGTTACGAATGAAGATAGTCCTACATCTGTCACAGATACTGAGGATGACCGTCTTTACAGATGGAGATCTGCTTGGTAACTAAAGAAGATAGTCTTACATCTGTCACAGATACTGAGGATTACAACCACTCTTCACAGATTGAGATCTGCTTGGTACCAAATGAAGATAGTGCTACATCTGTCACAGATACTGAGGATTCCAAAAGACCTCAGTCTCCTCAGCAGGTAGAGTCTTCTCCTCCTGTGCAAGTGAATCTTCTCTGGTGCCCTTCCAGAGGGGTGCTGTTGGTCAGACCAGTCAGTCTATCTGTGTAGGTGAACACCCAGGTATGGGGGATCAAGGAGTTCCTACCATGTCCAAACCCTGGATGCTAACTGGTGTTGGGTGGGGGATCTAAACTAAGGAAGTTCACTACTCCTTTGCTCTTCCCTATTGTGTCTTTGATCTGGAGAGTCTATGTCCACTAAAAGTCCTCGTCAGTCCTGTACTACCACTCAGTCCTCCTCAGTCAGTGATGAGGCAGCTGATCGTGAGAAGGGCAGAGAAGTTCTGCCAGCTGTCCATCCTGTACATGAAGTCCGCAGTGTACAGGGGATGAGAATATGCCACACCACCACAAAGTCCCAGGGCTGTACTGTGGTTCCTGCCACCCCCTGTGTCCCCCAGTCCTAGGCCTCGTAGAAGTTGAGAGAGTGTGTTGAATCCAGCCCGACAGGTGGTGGATTGCCCCCTGTGTGGTCTCTCAGTACAGGGAGGAAATCAGAGAACAGAGAACTGGCAGCCAGGAAGAAGATTATTGAGCAGACCACAGAGTCAGTTCAGGCTGATGGTGTTGACAGCACTGGAGAAATCAAAGAACATGATCCTCACAGAGTTCTCAGGCTTCTCCAGGTGAGACAGAGCCCTGTTCATGAGGAGGAAGATGACAGCATCATCCACCCCGATGCCAGGCTGGTAGGCAAACTGAAGCAGATCCATCGATGAGCTCACCAGAGGCCGGAGGTGGGAAAGAACCAGCCTCTCCAGTGTCTTCATCAAATGAGACGTCAGTGCCACCGGCCTGTAGCTGTTCAGGTCCTTGGGGTGTTTTTTTTTGGCACTGGTACCAGACAGGATGTCTTCCACAGCTGTGGTACCCTCCCCAGCATCAGACTCATGTTGAAGATGTGCTCCACAATCCCACACAGCTGGTCTGCACAGGACTTGAGGAGCCTGGAGCTGATGCCATCCAGACCTGCAGCCTTTTTGGTCTTTAGTTTCCTGAACTCATGTCTCACCTGGGCGGATGTGAGGGACAGGCTGGAGGAGGGGGGCTGGGTGTTAGAAGGTGTGGGTTGGGTTGTTGGACTCCTGGCAGGAGTAGCAGTGGGGGTGGTTGAGGGCTGGACATCTTGGAAGGCAGGGAGGATGTTAGGGTGAGACAGCGACCTTCAGATGCAGATGAGGGTCGTTGCAGCAGGGCTGGCAAGGCGGGGGGAGGGGCAGCTGGCTGATCAAACCCCCTGAAGAACAGGTTTAGATCGTTCACCCACCTCTGGTCCCCCACAACCCCTCCAGACTCCACTGTTGTTGTTCTGCTGCAGCTGGTCCTCCATCTTTCTCCTGTAGCTGTCCTTCCCCTCTCGGATCTTCCTCCTCAGCTCCTTCTGCACAGACTTCAGCTCCTCCTTGTCTCCTGACTTAAAGGCTCTCTTCTTCTCCTTCAGGAGAGCGTTTATCTCAGGATTAATCCAGGGCTTGTTGTTGGAGAAGCACCGTACAGTCATGGTGGGTAAAGTTTTCTCCACACAGAAGTTAATGTAATCCGTTATACAGTCTGTGAGGTTGTTGATGTCCTCCCCGTGAGGATCACAGAGCTCTTCCCACACAGTTGACTCAAAACAGTCCCTCAGAGCCTCTTCAGTCTCCTCAGACCATCTCTTAACTGTGCGGGTCACAGCTGGCTGCCTGTGGACAAGTGGTTTGTACATGGGCTGGAGATAAACCAGGTTGTGGTCTGATCTCTCCCGGGGAGGAAGGGGTGATGACTTGTATGCATCCTTGGTGTTTGCATACAGTAAGTCCAGTATTTTATTGTCTCTGGTGTGGCAGGTGACATACTGGGTGGAATTGGGCCAAGTGAAGGATGAAGAGGCGTGATTAAGGTCCCCAGAGATGAGGAGGAGGGCCTGAGGGTGTTTGGTCTGTAGCCAGCTGACTGCAGAGTGCAGGGTCTCACATGCAAAGGCTGATTATTACAGTTGGCCTGACACAGGCAGACTAATGCAGCACTATTCTTTAACAGTTACTATGGCAACGAGGGGGAGGAGGCAGAACATGTTCCTTTGATCTTCCCTTGCTGCTGATTGGACCTCTGGATCAAAGGACGTTCCTCTGGTGCTGCTTTGGCGATCCCATCAGTCCATATATGGACATAGACTCTGATATGTCTATATAAGTAAGATCAGGATTGTGCAGACTTAATTCAACATCAGAGCAAGAACAATGAACAACACAGAGGCAAGTACACAGACCAACATTTTGGTCAACAAGGACCTATTCAGGCCACTTATTGCCTCGTTTGTGGACCAGCTGACATCCATACAGTGGCTCAATCTAGAGGCTGGATCACTAGACCTGAGAACAAAACCCAAACTGACGGAGATGCTGAGGTTACAGAGAAGGTGAGCAGCCAGGCTCTCTAGCTTGGAGGAGTGTGAGCAAGCTTATCCCCGGAGTGTGAGGAACATCGCACAAAACATGTGGCAAGTACTTTGTAATATCATGCCCAGGATACCAAAATCCAGGAAATCCAGGAAAGTGACCCTGGTTAATGAGTTTGAATGCACGTCTAATGAGGAGGACTTCCTGCCAAGGCCTGGGTCCTCCAAAGCATTCAAGCTACTCATGGATTCAGAATTACTCAAAATCTCATCACTCAAATCAGCCAAGACAATCTTGACTGAAGATTGTCTTGGCTGATGCCAGCCTTTTTAAAGCAGACATGGGTCACCCAAGGCAAACAGGTCCTGGGAGAGGGGCCAGATGAAGGGTGACTCAAGGACCACTATGACGAGTAACAAAATTGGATCCAGTTTTCTCTTGCTTGGGCCTGGGTCAACGGGCATTTAAACCGTGTCCCTATGGCATGTAGAATCCGTGTATGGTTCGTTCTTTCGTTATTCTGTTTCAAAACAAAATCAAAAAAATGAAAAAACTGACTTGTTTTTTTGTTTCTCTGTTTTAAAACTAAAACAGAAAAACGGAATAACAGAAAACAGAAAAACGACGTTTTTCTGTTCTGGTTTTAAAAATGGAAAAACGAAAAATAAAAAAAAAAAAAAGATTTTGTTTATATTCTTTCTTTTTGTGAATTTTGGCTATTGCAGTATCGAGGAAAATTAACGAAGGCGGCTTTTAACAGCTTTATATAAAAATAGGACAAATAACTCACACTGAAGGTTTATACAGACATGTTCCTGAGTTTTTTTATAACAGGTCGCTGACAATCCACTGCACTCCATCTCATCCGCGCGCATTTGCGCACTCCCGTGAGTGTGTGAGACAGCATCAGTCAGTGCACAGTCTGCTGCTGTCCGATCTTCTCACAGATAAACCAAGAAACATCAGAGCAGATGATGAAAATAAGCTTTTTTTCTCGCGCTTTTCACCTGCTCCGCCCGCTATGACTCATTTCATGCGTAACGGCTTTGCGCCTTTCTCTTCCGCAGGGCTCTCTCATCAGTAAAGAGGCATTTAGGATCATTAGAAATAAAATAGCCTTTACCCATAATTACTTCAGTGTGGGCTCACTTAATGTGACATCAGGTGTAAAAACACCAGATTGTGCTATGGGAACTTCTTGCGCAGCATGTTTTTGGTTTCTTCGTGTTATTTAGACCCTTTTCACGTCAGCCTTGAAACTCTTTCACCACCACAGAAGCACTTTGGTTAATCAGATGTGCACTGATTAGTTTCATAACTTAAAAAAAAAAAACTCATCCATGTTTAAAATCAAAATATCCCACAAAGAATTTAAACAAAATCTTATATGTTTATTTTTCGTTTTTCCATTTTTAAAACCAGAACAGGAAAACCGTTGTTTTTCTGTTTTCTATGATTTCGTTTTTCTGTTTTGGTTTTAAAACAGGAAAACAAAAGAACAAGACCGTTTTGTCTTTTTTTTGATTATGTTTTGAAACAGAATAACGAAAGAACGAACCATACATGGATTATGTAGGACTATCTTCATTAGTTGTAACTGATGAAGATAGTCCAACATCTGTCACAGATACTGAGGATGACAGACACTCTTCAGTCTTCACAGATGGAGATCTGCTTGGTAACTAATGAAGATAGTCCTACATCTGTGACAGATACTGACGACAGACACTCTTTACTGACGGAGATCTGCTTGGTACCTAATAAAGATAGTCCTACATTTGTCACAGATACTGAGGATGACAGACACTCTTCACAGAAGGAGGTCTGCTTGGTACCTAACAAACTTAGTCCTATATTTGTCACAGATACTGAGGATGACAGACACTCTTCACAGAAGGAGGTCTGCTTGGTACCTGACAAAGTTAGTCCTACATATGTCACAAATACTGAGGACAGAAACTCTTCACAGACAGAGATCTGCTTGGTACCTAATAAAGATAGTCTGAGATCTGTCACAGAAACTGAGGACAGAAACTCTTCACAGATGGAGATCTGCTTGATACCCAATCACGATAGTCCGACATCTGTCTTAAATACTGAGGATGACAGACACTCTTCACAGAAGGAGATCTGCTTGGTACCTAATGAAGATAGTCCTACATCTGTCACAGATACTGAGGATGTCTGACACTCTTCACAGAAGGAGATCTGCTTGGTACCTCATGAAGATAGTCCTACATCTTTCACAGATACTGAGGGTGACAGACACTCTTCACAGACAGAGATCTGCTTGGTACCTTATGAAGATAGTCCTTCATCTGTCACAGATACTGAGGATGACAGACACTCCTCACAGACGGAGATCTGCTTGGTTCCTAATAAGGTTGTCCTGAATCTGTCACAGATACTGAGGATGACAGACACTCTTCAGAGACAGACGTCTGCTTGGTACCTAATGAAGATAGTCCTACATCTGTCACAGATACTGAGGACAGACACTCTTCACAGATGGAGATCTGCTTGGTACCTAATGCAGATAGTCATACCTCAGTCACAGAAACTCAGGATGACAGACACTATTCACAGATGGAGATCTGCTTGGTACCTACTGAAGATAGTCCTGCATCTGTCACAGATACTGAGGATGACAGACACACTTCACAGACGGAGGTCTGCTTGGTACCTAATGAAGGGTGTCAGTCATCTGTCACAGATACTGAGGACGACAGACACTTTTCGCAGATGGAGATCTGCTTGGTACCTAACAAAGTTAGTCCTACATCTGTCACAGATACTGAGGATGACAGACACTCTTCACAGATGGAGATCTGCTTGGTACCTTATGAAGATAGTCCTACATCTGTCACAGATACTGAGGACGACAGACAATCTTCACAGACGGAGATCTGCTTGGTACCTAACAAAGGTAGTCCTACATCTGTCACAGATACTGAGGATGACAGACACTCTTGACAGATGGAGATCTGCTTGGTAGCAAATGAAGATAGTCCTAAGTCTGTCACAGATACGAAGGACAGACACTCTTCACAGATGGAGATCTGCTTGGTACCTAATGAAGAAAGTCCGACATCTGTCACAGATAATGAGGACAGACACACTTCACAGACGGAGGTCTGCTTGGTACCTAATGAAGAGTGTCAGTCATCTGTCACAGATACTGAGGACGACAGACACTCTTGACAGATGGAGATCTGCGTGGTACCTAATGAAGATAGTCCTACATCAGTCACAGATACTGAGGACGACAGACAATCTTCGCAGATGGAGATCTGCTTGGTACCTAACAAAGGTAGTCCTACATCTGTCACAGATACTGAGGATGACAGACACTCTTGACAGATGGAGATCTGCTTGGTCACTAATGAAGATAGTCCTTCATCTTTCACAGATACTAATGACAGACACTCTTCACAGACGGAGATCTGCTTGGTAACTTATAAAGATAGTCCGACATATGTCACAGACACTGAGTACAGACACTCTTCACAGATGGAGATCTGCTTGGTAACTAATGACGATAGTCCTACATATGTCACAGATACTAAGGACAGACACTCTTCGCAGATGGAGATCTGCTTGGTACCTAATGAAGATAGTCCTACATCTGTCACAGATACTGAGGACAGACGCTCTTCACAGACGGAGATCTGCTTGGTACCAAATGCCAAGATACTGTCTGTCCTCAGTATCTGTGACAGATGTTGGACTCTACATCTGTCACAGATAATGAGGACAGACACTCTTCACAGACGAAGATCTGCTTGGTACCGACTGAAGATAGTCCTGCATCTGTCACAGATACTGAGGATGACAGACACTCTTCCCAGATGGAGATCTGCTTGGTACCTACTGAAGATAGTCCTACATCTGTCACAGATACTGAGGACAGACACACTTCACAGATGGAGATCTGCTTGGTACCTAATGAAGATAGTTCTACATCTGTCACAGATACTGAGGATGACAGACACTCTTCACAGATGGAGAACTGCTTGGTACCTACTGAAGATAGTCCTACATCTGTCACAGATACTGAGGACAGACACTCTTCACAGACGGAGATCTGCTTGGTAAATAAGGAAGATAGTCATACATCAGTCACAGATACTGAGGATGACAGACACTTTTCGCAGATGGAGATATGCTTGGTACCTACTGAAGATAGTCCTACATCTTTCACAGATACTAAGGACAGACACTCTTCACAGATGGAGTTCTGCTTGGTAACTAATGAAGATAGTCCTACATCTGTCACAGATACTGAGGACAGACACTCTTCACAGATGGAGATCATCTTGGTAAATAATGAAGATAGTCCTACATCTGTAAGAGATACTAAGGACAGACACCCTTCACAGACGGAGATCTGCTAGGTACCAAATGCCAAGATACTGTCTATCCTCAGTATCTGTGAGAGATGTCGGACTCTACATCTGTCACAGATACTGAGGACAGAAACTCTTCACAGACAGAGATCTGATTGGTACCTACTGAAGATAGTCCTACATCAGTCACAGATACTGAGGACAGACACTCTTCACAGATGGAGATCATCTTGGTAAATAATGAAGATAGTCCTACATCTGTAAGAGATACTAAGGACAGACACCCTTCACAGACAGAGATCTGCTTGGTACCTAATGAAGATAGTCCTACATCAGTCACAGATACTGAGGACAGACACTCTTCACAGATGGAGATCATCTTGGTAAATAATGAAGATAGTCTTACATCTGTCACAGATACTGAGGACAGACACTCTTCACAGACGGAGATCTGCTTGATACCTTATGAAGATAGTCCTTCATCTGTCACAGATACTAAGGGCAGACACCCTTCACAGACGGAGATCTGCTTGGTACCTAATGAAGATAGTCCTACATCAGTCACAGATACTGAGGACAGACACTCTTCACAGATGGAGATCTGCTTGGTTCCTAATAAGGTTGTCCTGAATCTATCACAGATACTGAGGAAAGACACTCTTCACAAACAAAGATCTGCTTGGTACCCTAATGAAGATAGTCATACATCAGTCACAGATACTGAGGATGACAGACACTTTTCGCAGATGGAGATATGCTTGGTACCTACTGAAGGTAGTCCTACATCTTTCACAGATACTAAGGACAGACACTCTTCACAGATGGAGTTCTGCTTGGTAACTAATGAAGATAGTCCTACATCTGTCACAGATACTGAGGAAAGACACTCTTCACAAACAAAGATCTGCTTGGTACCCTAATGAAGATAGTCATACATCAGTCACAGATACTGAGGATGACAGACACTTTTCGCAGATGGAGATATGCTTGGTACCTACTGAAGATAGTCCTACATCTTTCACAGATACTAAGGACAGACACTCTTCACAGATGGAGTTCTGCTTGGTACCTAATGAAGATAGTCCTACATCAGTCACAGATACTGAGGACAGACACTCTTCACAGATGGAGATCATCTTGGTAAATAATGAAGATAGTCTTACATCCGTCACAGATACTGAGGACAGACACTCTTCACAGACGGAGATCTGCTTGATACCTTATGAAGATAGTCCTTCATCTGTCACAGATACTAAGGGCAGACACCCTTCACAGACGGAGATCTGCTTGGTACCTAATGAAGATAGTCCTACATCAGTCACAGATACTGAGGACAGACACTCCTCATAGATGGAGATCTGCTTGGTACCTAATGAAGATAGTCCTACATCAGTCACAGAAACTGCGGATGACTAACACTATTCACATATGGTGATCTGCTTGGTACCTAATGAAGATAGTCCTGCATCAGTCACAGATACTGAGGATGACTGACACTCTTTACAGATGGAGATCTGCTTGGTACCTACTTAAGATAGTCCTACATCTGTAAGAGATACTAAGGACAGACACCCTTCACAGACGGAGATCTGCTTGGTACCCTAATGAAGATAGTCATACATCAGTCACAGATACTGAGGATGACAGACACTCTTCACAGACAGGAGATCTGCTTGGTACCTAATGAAGATAGTCCTACATCTGTCACAGATACTGAGGATGACAGACACTCTTCACAGACGGGAGATCTGCTTCGTACCTAATTAAGATAGTCCTACATATGTAACAGATACTGAGGATGACAAATAGTCTTCACAGATGGAGATCTGCTTGGTATGTAATGAAGATAGTCCTTCGTCTGTCAGAGATACTGAGGACAGACACTCTTCACAAACGGAGATCTGCTTGGTACCTAATGAAGATAGTCCTACATCAGTCACAGATACTGAGGACAGACACTCTTCACAGATGGAGATCTGCTTGGTTCCTAATGAAGATAGTCCTGCATCTGTCACAGATACTGAGGATGACAGACACCCCAGATAGCAAAATGTAACTGTAGCGGACATGGGCCAGATGTACTGCCAATTTCGGCCCAATTTCGTAAAGTGGATCCGCCCCAGTGTCTTTTTAAACAATGGGCCAAACTCAGTATGGATTCACTTGCTGGATCAGCAAACAGTTTTGGGCCAGAACTGGTCCAAAGTAGCAACAACCACATTTATGTATGGCCCGGATATGGTTACCCAATTGCTACACTCTGGGCCAGCACTGGGCCAGAGTGTAGCATTTATTAATGCTAACAGGGTGCACCATTACATTTTGACATTGTTTTTTCATAAAAGATTTTCAACTCCACATTAAAGATAAGCCATTTTTTGATTGTAAACAACATATTGTATTCCAACATTGAAACTTTTCAAGAAATACAGAGTAAATGCTTTATCCCTGAATATGTTGTTCTCCAACAAATTCTGAATTACTTAACTTGCAGACAGGGCTGAACACTTGAATACACCGCCGGCCATTGAGAGAGAGTTCAAGGGGTTCACAAGTTCCTGAGCAGCCTCGGGTTCTGAGCCGTAGACCTAGGGATGACAAACATTTGTGATTACAATTGATTTAATGATTAAGGACTATCAAATAAAATACTGAGTTGTTGCAATTTACATTGTAACTAGAATTTGCAAAGGGTGAGAGAGAGGAGATTTAGGGTAAAGACATTATTTCGAAAGGATGAACAGTGAACAAAATAGAGAGAAGTGTTTTTTGTCTGATAAAATCTATTTGAAATCTTTATTTGTAACTTATTGAAATGAATGTTGACTTTTGAACAAAACCAGTGTGCAACTATTGTGAGATTCAAACATTGGCTTGAGAATTTTTTTTTTTATTAACATTGGCAGGTCTAGACCTGTTGATGTTTTTGTTAAGCGTCTTGAGATAACGCTTGTTATGGTTTGGTGCCATACAAATAAAGATTGATTGATTGATTGATTGATTGAAAAAGACCCATCAGAGCTTGGGTTCCACTGGGCCTTTCTTTGTGTTAATAATTTAAACAACCAGTACAAAAAGTCCTGTAGCAGAAATGAGAGTCGACAGCCACCTGCAAGTAGCAACTGTGCACGCAAACATACACCTCAGCTCCCACCAAAGACCCTTTGGGTGAGTGATTGTTTTCCTTTTTTTTTAATGCATCTGACATTATGACATTAAAACAAACTAAATCAGCTGTCTTTATTTGTCTATATTTCTCTTTATCTTAATGCCTTGCTCACAAAGCAATCAAGACTTTATATTGTGTTAGATGTCAACTTGTTCAAATACAATCAAATGTAAGGTGTACAATGTAAGATTACACAGCACTGATGTGCTGTTGTACGTATTACTGTAAACATGATGTATTGCATATTAAGATGTCTATTTGACTGATGCATGATGAAAATGTGATATTTTTAATCATTTTTTTATGGACCCTTGGAATACTAACTGGTGCCATTTGCATTAGCTAATAGGGACCTTTTAAAATAAATAAACTGTGTTAATAGTGTATTATAGCAAAGAGGAAGACTTCTCTCCCTCCCTCCATCTACAGTGCTGTGAAGAAGTATTTGCCCCCTTCCTGATTTCTTTTATTTGTTGCATATTTGTCACACTGAAATGTTTCAGATCATCACACAAATTTTAGTTTTAGACAAAGATAACCTGAGTAAATACAAAAGGCAGTTTTTAAATGATGATTTCATTTTTTAAGAGAAAGAAGCTATCCAAACCAACACGATCCTATGTGGAAAAAGTACCCCCCATGTTATATCACGAGTAGGGATGTAACGATATGGAAATTTTGTATCACGGTTATTGTAACCAAAATTATCACGGTTATCATTATTATCGTGGTATTGTTGCAGTGTGCTCAAAATGTTCTAAAAGTACTTTTACACAGAATTGAAATCATTTAACCCCTTTATTGTTACATTCATAACAGTTCTTTTGTCTTTTTTGTCAATAAATGTGTCAGACTCAGAGGCCAAACAATGCAAACTGCGCATGTGCACCTCGCGTGAGGCTCCTTAATCGAGGACAGATACATAGTTCCGGCTTTTCCAGACAAAAAGCAGCATCACCGTGCGTTACTGAGGCAGTGTAGTGATCAAGCACGATATAACGGTAATTTTAATTGGACACGGTAACGATTATCGTGGGAAATTTTATCGCGGTTTACCATTTTACCGGTAACCGTTACATCCCTAATCACGAGTTAACTGTGATAAACCACATTATTTTGAAAGCAGAGTTCAATTTCACTGACCACACATAGACCTGATTACTGCAAGACATCATCAGTTAAAAACTGCATTTTGCATTTACTCAGGTTATCATTGTCAGAAGACCACTATGATGAGCACAACAATTGGACCTTCGTTTCCCTTGCCCGGACGAGGGCCACCGGGGCCCCCCCCTGGAGCCAGGCCTGGGGGTGGGGCTCGCAGGCGAGCGCCTGGTGGCCGGGCCTATACCCACGGGGCCCGGCTGGGCCCAGCCCGAAGGAGTGACGTGGGACCCCCCTCTCATAGACTCACCACCCGTGGGAGGGGCCGTAGTGGTCGGGTGCGTTGTGAGCTGGGCGGCGGCCGAAGGCGGGGACCCTGGCGGTCCGATCCGCGGCTGCAGCGGCTGGCTTTAGGGACGTGGAATGTCACCTCTCTATCGGGGAAGGAGCCGGAGCTTGTGCGCGAGGTGGAGCAGTTCCGACTAGATATAGTCGGTCTCACCTCGACACATAGCTTGGGCTCTGGAACCAGTTCTCTTGGGAGGGGTTGGACTCTCTTCCACTCTGGAGTGGCGGATGGCGAGAGGCGTCGGGCGGGGGTGGCAGTGCTCGTCTCCCCTAGGCTTGAGGCCTGTACGTTGGGGTTCACCCCGGTAAACGAGAGGGTAGCCTCCCTCCGCCTACGGGTGGGGGGACGGAACCTGACTGTTGTTTGTGCTTATGCACCAAACAGCAGTTCAGAGTATCCACCCTTTTTGGATGTCCTGGAGGGGGTGCTGGAGAGTGCTCCTTCTGGGGACTCCTTCGTTCTACTGGGGGACTTCAACGCTCACATCGGCAACGACAGTGAGACTTGGAGGGGCGTGATCGGGAGGAACGGCCCCCCCGATCTGAACCCGAGCGGTGTTCTGTTACTGGACTTCTGTGCTCGTCACAGACTGTCCATAACAAACACATTGTTCAAACATAAGGGTGTTCATGTGTGCACTTGGCACCAGGACACCCTAGGTCGCAGTTCGATGATCGACTTTGTAGTCGTATCATCGGACTTGCGGCCGCATGTTTTGGACATTCGGGTGAAGAGAGGGCGGAGCTTCAACTGATCACCACCTGGTGGTGAGTTGGCTCGATGGTGGGGAGGATGCCGGTCAGACCCGGTAGACCCAAGCGTGTTGTGAGGGTCTGCTGGGAACGTCTGGCAGAGTCTCCTGTCAGAAGGAGTTTCAACTCACACCTCCGGGCGAAGTTCGACCATGTGGCGGGGGAGGCAGGGGACATTGAGTCCGAGTGGGCCTTGTTCCGGGCCTCTATTGTGGAGGCGGCTAATCGGAGCTGTGGCCGTAAGGCGGTTGGTGCCTGTCGTGGCGGCAACACCCGAACCCGCTGGTGGACACCAGGGGTAAGGGATGCCGTCAAGCTGAAGAAGGAGTCCTATCGGGCCTTTCTGGCCAGTGGGACTCCGGAGGCAGCTGACGGGTACCGGCTGGCCAAGCGGAATGCAGCTTCAGTGGTCGCTAAAGCAAAAACCCGGGCATGGGAGGAGTTCGGAGAGGCCATGGAGAACGACTTCCGTACGGCTTCGAAGAGATTCTGGACCACCATCCGGCGTCTCAGGAGGGGGAAGCAGTGTGCTGTCAATACTGTCTATGGCGGGGATGGTGCGCTGCTGACCTCAACTCGGGATGTTTTGGATCGGTGGAAAGAATACTTCGAAGACCTCCTCAATCCCACCATCACGTCTTCCAGTGCGGAAGCAGACCTGGGGGACTCTGTGGTGGACTCTTCTATCTCTGGAGCTGAGGTTGCCGAGGTGGTCAAGAAGCTCCTCGGTGGCAGGGCTCCGGGGGTGGATGAGATCCGCCCGGAGTTCCTCAAGGCCCTGGATGTTGTAGGGCTGTCTTGGTTGACACGTCTTTGCAACATCGCGTGGAGATCGGGGGCAGTGCCACTGGATTGGCAGACCGGGGTGGTGGTTCCTCTTTTCAAGAAGGGGGACCGGAGGGTGTGCTCCAACTACAGGGGGATCACACTCCTCAGCCTCCCCGGTAAGGTCTATTCAGGGGTACTGGAGAGGAGGGTCCGTCGGATTGTTGAACCTCGGATCCAGGAGGAGCAATGTGGTTTTCGTCCTGGTCGTGGAACTGTGGATCAGCTCTATACCCTCCATGGGGTGCTCGAGGGGGCATGGGAGTTTGCCCAACCAGTCCACATGTGTTTTGTGGACCTGGAGAAGGCATTCGACCGTGTTCCTCGCGGGGTCCTGTGGGGGGTGCTCCGGGAGTATGGGGTAGCGGACCCCCTGATAAGGGCCGTCCGTTCCCTGTATGACCGGTGTCAGAGTCTGGTCCGCATTGCCGGCAGTACATCTGAGTCGTTTCCGGTGGGGGTTGGACTCCGCCAGGGCTGCCCTTTGTCACCGATTCTGTTCATTACTTTTATGGACAGAATTTCTAGGCGCAGCCAGGGCGTTGAGGGGTTCCGGTTTGGTGACCTCAGGATCGGGTCTCTGCTTTTTGCGGATGATGTGGTCCTGTTGGCTTCATCGGACCAGGACCTCCAGCTTTCACTGGATCGGTTCGCAGCTGAGTGTGAAGCGGCTGGGATGAGAATCAGCACCTCCAAATCCGAGTCCATGGTCCTCGCCCGGGAGAGGGTGGAGTGCTCTCTCCGGGTCGGGGATGAGATTCTACCCCAAGTGGAGGAGTTTAAGTACCTCGGGGTCTTGTTCACGAGCGGAGGAAGGGTGGATCGGGAGATCGATAGGCGGATCGGTGCGGCGTCAGCAGTAATGCGGGCTCTGCACCGGTCTGTCGTGGTAAAAAGGGAGCTAAGCCGAAGCTCTCGATTACGATCGATCTTCACCCCTATCCTCATATATGGTCACGAGCTCTGGGTCGTGACCGGCAGATCACGCAGTACAAGCGGCGAAATGGGCTTCCTTCGCAGGGTGGCTGGGCTCTCCCTTAGAGATAGGGTGAGAAGTTCAGTCATTCGGGAGGAGCTCGGAGTAGAGCCGCTGCTCCTACGCGTTGAGAGGAGCCAGATGAGGTGGCTCGGGCATCTGGTTAGGATGCCTCCTGGACGCCTCCCTGGTGAGGTGTTCCGGGCACGTCCCACCGGTAGGCGGCCCCGTGGTAGACCCAGGACACGCTGGAGAGACTATGTCTCTCGGCTGGCCTGGGAACGCCTCAGGATCCCCCGGGAAGGGCTGGACGAGGTGGCCGGGGAGAGGGAAGTCTGGGCTTCCCTGCTTAGGCTGCTGCCCCCGCGACCCGACCACGGATAAGCGGAAGAAGACGACGACGACGACGACGACGACGATCATTGTGTAATACTAAAAATTGTGTGATTATCTGAAACATTAAGTGTAACAAATATGCAAAAAATATGCTATCAGGAAGGGGGCAGATGCTTTTTCACAGCACTGTTATCTCACTCTCCTAACTGACCAAGTTTGCCCAAACCAGTCAAAAACCATCCAGGTTGGTGAGCTATTTAGAATGAGGTTCAAATTGCGAACTCCAATTGGAACTATAATGCCAAACAACTCAAACTATGATGCACTATACTGTACACTGTAAAGCCGTAACATATGTCAGCAGTGATAACAACAGCAAACTTTTAAAATATCAGTTGCTCCAAATATTACCTGCGCTCACATCATGCGGTCCTTCCGACCACCTCCTCGGTCAGATGCCAAGTTGAACCATCTGATGACATGTTTATTGATGTCCATGTCTGATGCTTGCTTTGCCACATGACTTTTGCGTACAGCACCTATACAAACAACATTCATAGAAAATTAATTCAAGCATCATAAGGAACACAGTCTACAGTGACCAACACTGTTTAATCCAGATGCTATGTGCAAAATCTGAGGTAAATCTTTCACTGTTCACAAAAGCATGAAATTTGGTACAGGTGTACAGTTTGGAGGCCTGAACATTTTTAGATATGGAGCCATCACAGAATTGCCTTGTGGTTGCCTTGGGAACTTTTCATTGTTCGATACAGTATACTTATGTGTTTTTGCATCATATGTTCTGAACCATACATATAGAAATGATGTCTACCCCTGTGTTTTAATGGTCAAGGATTACAGTGACACAACATGTGACATTATAAACTGTTCAGGTAAGGAAACAGTGCCAACTTGAAAGACTTTGTGTGAAGTTAAAGGCTCAAGAAATACAAGAAGTCATTTAATTCAAATTCTTGGGAGTAATTTTAGATCTACAGCTTAGGTTTGATAAACATTTTAAGAAAATCACAAAATCAGTAAAGAGAAACCTAAATTGTTTTAAATTAATAAGGCAGTACATACCAACCCAGGCAGCTCAGATATTTATGCACTCCATGATTTTTTTTTCTCATTTCTCATACTGTATTACAGTTTGGGCTCAGGGTTCACCTTCAGCAATCAAAAGTCTGTAATCCTTGTATAATAAAACCCTAAAAGTTATAGACAAAAAACTGCCAGATTCTGAAAAAATACAATGTATTGAGTTTTGAAAACATCATGCATTTTTCTTTTCTTAAATTAGTTTTTAAAAGTATTAATAATTTTGCCTTCGAACCCTTATCCAAATTTATTCAAAGACAAAACAGCAGCCGAGTAACCAGAAGGAAGGTGATTCATTACCAACGGAAATCAAATTAACCACAGATTTAAAAACCTTCTCCACAAAGGTCAAGCACTGTCTAAAAGCAAATCAGAGCTGTGGTCATTCTTAGTCTGCCATGTTGTTTACTTATTTTGAACTGACTTGCTTGTTTATTTTATGTAAACATTTATTTTACTGTTATTCTGTAAACTTTTGTGTCATGTGTTTTAAAATTTGTTTATTCAAAGGCCCAACTAGGGACAAGGGCTGGATATTAGCATTTGCTATAAACTCTCTGTGCAGCACATCAGATTCATGCTCAGTGATGGAAAGATGTTAAACTGCATCGTCCCTATCAAATAAATAAATTCAAATTCAAACAGCTAAAGGGGAATTCACAGAGACATTGTGAGAAAGAACTTGACTTTTCAAGTGTGAAACTAGGTACCCTGAAAAAAATTTAATATACACACATTCCAAACCAAACATAATAACACAGAAACAAGTTTGACCACATGTTTTGATGGTCAAGGATTCAAGTAATATCAAATACAACACCATAACCTCTTGAACAGTTAATGATGAATTCAGTTATTTGACTAACATTGATAACATAGTGACCTTTTTTTCATAGTTTAAACTTTTTCTAGTAATACATTTATGCATTCTGTACTCACGTGCAATTACTGCCTTTATTGCCATTTGTCTGAAGGCCATCTTGCCATTTGCTCCCTTCCAATTGATTTTCTTTGCCACACTATCACAAAAAATGTGTGACAGGATGTTCCAGGTAACATGCTTGGTGTCCTGCCCCCCAATGGAACCCAGGACCGAAATCTGGGGTAACAACAAAATAAGACAAATTATAACTGTAAATGAACTATACTGTTAATTTCATAACTTTAATTACTTTAAAAACATAAAGAAACAACAGGGGGAGAACAGAGGAAGAGAGAGAGAGAGAAAAGTGATAGCCACAGGAATCAAAAGTCAAAAATAGCCAAATATCACTCTACAAATAAAAGAGGAATTAGCACTCAGTATTAGATTTGGGGGACTGAAACTGTAGATATACGAAAAAGAAAAGTGTTAATCATGTTAAAAATAACAAATGAGTCTTGAAAAGGCCTCCCAACTGTGAAAAATATCAATGTATAACTTGCATTAAAAGAGAGATGCAGGACACTCTTAGTGCTTTATAACCAAAATTTCAAAAACAAAGTAATGCAACTAAAATTCTTAAAGTCTGAAAGTGCACAAAATTTGTCCTGATGTCAAGCTGAAAGTAAGAGAGTATACATTTCTTAAAAGTATTATTCAGCAATTCAATAATGAATAATATGTCAGTTTTGATTTAACATGGCATCACTGTAATACCATATTATATTAAATTTGTTAATTTAGAATTTAAATGACAACGATGGTGTGTTTACTCTGATAATAGGGCTCATCAACAAAAATAAAAGTCGGTTAATATCAACAAGTGTTTTCAGTTTTATTACAGTGATATAATTGTCATTGCTGTTATTCTGTGTTTACATAAATATTTATTTCACATCATCAAATGGGATGGGGGTCAGAGGGTCTTCCTCTTACATTTTAAAATTAGATTTTTATAATAATCGTCAAGTAGTTTTGTGATCTTTAAAGTGATATTCCGGGATTGAACAAGTTGGGTCCTATCACAAGGGTTAGGGCAGAAATTACCTCAACAGCAGAGTTTCTGTGGAGAAGAAACCCAGGGCGCTAGGACCCAACTCCCTCTTCCTCCTTCGGATCTGCTCGTCCGCTGATTCCGCTGTAGTCAGACGGGGCCATATTTTACTTGACCAAAAACACAAATAAACGGACTCCCACCAAAAAAGTCTGATATTGGTCTGCATTCACGCTTTATTTAGAGAATTTTCAGTGCGTTACTTTCACACAAAAACGCAGCTAAAGAAGGCTCTAGTTCGCATAGCGCCGTGAAACGGCCTCCGCGGAAGATCCGCCGCTGCAACGGAGGCTCTGCAGCCACAGCTCTGGCTGTGCAGCGGAGGCCGTTTCACGGCACTATGCGAACTAGAGCCTTCTTTAGCGGCGTTTTTGTGTGAAAGAAGTGACACATGTCGGACTCTACATCTGTCACAGATACTGAGGATGACAGACAATCTTCACAGACGGAGATCTGCTTGGTACCTAACAAAGTTAGTCCTACATCTGTCACAGATACTGAGGACAGACACTCTTCACTGAAGAAGATCTGCTTGGTAACTAATGAAGGTAGTCCAAAATTTAATTAGTCCTTTCTTTTCCCATGCTGAACATGGGAAAGGCACCGCACAGTCCTGGTGAGTACAGTGTCCTCCACACAGAAGTTAATGTAATCCGTTATACAGTCTGTGAGGTTGTCGATGTCCTCCCCGTGAGGATCACAGAACTCCTCCCACACAGTAGACTCAAAACAGTCCCTCAGAGCCTCTTCAGTCTCCTCAGACCATCTCTTAACTGCGCGGGTCACAGCTGGCTGCCTGTGGAAAAGTGGTTTGTACACGGGCTGGAGATAAACCAGGTTGTGGTCTGATCTCCACAGGGGAGGGAGGGGTGATGACTTGTATGCATCCTTGGTGTTTGCATACAAGTCCAGTATTTTATTGTCTCTGGTGTGGCAGGTGACATACTGGGTGAAAGTGGGCAAAGTGGAGGGTGGAGAGGTGTGATTAAAGTCCCCAGAGATGAGGAGGAGGGCCTGAGGGTGTTTGGTCTGTAGCCAGCTGACTGCAGAGTGCAGGGTCTCACATGCAAAGGCTGATTATTACAGTTGGCCTGACACAGGCAGACTAATGCAGCACCATTCTTTAACAGTTACTATGGCAGCGAGGGGGAGGAGGCAGAACATGTTCCTTTGATCTTCCCTTGCTGCTGATTGGACCTCTGGATCAAAGGACGTTCCTCTTTGGTGATTCCATCAGTCCATATATGGACATAGACTCTGGCCGTTTTCGAATTCGCATACTATACTAGCAGTGCGTACTGATTCGACCAAAATGTAGTATGCAGTATGCAGTATGCGAACAAATGTCAAAGTTGCAGTATGCGAAAAATACCCGGATGATGTACTGAATCGGGAAAATTCCACAGTATGCATCGGACCAGTCTGCTTCGCCTACTGTTACCCACAATGCAACTCGCCTGGTCTCACAACGGAAGTGAAAATGGCGGAAAGCAGAGCAACAACAAGCGGAGTAGCAGAGGCAGAGGAATATAAATGTAAGAGCCATTACTTTTTATCTTTACCCTTTCAACACGCTATTTTGGGTAATAAATTGTAAAATGCCCAGTGTTATTGTAGTTTTTTTCGTTACGGTTCGTAACGGCAGCAAGATGATAAGTCCTTTACCTGCTAAGCTAAAATAACGAAACAGTTAGCTGGTTATCGGTTAGATAGATATTGAACAACACAGGTATCTTTACATTAAAGAACTGTTTCTTTCAGGGACAGAGCAGGACACGAAGGCTCTGATCCGATGGCGGATGGCCAACGAGGTTTTGTTTAGTGGTCGGCGAAATGCTGCCATCAGAGGATTTGAGTAAGTTCTCCTAACGTTTCTTACCATTAGTGTACAGTTAGTGGTATTATGCCATAACATCTCAATATGTAGTGGTGTTCTCATATGCGCAGTAAATTTTCATTCATTGTTTTTAATAGGGAGTTTTTGAAGGAGTACAGCTTGGAGGGTAGGGTGGAGTGTGATGACCCTGGGTCATATTTTGTTGTTTTTGTTTATGTTGAAGAAATTTTGTCTCTCCTCCTCCTCCTCCTGTGAGTGTGTGTGCGTGTGAGTGGGTGTGGCCAGCAGTGTCAGTGTCTGTGTCTGTAGATCTGCAGCAGTGATTAGATCCTGGTGCAGACAGAGGCTGATTGGACTGCTGGGATTGCTGCCACCTGAGAGCCTGAATGAGGAGGCTACAAATACCAGCTGCTGAATCCTGCTCACTCTCTCCAGATCCAGCCACCCTCAGTGAAGCAGCCTGCTACCAGTTGTCTTCGTGTTTTGTGCTTTGGAGTTAGGGGCGGGCAGCCCAATTTGTTAAGAGTTTTGTTAATCGTTTTTGTTATCATAGGAACCCCAGTTTAGAGTTTGTTTATTAATTTACAATTTTATGTTACTGGGAATTTTATGTTAACTTTGTTACTCAGTTCGAGAAAAATAAACCTTGTTGTAAACTTTTGAGGAGTTTTCAGGCTGACTTCATTGAGAGTGACTGAATCCAGAGCAATATCATGTTGTGTTCATGGTTCCCCTAGACTAGGGACATAACATGATTTGTGGGCTCGTCTACTTTCAGTTTTGATCGTTCGTTGCTTCGTGTTTCAAGCTCGGTGAGTATTTGTCTTTTTTTCATTGATTGTCTTGTTGGCAGTTTTTTTTCTTTGGTGGTGGGGTCAGTATGGAGTTTAAACTGGAGGAGTTTACTGAGAACCCAACCAGGGAAAAATTGAATAAGTACAAAAAGAATGAGTTAAAATTAATTGCTGATGCCTTTGAAATTCAGGTGCCTTTAACTGCAAAAAAGGCTGAAATAAAAAACCTCATTTGTGACGCTTTGAGTAAAAAGGGCTTGTTTGGTGAGTCTCCAGATGACCTTGCAGGTATCTCTGCCCCACTCCCTGAGCAGCCTCTTAAAGCTACCACCTCAACAGAGGACCTGAAACTTACCCTCCAAATAAAAGAGGTTGAGCTCAGACAAAGGGAGTTGGAGGTGGAAGCCATGCACTTGAAGGTCAGGGCCTTGGAGTTGGAGCAGGGAGCCACTGGTGCCAGGCCTGCATCCCCCCAAACACCTACTTCAAGCCCTAAAGAGACTTTTGATGTGAGTCGTCACATTGCCTTGGTTCCTCCTTTCAGAGAGTCTGAGGTTGACTCGTATTTCAATGCCTTTGAACGCATTGCTGCAACATTACACTGGCCTAGGAGTGTGTGGCCATTGTTGTTGCAGTGCAAATTAGTTGGTAAAGCCCAAGAAGTGTGTAATTCTTTGTCAATTGAAGAGAGTCTAAATTATGATGTTCTTAAAGCTACTGTCCTGCGTGCATATGAATTGGTGCCTGAGGCATACAGGCAAAAATTCCGCAGATGTGAGAAAACTGCCAACCAGACTTTCGGTGAGTTTGCTAGGGAGAAAGCAACTCTTTTTGATAAATGGTGCCAAGCCAGTAAAGTTAGTACATTTGAGAATGTTCGGGAGTTAATATTACTGGAGGAATTCAAAAGTCAACTGCCAGATAAAATTGTCGTTTATTTAAATGAGCAAAAAGTCACATCCCTAGCTACTGCTGCTGTGCTTGCAGATGAGTTCGCGCTGACCCACAAGCATGTGTTTTCCCCTTCTGTTCGTCGTGATCCCGTTTTGAATGAAAAAAAAATTAAACCTCCAATCAGTGGTCGTTCTAGTCCCCCTTTGTCCCCTGAAAAGCGTGAATGTTTTTATTGTCACGAACAGGGCCATCTCATTGCTGTTTGCCCCATTCTTAAAAAGAAAGATCAGTCAAAAAAGGTAAAATCTCCTTCTCCAGTGGGGCTTATTCAAATAAAGGCTCCTCTTAAAAATCCTGAGAGTCTGACTAATTTTTCCAAAACCGAATTGGACGAGGATTTCAGACCATTTGTTTCATGTGGGTTTGTATCCTTAGGCGAGTCAGCAGAGAGGGTCCCTATCACTATCCTGCGGGATACGGGTGCTAAACAGTCCTTAATTGGTGGCGACGTTTTGCGTTTTTCCGAACAGTCTTATTGTGGTTCAGACATTCTGGCCTGGGGTGTCAAAATGTGTGTAGTCCGTGCGCCTTTGCATAATGTTTGGTTGTCCTCCAAATTTGTTTCTGGCATAGTCCGCGTTGCTGTGCGACCCCAGCTGCCAATTTCAGGTGTTGATTTGATCCTTGGGAATGATTTGGCCGGTGAAAAAGTTTTCCCTTCTCCCGAGGTTGTTGATGATCCGGAACCCGATGAAGTTAATTCTCACTCCACGGTGCATGACGCAGCCCCTCTTTTTCCTGTGTGCGCTGTCACTCGTGCTCAGGCACGCAAACTTGGAGATGTGGTGGATCTTAGTGATTCTTTTCTGGTAGATGTTAATCCATCCAGCTCCATTTCAGATTGTAAACCAACCCAAATCTCGTTTGAGCTTCAGCCTGACATAGAAGAGTTGACACTGCCCATTAATTAAGAGACATTAATTAAAGAGCAGGAAGCTGATGACACTCTCTCTTCTTGTAGGTCTCTAGTAACAGAAAAAACAAATAAACAATGTAGCTCTTACCTTGTTGAGGATGATGTTCTCATGCGCCGTTGGTCTCCGCGCTCCGGCATTACGCACGGCTCAGTATGCCAGATTGTAGTGCCGCAGCCTTTTCGTTCCTATGTTCTGAGTTTAGCCCACGAGCATTACATGTCGGGTCACTTAGGAATTAGAAAAACTTACAACAGAGTTCTTCGTTATTTCTTTTGGCCAGGTCTTAAGGCAGACATTGTTAAATTTTGTCGATCGTGCCACATTTGTCAAGTGTCCGGTAAACCTAACCAGGTAATTCCCGTTGCTCCGTTAAAACCGATCCCTGTTGTCAGTGAACCTTTTGAACAGGTTATTATAGACTGTGTTGGTCCTCTGCCCAAAACAAAATCTGGTAACCAGTACATTCTTACTGTGATGTGCGCCGCTACGCGCTATCCAGAGGCCATCCCGCTGCGCTCTATCAAAGCTCGTGGCATTGTCAAAGCCTTAGTGAAGTTTTTCTCAACATTTGGTCTGCCTAAACGTATCCAGAGTGACCAAGGGTCCAACTTCACGTCGAAAATCTTCTCTCAGGTCATGACAGAGCTGAACATCCAGCACCACACTTCCAGCGCCTTTCACCCTGAAAGCCAGGGAGCTTTAGAGCGTTTTCACCAAACGTTAAAAAGCATGCTGCGTAAATTCTGCTCGGAGGCAAATCGTGAATGGGATGAGGGTTTGCCTTTGCTGTTATTTGCGGTGAGGGAGACTCCGCAAGAGTCTTTAGGTTTCAGCCCTGCTGATTTAGTTTTCGGCCACTCTGTGCGCGGTCCTTTGCGCTTACTGAGGGAGCAGTGGCTCTCTCACTCCAGTCCGAGTGAAAATGTACTAGATTATGTAAGTTCGTTTAAGGAGAGACTGCACAAAGCCTGTGAGGTAGCCCGTGAATCCCTGTCTTCTGCTCAATCCAAAATGAAGACTCGTTATGACAAAAAGTCCGTTGCCCGGTCATTTCAGGCAGGCGACCGTGTTCTGGTTCTGATGCCCGTCACTGGCTCTAGTCTTCAGGCCAAGTTTTCCGGGCCTTATGTTGTTGAAAGTAAGTTGAGTGACACTGATTATGTCATCAAAACTCCTGATCGAGGAAAGAAAAAGCGTGTGTGTCACATAAACATGATTAAAAAGTATGTTGATCGTGATAATGTGTGCTCTTTACCTGTTGCCTCTGTTTCTTCTGTTACAGTCGCCTCGCCTCCTTACTGTCCCACCTCGGATGGGTTAGATGACAGCCGCAGCACAGTCTCCGGCGCCCGTCTTAAAAATTCTGAAATCCTGCCAAAGTTAGATGCTCACCTTTGCCATTTACCTGCCGCCGCTCGTTCCGATATTTGTCAGATTGTTAAAAAGTATTCTGTTCTTTTCGGTGACATTCCTTCTCAGACCACAGTACTCAGTCATGATATTGACGTAGGTGACCATAAGCCAATTAAACAACATGCATATCGTGTCCATCCAAATAAAAGAGCAATAATGAAAAAAGAGGCAGAGTATCTCATTGAAAATGGCTTTGCTGTGCCCAGCAATAGTTCCTGGAGCTCGCCCTCACTTCTGGTTCCCAAATCTGATGAAACTCCGCGTTTTTGTAATGATTACAGGAAAGTGAATGCAATTACCAAACCAGATTCCTTTCCCCTACCACGCATGGAAGACTGTGTGGACCGCGTAGGGTCATCCAAATTTGTCACCAAACTGGACCTTCTTAAAGGTTATTGGCAGGTCCCCCTCACTCAGCGCGCGTCAGAAATCAGTGCTTTTGTTACTCCAGATCACTTCCTTCAATACACTGTAATGCCATTCGGGTTAAGGAATGCACCTGCAACTTTCCAGCGGCTCATGAGCATCGTTTTGAGTGGAGTGGATAATTGTGAGGTTTATCTGAATGATATTGTGGCTTATTCTTCCACCTGGCCTGATCACATGAAAACCCTCAGAGATCTTTGAACGTTTGCGCCAGGCCTCTTTAACTTTAAATTTAGCCAAATGTGAATTCGGAAAGGCTGTAGTTACTTATTTAGGTAAACAGGTAGGTCAGGGACACGTCAGCCCAGTATTTGCAAAGGTTCAAGCCATCCTTGATTTTCCTGTTCCCCAAACACGTCGTGAGCTCCGTCGTTTTCTCGGGATGGCTGGCTACTACCGTGCGTTTTGTAAAAATTTTTCAGACATTGTGGCACCGTTGACAAGTTTAGTTAGCCCAAAAATTCCTTTTAGATGGTCAGAAAAATGTCAGTCTGCCTTTGAAGCTGCAAAAGCCATCCTCTGCAGTGCCCCTGTGCTTGTAGCACCAGATTTTACGCGTCCGTTTAAAATCGATGTGGATGCCAGTGGCTCTGGTGCAGGTGCAGTGTTACTGCAGGAGGATGCGCGTGGTGTAGATCATCCCATTTGTTATTTCTCCAGAAAGTTCAAAAAACATCAGCTGATTTACAGCACAATTGTAAAAGAAGCCCTTGCGCTCTTATTGGCATTACAACACTTCGAGGTGTACATTGGATCCAGCTCTGTGCCAACTGTCATTTTCTCTGACCATAACCCACTTGTTTTCCTTACTCAGATGCGGAATAGCAACCAGCGCCTTATGCGTTGGTCTTTGATGATCCAAGATTTTAATCTTGAGATTAGGTACAAAAAGGGTAAGGACAATGTCTTGGCTGATGCTCTCTCGAGAACGTAAGTATCAAACATTTTTAGGGGAAAATGTTTGATTTATTTGGGTGGGGAGGTGTGATGACCCTGGGTCATATTTTGTTGTTTTTGTTTATGTTGAAGAAATTTTGTCTCTCCTCCTCCTCCTCCTGTGAGTGTGTGTGCGTGTGAGTGGGTGTGGCCAGCAGTGTCAGTGTCTGTGTCTGTAGATCTGCAGCAGTGATTAGATCCTGGTGCAGACAGAGGCTGATTGGACTGCTGGGATTGCTGCCACCTGAGAGCCTGAATGAGGAGGCTACAAATACCAGCTGCTGAATCCTGCTCACTCTCTCCAGATCCAGCCACCCTCAGTGAAGCAGCCTGCTACCAGTTGTCTTCGTGTTTTGTGCTTTGGAGTTAGGGGCGGGCAGCCCAATTTGTTAAGAGTTTTGTTAATCGTTTTTGTTATCATAGGAACCCCAGTTTAGAGTTTGTTTATTAATTTACAATTTTATGTTACTGGGAATTTTATGTTAACTTTGTTACTCGGTTCGAGAAAAATAAACCTTGTTGTAAACTTTTGAGGAGTTTTCAGGCTGACTTCATTGAGAGTGACTGAATCCAGAGCAATATCATGTTGTGTTCATGGTTCCCCTAGACTAGGGACATAACATGGAGCCAGGAAAGTTAAAGAGGAAATGGGAAAACTTGAAGCAGAAATACAAAGTAAGAATGAAGAAGCTTCTGTCTCCAGGGGTGGTCGACCTCCAAAAATACCTGACATTCTGATAAATAACTCATGACAACCGTTTGTGTGCCATTCAGGAACTTAATGCTACGGCCACACCGGACGCGAATTGGCGAATTTTAACACGCGTAAAGCCTGTGAGGCGCCGCGCTTAACGCCCGAAGCTGGACGCTGGACATTTTGGCAAGCTGTGGGATGACGCGCGTCCGGGCGCATGCGCAGTAGAGAGCCGGAGCCGGTCAGACTCAGTGATGACCCGTGCAGGCAAATCCAGCTGGAAACGAATATTTACAGAACTTGCCTTCAAAACCTGTCTCCTCAGTGACTTTCACCCAAGCCTGCTCCTTTTGTTCCAGTCTCTGTAGAGGACACACGCCGAGTAGTTTAGCTCTGGATGATAGCAAACAGCGCAGATAAACCTCTCCTTCATCTTTGAGAGGGGGTTTAAGCAGGAGCAGGAGGCCGGGGCGTCACACGTCATTAAATCAAACCTGTCTGTCTCCTCAGTAACTTCACCCAAGCCTGCTCCTTTTTGTTCCGGTCTCTGTGGAGTATACAAGCCGAATAGTATAGCTCCGAATGATAGCAAACAGTGCTGATAAACCTCTCCTCCATCTTAGAGAGGGGCTTGAGTGGGAGCAGGGGGCCACGGAGCGTCACACGTCATCAAATCAATATTTTCAACTCGAGCGTCGAGGCGTTTGGGGCGTCAAAACGCCTCGACGCTCCAAACGCGCCGCGCCAAACGCCTCCAACGCTCCAGACGCGCCGCGCCAAACGCCTCCAACGCGCCGCCCGGGGCGAATTTGCGTCAAGACGCGTGTTTGCATTGACTTTGTATGTAATCTCGACGCGCGTCGACGCAAATTCGCGTCCGGTGTGGCCGTAGCATAAGGCTCCAAGGACAGGGATCAGTACAGAGGGAGGAGAAGCCACCGCTGCATCCTGGAGGTGGTTTAACCTTATGGATGAGGCCTTGGGCCGGAGGCCGAGTATTTCCCCTCCGGTTGTCATTGACTCCTCCAACCAGGATGAAGTGGTGGCTTCTCCTCCCTCTCTGGAGGCAGGGACACCATCTAGAAAGAGGAGGAGGCCAGAATGGGTCAATGTTTTGCGCCAGGTGACGGAGAGGGACGAGGAGAGAGAGAGGCTATGTTTGGAGAGAGAAGAAAGGAGAGAGAGAAAGGCCCTGGACAGAGAGGAGAGGAAAGAGAATGAGCGTCTAGAACGAGAGGAGAAAATGCACAGAGAGCAGCTAGAGCGAGAGGAGAAGAGGGAGAGGGAGAGGTTGGAAAGGGAAGATAAGAGAGAGAGAGAGAGCAGCTCGACAGAGAAGAGAAGAGGGAGAGAGAGTGGAGGGAGTGGTTGGAGAGGAGAGAGCAGGAGAATGCTGTGAGGGAGGAGAGGAGACAAAAGGATTTGATGGCAATCATTGAAAAAATGCTCAAGTAGTTGTGAATGTAATAAAGTTGTATTGTGTACGATTTCTGTTGTTAATGTTGTAGATTTTTGTACCAGACAACCACCGTCAAGTTTGCAAAGGATTAAAAACGGCGAATTAAATAAAGATAGAGGACACCGGATTGTAGTGGCAGCTTGTCATATTCAAACAGGAAAAGAACAAAGAGGAACAAAGAACAGTTAATAAAAAGTACTGAGAACCTGAACCCAAAACATCATTAGACTATTTACAATACATCAGAGAATCGTTATATTTACAGGGAAATTTAAAAAAGAATGCTTATTGGTAAGAAAATATGTACATGTATAACTGGATATCAATGATCAATTTAACCTGATAATATACATTTCATATGTATATTATATATGTATGTGTGTGTATGTGTGTGTACAATTCCTTAGAAGGGCTAATATTCGTGATCATGCAAAGCAGGAATGGCAGCCCCAGGACCAGAAATTTGGGCTGCCAGCCTCTCCCTCAAGTTGTCCCCTGGCTCTTGGTCTTCCTGCTGTACATCCTCATCTCCTGGGTTGGCCCCCTCCTCCATCTCTGGCTCCACCAAATCCCCATTGTGGATGGAGAGGTTGTGGAGGAAAGCACACGAGGACACCACCAATGGTACAAAGGTGGGCTTGACCTACAGGGAAAAAATATATAACTTAGCCCTTAGAATTAATGATCTTATTCTCTTGTTTTATTGTGCTCTATTTCTTTTTCATATCAGCTGTTCAGTAGTTTTCTAATATGTTTAGACTCACAAATGAATGCTTTCTCTCACCTCCAGAGCCTTGAAGAAGATACTTCTCCACCGTGTCTTCATCATACCGATAGCCCTCTCCACCACACACCTGGCCCTGGAGTGATGCCTGTTGTATCGCGCCTGGACAGGGTTTTGGACCGGCTCTCTATCTGGTGTCAGAAGGCTTATTGGAGCCGAAAGGCAGGGATAGCCCCCATCCCCCAGGATGTACCAGCCATAGGGGGGGTAAAGTTTGTGGACCTAAATATTGCTCCACCGCAGGACCCTGGCATCATGAACAGAACCAGGGAGTCCTGCGAAAAAAGGTGATGTTAATTAATCGAACATGGTATAAAAATAGATTCTGTGTATGATAACACTCAAACTTATTTGATAATTAATGATAACTGTCCTTACCAATAATTACACAGATTAGAGTTACAAGGTAAGTACAAATTCCTCATTTACTAATACATGTCAAAGTCAGAAAGATCCCCCCTCCAACAAAATAAAAATATGAAGTAGAGATTCAAGAATAAACTAAATAACACGTAAGGTGTTGAGTTCTGTTGAAGTTTTGGATGAGCTACATTTTACTCTTACTTTGTATTTCCTGTTGTATCACCTTACATTTGTGTCCTTAACATTGTTTGCTTCAGTTTCGTTTCAGAGGTACCTGAAACACCTTTTCCTGGGTAATTCCAATGGACTATAAAACTTAATCTGTCCTATATTCTGTATGCAAATAAGTAAATAGTAAACTTTATTTAATATTGTACTTTATAAATACCTGTAAATATATTCAGGAAGCGGCCCTTGTGATCACAGACCACCTGCAGCTGAATGGAATGGAAAAGTTTCCTATTGCAAAACAAAAAATGCAGTCATCAGCAGTTGTAAATACAGATAGAATTAAAATGTCATTGTTTATATATTATAAATTTCCATTTTGTATACAGGTTACCTGTTAAGATAATCTTCCTTGTTTGCTGCAGGTGGCTTGATTCTAATGTGTGTCCCATCAATGCTCCCAGCCACCTTGTTGAAGGCACGAAAGCCAGCAAGGTGGGCAAAGCCTTCCCCTATGCCCTCCAGCTCAGCAGCAGACGGGAAGGAAATCCCCCTCTTAAGTATCCCCATGATGCTGCCTGCCACCCGGTGGAGCACATCATGAACTGTAGTGATGGTGACATCAAAGGCCTCTGATGTCACCCGATAGGAGGTGGCGCTGGCCAGCCAGTACAGGAAAATTCCTACCTCCAGGTCCTTTCCCCAGCCATGACTCTTACTATACCCCAGGCACTCAACCAAAGCATTGACTGTTTGTCTAGACAAACGAAAATCTTTTTTTAAATCCCCCCTCCCATGTAGAGCCGGACAACAGGACTGTGGGCATTGAGTTGGAGGTACTGTCCACGAAGCCCATGCTGTGAATGTAAGGACAATATTAATGAAGTTGTGTAATGTTGTCAAAATGTATGAGTAGTAGATTTGACATTTTTTCTGAGATTTTTTTAAGTGTATTGTTTACTGTTCATTGTTTTTGTACAAAGCTGGACTAACATTTGAATAAAATGTTTTAAATAAGCATATTTGCTCAGAGTATTGGTGTTATGACAGTATTTTTCAGTATATTTAATCATTAGTTTACTTCTGCTTCCTGTCTTAACCCCAAGCTAACCCTTAAAACAGGGTGTACAAAAAAACTTGCCTTTAATGTAATTTACTGGTATTAATCTCTGATTTCATTGGTCTGGCCTGCCTCATATCAAATTAGGTTGTATGTGGCCCCCGAATCTGAAAGCAGTTCGACGCCCCCTGGTGTAAAACATCAAATATAAATGAGGAACTTACGTCATACTCATTTTGTAAGAGGGCCACCAAAAGATTCCTCCTTCTGGCAGCCTGTCTTCTTCTCCGTCTGGCGGCATTATTTGTGTAAACCATTGACAAGTATGACATTTTCTGATTTGTACTGTATTTCTCCTCTATATCTCAATCTCCTCAAATTTTCCAGCTTCTCCTCATTCTTTGTACTGTACTGTGCGCGTGATGTTTATTGTTGATGTTTTTTTTTCTTAAGTGGCCGTGATATGCCGTCACGAAAAATACACAAAAGAAATCCTCATCATCTCCACCACTGAAAGTTAATATAAAAGGCTCTGTCTGGCAATATATTTGCAGATAAGTAACTCGTGGTTTGTTTATTTTGTACATTTTCAATAAAGTTTTTTTGGGGAAAAAGTCAGCCGTAGCCAACTTCCGGTTTCTTCAAACTGAAAACCAGCGTAACATACTACAAAATTAACCCAAGTGAACAGTCATACTACATACTAGATTCCAGTGTAGTATGTAGTAGGCACTGCCTACTACATACTACACTGGAATCTAGTATGTAGTAGGCGAATTCGAAAACGGCCTATGTCCATATGTGGACTGATGGGATCACCAAAGCAGCACCAGAGGAACGTCCTTTGATCCAGAGGTCCAATCAGCAGCGAGGGAAGATCAAAGGAACATGTTCTGCCTCCTCCCCCTCGTTGCCATAGTAACTGTTAAAGAATGGTGCTGCATTAGTCTGCCTGTGTCAGGCCAACTGTAATAATCAGCCTTTGCATGTGAGACCCTGCACTCTGCAGTCAGCTGGCTACAGACCAAACACCCTCAGGCCCTCCTCCTCATCTCTGGGGACTTTAATCACACCTCTCCATCCTCCACTTTGCCCACTTTCACCCAGTATGTCACCTGCCACACCAGAGACAATAAAATACTGGACTTACTGTATGCAAACACCAAGGATGCATACAAGTCATCACCCCTCCCTCCCCTGTGGAGATCAGACCACAACCTGGTTTATCTCCAGCCCGTGAACAAACCACGTTCAGGACTGTACGGTGCTTTTCCCATGTTCAGCATGGGAAAAGAAAGAACTAATGAAATTTTGGACTATCTTCATTAGTTACCAAGCAGATCTCCATCTGTGAAGAGTGTCTGTCATCCTCAGTATCTGTGACAGACGTAGGACTTTCTTCATTTGGTACTCTATAAAGAGGTTGCTTTAAATTTTACAGTATTATACTGGCAACAAGATGCACGTCTAATGAGGAGGACTTCCTCATTAGAAGTGCATTCAAACTCATTAACCAGGGTCTCTTTCCTGGATTTCATGGACTTTGGTATCCTGGGCATAATGTTACAAAGTACTTGCCACATGTTTTGTGCGATGATCCTCACACTCCGGGGAAAAGCTTTCTCACAGTCCTCCAAGCTAGAGAGCTAGTTGTTCACCCTCTCTGTAACCTCATCAACTCTGAGCTCTGTCAGTATCTGTGTGCTCGAGCTCTGGATGTCACCCTTAACACCCATCTTCTCAGTCAATGTCTGTGCTATGATGCTGCCCATGTCTCCAAGACACTTAGACACCTGGTCCTTTGGCACAAACATAATGCTCGCACCATCACTCTCACACTGCAAGAGCTCAAAGATGTGTGTTGCTGCAACATCGATTAATTCCAAACACATCTCCGTCAGTTTGGGTTTTGTTCTCGGGTCCAGTGATCCAGCCTCTAGATTAAGCCACTGCATGGATGTCAGGCGGACGCCTGAGTAGGTCCTTGTTGACCAAAATGTTGGTCTGTGTACTTGCCTCTGTGTTGTTCATTGTTCTTGCTCTGATGTTGAATTAAGTCTGCACAATCCTGATCTTACTTATATAGACATATCAGAGTCTATGTCCATATATGGACTGATGGAATCACCAAAGCAGCACCAGAGGAACGTCCTTTGATCCAGAGGTCCAATAAGCAGCAAGGGAAGATCAAAGGAACATGTTCTGCCTCCTCCCCCTCGTTGCCATAGTAACTGTTAAAGAATGGTGCTGCATTAGTCTGCCTGTGTCAGGCCAACTGTAATAATCAGCCTTTGCATGTGAGACCCTGCACTCTGCAGTCAGCTGGCTACAGACCAAACACCCTCAGGCCCTCCTCCTCATCTCTGGGGACTTTAATCACACCTCTCCATCCTCCACTTTGCCCACTTTCACCCAGTATGTCACGTGCCACACCAGAGACAATAAAATACTGGACTTACTGTATGCAAATACCAAGGATGCATACAAGTCATCACCCCTCCCTCCCCTGTGGAGATCAGACCACAACCTGGTTTATCTCCAGCCCGTGTACGAACCACTTTTCCATAGGCAGCCAGCTGTGACCCGCGCAGTTAAGAGATGGTCTGAGGAGACTGAAGAGGCTCTGAGGGTCTGTTTTGAGTCTACTGTGTGGAAGGAGTTCTGTGATCCTCACAGGGAGGACATCGACAACCTCACAGACTGTATAACGGATTACATTAACTTCTGTGTGGAGGACACTGTACCCACCAGGACTGTACGGTGCTTTTCCCATGTTCAGGACTGTACGGTGCTTTTCCCATGTTCAGAATGGGAATGGAAGGAACTAATTCAAATTTGGACTACCTTCATTAGTTACCAAGCAGATATTCTTCAGTGAAGAGTGTCAGTCATCCTCAGTATCTGTGACAGATGCAGGACTATCTTCATTACATACCAAGCAGATCTCTGTCTGTGAAGAGTGTCTGTCCTTAGTATCTGTGACATATGTGGGACTATCTTCATAAGGTACCAAGCAGATCTCCATCTGTGAAGAGTGTCTGTCATCCTCAGTATCTGTGACTGATGTAGGACTATCTTCATTAGATAAGATGAAGATACTAAGATCCACTCTGGACTCAATTGCTCCACTGAGACAAAAACGTATTAAACATCAGAGGACAGCCCCTTGGTTTAACTCAGAAACTCGTACACTTAAACAAACAACCCCTAAATTAGAGAGAATGTTGCGCTCTGATGAAAGTGAAGAGTCCCGCATACTTTGGTGAGAGAGTCATAATAACTACATGAGAGCCTTAAAACATGCTCGAGCTGCCTACTACTCCTCACTTATTGAAGAAAATAGAAACAACCCTAGATACCTCTTCAGCACTGTAGCCAGGCTGACACAGAGTCAGAGCTCAATTGAGCCTGTGATTCCTCTAACCCTGAGCTGTGAGGACTTTGAGCTTTTTCAATGATAAAATTCTGAAAATTAGAGATAAAATTAGCAACTCTCTATCTCCAGCTGAACCTGTCGTACCTCTAAATGGGGTAGTAGTCAGACCTGAGTTAGACAGTTTCTCTTCGATTAGCCTTCAGGAACTAAATTCTCTGGTCTCCTCCTCTAAATCATCAACCTGCCTTTTAGACCCGATTCCAACTAAACTGTTCAAAGAGGTCTTCCCTCTAGTTTGTCCATTGTTGCTGGAGACAGTAAATATATCTCTATCAACAGGCTACATACCACAGTCTTTTAAAACAGCAGTAATCAAACCCCTCCTTAAAAAAACCTAACCTCGATTCAGGAACATTAGCTAACTACAGGCCTATTTCTAACCTTCCATTTGCCTCAAAGATCCTGGAGAAAGCAGTAGCTGATCAGCTAGGTGACTTCCTTCAAGACAATAGCCTGCTTGAGGACTTTCAGTCAGGATTTAGAGCTCATCACAGCACAGAGACTGCTCTAGTTAAAGTAACCAATGATCTACTTTCAGCTTCAGATGAAGGACTTCTCTCTGTTCTTGTTTTGTTAGATCTTAGTGCTGCTTTCGACACCATTGACCATGATGTTCTTATACAGAGATTAGAGATGTTACTTGGGATTACAGGGACTGCCTTAAATTGGTTTAAGTCCTACTTATCCAATAGATATCAGTTTGTACACGTGAACAACAAGTCCTCTGTGTACACTAAAGTAAGTTACAGGGTTCCTCAAGGTTCAGTGCTGGGTCCAATTCTCTTCTCTATATATATGCTTCCCCTTGGTGATATCATGAGGAAATACTCTGTTAATTTTCACTGCTACGCTGATGATACACAGCTTTATGTATCACTGAAGCCAGGTGAGACAAACCACTTAGACAAACTAGATGCCTGTTTAAAGGACATCAGAACCTGGATGGCCAGAAATTTTCTTCTTCTTAACTCAGACAAGACAGAGGTCATTGTGCTGGGCCCTCGACACCTTAGAGAATCCTTTTCTAGTGATTTAACTGCCATAGATGGCATTAGCCTGGCACCAAGCACAACTGTTAGAAATCTAGGAGTACTATTTGATCAGGATTTATCCTTTAACTCCCACATAAAGCAAATTTCAAAAACAGCCTTTTTTCATCTTCATAGCATCGCTAAAATCAGGCCTATCCTGTCCCAGAGCGATGCTGAAAAGCTAGTCCATGCTTTTGTTACCTCTAGACTGGACTATTGTAATTCTCTGCTTTCTGGCTGTCCCAGCAAGTCACTTAAGATGCTTCAGCTGGTCCAAAATGCTTCAGCACGTGGACTGACTAGAACTAGTAGAAGAGACCACATTACTTGTGATAAGGACGGCAGAATTACTCGTCGAACGGACGTTCCTTTCCCGAGTTTTGTGGACACTTCTTCAATTTCCCAAAGATAAACTGGAAAAACGTCCCAAACCTGAATGACCTAATGACAGTTTCTACTCAAAGTAAGTAATAGTGATCTGTCGGAGACAAATAAGCAGAGTAGAGGAGGCTGTTTGTTGATCATAACAGTGCTGCATTCATTATACTGTGTAACCGAATGCCCTCATTATGCAGAGGAATACGGTGAAAGCTGAGTTCTCCATGATGCACATCTGTTTCTGAATCAAGGGAAGCATCACAAAAACCCATCTCAGAAATATTTGTCTAATAATGTGCTTTTAATTAGTCTAAAACAGCCATTAAAAATAGCTAGCTAACTACGGCGGAGTGATTTAGCGGAGGGACACATGAGTGAGTCAGCTTAGGTCCGGATAAACTTTATATTTCCGAAAGATTAATGCACTTCAAAAATTTTCTATGTAGCGTACTCTTAAACTGTGGTATTACTTTTTGATTTGAGTTCTTGTAGGCAGAGAAAATAGCCTTTAACTCCGGTACGGTACTTTTCTATTAGCATCTTTTTCTTCGTCACCGATGTTTACAGACTGTGGCTTTCTGGTGGAGAGGAGAGAACTTTCTACAGTATCTAATGTCCTTAGTGACCATATGGAGCTCATACAACCCCACTTCAAAAATACTGAACTGTCCCTTTAAGGCTCATATATGTCCTGACATGCTGTTTTCCATTTCTTTCAGAGTAACGATTTCTAACATCAAGAGGGAGATTATTTCACAGTGTTTGTATTCTGTCCCTGATACGTGTACCATGTACGCACCACTGACAGATAGCTAACAGACAGGATTCAGAGAAAGTCCAACACGGTTTCTCTTCTTTCCATTCTTTATGTAAAACTGTAACAAATACAAATTTGCAGAAGTCTCAGATACAAACAAACACAATTTAAATGAATCTTCATTACTTATGTGCACATGTCTCGACAGAAGCTACATTCAGCTTTGCTTAATATTCTGTTTTTAACTCTAGCATTTTCCATCTTAAACATATGAATTTCAAATTATATCTATGCACATTTAGGCAAAAACACAGAGAAATAAAGGAACTTACAAGCAATGCGTCTCCAAGGCACAAACGAGAAAAGAAAGAGGAGAGGAGCTTCCTAGCTAACCGCATGGAGAACACTGAGCTTCCAGCTTTTCCTTCTGGTTGGTTTAAGTCATGTGATCTCAACTGACCACTCAGAGAACATTAATAATCAATGCTATGTTATCCTCTAAACTGCCACAAGGTGGAGCAAAATACAATAAATATCAAGACACAATGTGTCATGACACTCCCCGTCTGGTATTAATTAGATACCACCATGCAACTAACTGAAAAAAGGGAAATGTCTACAGAAAACATCAAAATATCGGTCTTCAGGTGACATAAGAAATACGGTGTCTGAGACAGGTCTGAGGAACGTTTTGGCTGTCCCGTGTCTTGCAACCCTTAGCTCCACTTTTCTGACTCTCCCATCGCTGCCGGGAAACGTCTTGATCACGAGAGCCATGGGCCAGTCGTTGCGCTTGACTTGAGAATCTTTAAGAAGGACAACATCACCTTCCTTCAAATTTGGTCGGTCTTTTTGCCATTTGCTTCGGCTCTGAAGCGTTGCCAAGTATTCACGCCTCCATCTGCTCCAGAAAATATCAGCAAGATGCTGCACCTGCTTCCATTGTTGTCTGTGGAGGTTAGACTCTGTGAAGTCGCCTGGAGGGGGAGAGAGCGTGCAGACCTTCTGAGTTAAGAGCATAGCTGGCGTCAACAAGAAAGGTGACTCTGGATCTGTTGAGATAGGAGTAAGAGGCCTTGAATTAACGATTCCTGTGACCTCTGCCATTAGGGTAGACAGCACATCATGTGTTAAGTGAGAGGGGCTGGTCTGCTGCAGCATGGAATCTAGTATGCGTCTAGAGACACCTATCATCCGCTCCCAGGCTCCTCCCATGTGGGATGCGTGAGGTGGATTGAAAATCCATGAACAGCCCTCTTCACTAAGGTACTTCTTCACGCTGGGTCCATGGGGGTCAGACAGCAGGATTCCCAGGTCTTTACAGCCCCTACAAAATTGGTCCCACAATCTGAGCGAATCTGCTTGGCAGGTCCTCGCAGAGCAAAAAAACGTCTTAAGGCGTTGATGAAGGTGGAGGAGTCCATACAGTCAATCAACTCAATATGTATGGCACGAGAGCTCATACAGGTGAAGAGAACAGCCCATCTCTTACTTTGCGCCTGTCCACCTCGTGTACGTCTTGCAACAATGGTCCACGGACCAAACACGTCCAGTCCAACATGCGTGAATGGTGGTTCAGTGCTCAGGCGATCTATGGGTAAGTCCGCCATCTTCTGTTCAGTTGCCTTCCCACGAAGCTTGTTGCATTTCACACACTTGTGAATGATGCTGTTGATACGCTTTTTTCCTCCAACAATCCAATAACCTGCAGTGCGAACAGCACCCTCGGTGAACATACGACCCTGATGCTTAACTCGGTCATGGTAATGTTCCACAAGAAGTTTTGCAGTGTAGCTGGAGCCTGGAATAATCACAGGATACTTCTCTTTGAGGTCCAATGCAGCATGCTTAAGTCCACCTCCTATCCTGAGGAGACCTTCACCGTCCAGGTAAGGGTTCAGTTTCTTCAGGACACTGTTCTTTGGAATGTCTTTCCCACTGGCAATACAAGCAAGCTCTTCTTCGTAAGCTTCTCTTTGCACACTTTTGATTATGACAGCTTCCGCTTGCTGCAGTTCTTCCACTGTGCGAGGCTTTGAGCAGAGGTGCCATGACCTACAGGTTCTGTCGTGAACATCTGTTGCTTTGAAAGACTGGCCAATATGTATTAGCAAAGCTGTGGCTCTCACTAGTGACCTCCACGAAGAGAATCGCTCAAAACGTTGGGATCCTAGATAGGTGCTTCCAGTAGATAGAGTGGTAGTGAGTGAACGGACTTCCACATCTGTGCCTGGATCAATGAGGTCGAACTCTTCCTCTTCTGAAGATGGGTCTTTTCCAGTTTGCAAAAGGAAAGCAGGTCCTGTGAGCCAGGTGGTGGAGCTTAACTGAGCTGCTGGTACAGAGCGAGTGGTGTGGTCTGCAGGGTTGTGTCTTGTAGAGACATAATGCCATTGTGTCGGGCATGAGACCTTCCTGATACGCTGCACTCGATTGCTGACATACATGTAGAAACGCCTTGTTTGATTATGAATATAACCAAGAACGACTCTGCTATCTGTGTAAAACTCGACAGCATCTGGGATGAAATCCAGTTCACTTGTGATTGTCTCTCCTATCTCTGCAGCCAGAACAGCAGCTCCAAGTTCCAATCTGGGAATGGTATGAGCAGCTTGTGGAGCTAGTTTGGCCTTACCAAGGACAAATCCGACGTGACATGTTCCATCTCTGTCGATGACACGGAGATATGCTACCGCAGCAACCGCCTTAACAGAAGCATCTGAGAAAATATGAAGCTCCTTTCTCAGAGCTGTAGAGAGGGTGGTGGGAGCGTATGGTCTTAGTATCTCCAACTGTTCGAGATCGTGTAACGACTTCCTCCAGGTGTGCCATTGTTCTTGCTTTTCCTCAGGACACGGAGAATCCCAGTCAAGAGCCTCACTTGATAACTCTCGTAGCAGGAACTTTCCCTGAATGCTGATGGGTGCGACGAACCCAAGTGGGTCAAAGAGACTGTTGACAGTAGCGAGTATTCCTCTACGTGTAAATGGCTTCTCAGTGTCAGCTACACGGAATGTAAATACGTCCCTTTTCAGATCCCAGCTTAGTCCGAGACTGCGTTGGATAGGAGCAGGATCGTTTTCCAGGTCGAGATCCTTGAGTCCTTTTGCGCGATCATCGATGGGGAACGCTTCCATTACTTCCTTGCTGTTAGAAGCAAACTTATGAAGTCTTAGATTTGAGTCAGCCAGCATCTCCTGTGTCCGTGTTAACAGGTCAATGGCTTCAGCAGGTGTAGGCACTGACAGAAGTCCGTCGTCAACATAAAACTCTCTGTCAACAAAATGTTTGGCATCTGAGCCGTAGTCCTCTTCGCCATGAGCAGCTGCACGTCTGAGCCCATAAATGGCTACAGCAGGAGACGGACTGTTTCCGAACACGTGCACCCTCATGCGGTATTCGATGATCTCTTTGCTGGTATTGTTATCTTTGAACCAAAGAAAACGAAGGAAGTCTCTGCTGTCTTCTTTGACGATGAAACTATGGAACATCTGCTCGATGTCTGCTGTTACGGCCACCAGTTCTCGTCTGAAGCGCAGCAGAACTCCTAATAGACTGTTGTTTAAGTCTGGACCAGAAAGCAGGACATCGTTCAGAGAGATGCCTTGTTTTTGCGCACTGGAGTCAAAGACAACTCTAATCTGACCTGGCTTCTGTGGATGGTATACCCCGAAGATAGGCAGATACCAACACTCTTGGCCTTCTTGCAGAGAAGGGGCAACCTCAGCGTGGCCACGGTCAAAAATGTTATGCATGTAGGAGACAAAGTGAGCCTTCATCTCAGGCTTCTTCTCCAATGTGTGTAGAAGTGACGTAAGACGTGTCAACGCCTGGTCCCTATTGTTTGGGAGCCGCTGGCGTGGTGTTTTAAATGGGAGGGGTGCCACCCAACTGTTGCTGTCATCTATGAACATCTCCCTATTCATAATTTCCAAGAAGAGTCTGTCTTCTACAGAAAGTCCGATTTTGTTGTCGTTCTTTGACTTTTCAAAGATGGTGCTTCCTATGGGACAGCTGTCATAGCTGAGAATGTCGCAGGTTGGAGAAATTTCAGGTGGAGGCTCAGCGCTGAACTTCTCTTTAACACAGAGCCGGTTGGGACATGGAGGGAGAAGAGAAGGACGTCCATTTTCTAGTACATGGGTGCGGTAGGTATTTACAGCTGAAGACTTGTGCACTGATCCTAGGCAGACGTCTCCTACCACGACCCAACCCAAGTCGAGTCTTTGCGCGTAGGGAGTGTTGTTGGGTCCATTCCGTTGCTCCCGCACTTTGTGGACTTGGAGGATGTCGCGACCCAAGAGAAGAAGGATCTGAGCTTCTGGATCTAGTGGAGGAATGCGATGAGCAATAGACCTAAGGTGAGAATGCAACTGCGCTGCCTCAGGAGTTGGTATTTCGGTCCTGTCATCTGGCATATTGTTACATTCGATCAGAGTTGGCAGTTTCACCTTTGTCACTCCGTCTAAGGACTCCACTATAAGACCTGTGGCCCTTCTCCCTGTGGTTTCAGTATCACCTGCACAGGTACGTAGTGTGTATGCTGAGCTTGCTCCCCTGATGTTAAGCAGGTGGAAGAACTCCGTCCTGGCGAGCGACCGGTTGCTCTGGTCGTCTAGGATTATGTAGAGCTTCACTGCTTTCTCTGGGTGGCCTTCTGGATACACTTTAGCTGGGCAGATCTTAGAGCAGGATCGTGAACCTCTTCCATCTCCACAGACTTCAGTACACTTTGCAGTGACGTCAGATTGAGTAGCCTCAGTGTCTCCCTCCCCGCCGTGCTCAGTTGGTGTTAGAAGGGGTGTTCCTGGATGAAGGTCTGTAACGTGACTGTCACTGTCACATTCTTTGCATCTGATGGCTGTCTTGCAGTTTCTGGCCAGATGAGTAGTGCTAGCACAGCATCTGAAGCAAATACCATTTTCTTTTAAGAAGTTCTTACGTTCCTCTAAAGGTTTGTTCCTGAACCCCCTGCAGCGTCTGAGAGGATGGGGTTTCTTATGAAGTGGGCATCTCTTGTCAACATCATCCAAATTACTGCTTGAACTGCTTGTCTGACTCATAGTTTCTGCCGAGACCTCTGTCTTGTGGGTGTAGACTGTGCTTCTCCCTTGCCTTTTTGCTGGTTGCTCCACTTTTGTCAAACTTTGTGGTCCTGACAAAAGAGCAAAACTTGGATCATTGCGTGTTCTTGCCTCTCTGCAGACAAAGTCACAGAAGAACGAGAATGGAGGAAAGGCGACCTTATGTAGAGCTTTGTACTGAGAACCTTGAGCCATCCACTTCTCTTGAAGACTGTAAGGTAACTTGTCAACGATGGGTGCTACGCCACGTGCGGTGTCAAGATAGGCTAGCCCGGGTAAGAAACCTTCGTATTTAGCAGACTCCACTTCCTGCAGGAGGTCTCCAAGCTCTCGGAGTTTGATGGCGTCTTTGTTACTGACCCTTGGAAAATTGTCAATCCTGTCAAAGAGAGACTTTTCAACTACCTCCGGGGAACCATAGCAGTCTTCTAAGCGTTCCCACACCTTTAAGAGGCCTTTAGTAGGATCTCCTACATGCACAGCTCGAATCCTTCTCACATGACGTGCTGACTGCTCTCCCAACCATTTTTAAAGAAGGTCCAGCTGCTCACTAGCTGATAACTGCAACCCATCTATGGCGTTCATGTAAGAGGACTTCCACGCCCAATAGTTCTCAGGACGATCATCAAACTTGGTGAGTCCTGAGTTAATAAGCTCACGTCGTGCTAGGTACCTAGCGACATCACCCATATTGTTGTCTCTATCGAGCGGTGGCTGTGGTGTCATAGGTGAGAAAGTGAATGGAGGGGCTGGCGAGATGTGATGAGCCGCTGGTGTTGATTTCTGAGGTTGCTGTGTTTCATCATCGTCAAGCATTTCACCAAAAGCTGTAACATTTCGAGCTGTAGAGCGGTGCTGCCTCAGCGGTGTTCCAGGTCTAAGTACATGAATGACTGGTTCTCTGGGTGGTTGATATGGCTCAACCCCTACAGGAGTTGTTGATCCCAGCTGGGACTGGCTCTCGATGTAGTCCCGGACGCGTTCAGAGACCCCACCTGGTTCTGAGTTCCTCTCCCCACGCTCACTTTCTGCTGCTGCCTCCAATACCTTTGTCTCAGCGATGGCTGCTGCTACTTCTCCATCATGCTTTATTGTTGCTAAAGTTGCTTCTAAAGTTGCCTCTGTCACTTTGAGTTTAGCCTTTTCAATCATGACTTCGGATTCCTTTTTGATGAATTCAGCCTTGGCTCGGGCAGCCTCCAGCTTAGCACGAGCCTTGGCAGCGGCTGCACTAGCTGATGAGCTGTGTGATCCACGTGTTGATATAGAGGCTATGGATCGTGTTTCGAATGCTTTGCTTTGCTCCAATGCATCTTCACTCTTTAGTGTTTTCTCCGCCATCGTGTATTGCTGATGCCGTCCAGGCGTATGAAGCGTGACGATGAGCAAAGAATGCTTGAGGTGAAGCTTGCTTTCTTTGAATTGTTATGCCAGTTGTAGGTTGCTTTTTTACTATTCTGTCCCTGATACGTGTACCATGTACGCACCACTGACAGATAGCTAACAGACAGGATTCAGAGAAAGTCCAACACGGTTTCTCTTCTTTCCATTCTTTATGTAAAACTGTAACAAATACAAATTTGCAGAAGTCTCAGATACAAACAAACACAATTTAAATGAATCTTCATTACTTATGTGCACATGTCTCGACAGAAGCTACATTCAGCTTTGCTTAATATTCTGTTTTTAACTCTAGCATTTTCCATCTTAAACATATGAATTTCAAATTATATCTATGCACATTTAGACAAAAACACAGAGAAATAAAGGAACTTACAAGCAATGCGTCTCCAAGGCACAAACGAGAAAAGAAAGAGGAGAGGAGCTTCCTAGCTAACCGCATGGAGAACACTGAGCTTCCAGCATTTCCTTCTGGTTGGTTTAAGTCATGTGATCTCAACTGACCACTCAGAGAACATTAATAATCAATGCTATGTTATCCTCTAAACTGCCACAAGGTGGAGCAAAATACAATAAATATCAAGACACAATGTGTCATGACAGTTTGAAAGCTGGTCAGGATTCTCTTCAAGGCCTCTTATGTTGGAAAACACAGGAGAAGATGGGACCCTTTGATTTGACAACCCATTCTCCTGAGATACACACATGGTCTGGTCACCTACACAGCAAACAGAGCAGCTGATCAGTCACAGACAAACACTCACCTGTCGCCTGCACAACAGTTCCTGCTGGTTGAATGAGAGCAATGCTTTAAGCTGGTGGAAGGTGGAACTCCATTGTGTGGTCACAGCAGTTGGGATCCCTCACTGGCAAAACTTCTCTTCAAATGCGTCTTTGAAGGAGGTAGATACGGTGGCCAAGACACGCCACCTCTGCAAATAAAAGTACCTGCAAAAAATAAAGAAACGCAGCAAACAAAAACATAAATGCTGCTGCAAATAAAATTAACCCAGCAAATAAAAATACATGCTGTTACAAATTTAAAAAAAACGCCACTGGGGACTATTTTTGCAGACGCACCGGCGTTTTGTGAGAGGAGACGAAGAAGAAGAAAAAGATAGAGAAGTTGAAGTTCAAGACGAAACAAGAACAGGAGTGCATATTGTTAAGCCAAAGAGAAAGTGAGTGAAAATGCTAGTGTTTAATGTCGCTCTGTGTACTTTTATTGTGTTGTTTGGTTAGGCCGTGTAGCCCCAGGTTTGATGGTTTGACGTTGAACTGGGGGATGCCGGTGCACTGTTAGCATCGGCTATTACAGAGAAACACAGTGTTTGGCTGCAGTAAGTCTACTAAAGAGAGGAGAACCGAGTTGGGTAACTTTAATTGAATATTAAAAAACACCGTTACACACGCCACCGCACATTCTGACTCAAGGGCAGTTTCTACCCCACATAAACTCAGCTAACAACCATGCTAACAACAGGTATTGAGAGCCCGAAACAAAAACACATTCGAGTGGAAACAACTGACAGCTACATAGTTCCAACAACTTATTACTGCCAGTGTTGTTTTTATGATTAATAAGCACGCTAACAATAATCTAAGGCATGGGTAACAGCAGACATTGGATGAATGTGAAATTGAAGCTGTGTGGGGTGGCCAGGGACTTTCGAGAAAGTACCATGATGTCAGATTGAGGTACAGATAGCCCAGAACGAAAACAAATCAGGGTGGAAACAATTGACTACTAAAATGTTTATGCTAGTGAAGTCCAAAGCAACCTAATAATACTTCATTTTTTTTCCTTGCAGATCATAATGTATTGTCCTTTTTGTGGACACCAGCAGGCTCCAAAAGCAGCGTTTTGCTGCTCATGTGGGAAGGACATAAAGTTCCTGTATGATGTCGATGACAAACCTAGCACAAGTGAAGGTAATGTTTGTTTCTTGTTTTTTTTTTTATTAGGTTTAGGTAATGTACAATCTATATACTTTATGTATATGAATGAGAACACTGTATGCCATCTCTGTTATTTCTTATTGATGATTGATTGGACTCTTATTTGAAGCAGAAGTAAAAGTGTACTGGAGTCATTTCAGACATTTCGAAGTTAAAAAGAGAAGGAGAGACGAGCATCTTTTAAAACGAAAAGAGCACCCTCAAAAGACAACCTGAGGGTTGTGAAGTTAACTTTTTTGCCGATGTTAGAATTATATACAAGCTAATGCTAACATTTGTCCAAAGATGTCATTTTATGCTAACAATTATTCAAACTTATTATGTTAGGGCAGATCAGTTCAGGCATGTTTGTTCAACAGGTCAGATGTTTCGCAAGTCATATAGGTGCCATTGCGATTAGACAGAACCGTGGTTTCAGTTAAGGTCTGGGGGGCCAGTTTCCCCATTTCACATCCTGTAGTTGGTCCTGTGGTTTTGCGAAACTGCAAGAACTTTCGTTGAACTCTTGGTTGAACTTCTGCCTCAAGTCTGACCTTTATCCAGACATTGTGTTTACCTTCTTGACATACATAGCTTATGAAACCAGACATGATCTTAACACGTGACAAGTTAGTACTTCCCAAATCCTGATGTGTATAAGATCTTGTGTATGCTACTGTTCAAAGCTCTTTGTCTGTACATCCCTGGTGAGGTGCAGCACTGAGCCCTCAGCAGCTGAGTATTTTTTATTATTTATGTATGGTCTCACATATTGTCAATAAATGGTTGGCTAACCGATCTAATCTGGACTTGTGCCTTCTTCCAAACTGAACATGAACTTCCAACACCGAGATAGACAAATAGTTTGCCAACAGTCCACTCTGTCATATTTTTATGGTGTCACTGATCTAGTTAAAAGTCATCATCTCTCTCTTTAGATTTCAGTAGGCCTTATGCAGCTGAAAGATGGTACACTGAAGACTGTATGAGGAACAGTGGGCTACTTCCCCTTTTGGTGAGACCAGAGTTGGGTGCTGATGAATTGCAGAGAGCTGCGGAGCAAAAACTGAAGAGCTTCTTCAGTAATTTACATGGCGATCCCTATGTACTGCTCTACCCTGACGGTACAAAGATAACTAATGTACCAGGAACAGAAACACCGTTCACTCTAAAAGAGTACAAGGAGGCTTTGGGAAAAGCATACAAAGCATCACACTCTACATATGTACGGCTGAAGATTTCACCTCTTGCAAGTAATTGTGAAAGAATTGAAAAACAGAGAACAGCTTTTCAAAAATATTTTTGTCCACAAAACTTGTCTGTTGTTCTTGGTAGTCTAAAATCCTCTTCTACCTATTCTTTTATTTCACAGCTCAAGAGACCAACTCTGAGTCCAATGAGTCAGATTCAGAGGTGATCATCATCAGTCCAACCTCTGCAGAATTCAATGCAGCTGATACAGTAGTGAGTGCTACCAGTACATTTGTTGTGTCTAACAGTGCTTATATTGTAAGTTCTGTCTGAAAGTGAAATGTTTCTTGATCTTAAATCAAATCCATGTTTTAGTGATGAAACATGCCAAAACAGCATTTTAAATTATGGTAGATATCGCTGTGTTCTGGCCTACACATATTTTACAAACTCAAGAAAACAACTTTATTTAATGCAGATCCCTGCAGTCATGCTTTTCACTGAAAGTGATAATAATGATCACATTCCTTGTCGCAAATCACACACTCTGTCAGTCATAATAATAGAATTCAATATTTATGTTCAAATTTGTTCAGCTGGGGGTCACGTGATGACGCCGAGTATGATGGCTGCTTAGGTTGGAGGCTCCGGCACCGCTTTCTATGCATTAAGTGAGCAAACGGCTGTAATTCAGTTCCTTCGCTGCCTTGTGTCCAGAAACTGCATGCTATTATCCTGTATGGACAACGATATGCCAAATTCCAGGAAAGCTGACCCAACTGCACCCCAACAACATAGCAGCACCAGGGCTACGTCTAGCCTTAAAGCTAACCAGGCCTCTCTTCCACCACCGGATAAAGAGAGCACAGACGTGTCCATTCCCACTGCTAAAATGCACGAACTTCTCCAGAAAGTGGCGGATGACCAAAAGAAAATCCTGGATGACCAAACTAAACACTTTGCAGATGTTCGCAAGGATGTGTCAGAAACGAGAAGAGCGGTTGTAGCGATGGAAGCTAAACTAGCCGACATGCTAACGAGGCTAACAAGCGCAGAGGCTCGCCTGGACATGCTGGAGGAAGCGGAGAGACAGCGCTGTGACTCCCCCCCGGCTTCAGCTACTGAGGTGGAAAGGCTAAGCGCCAAGCTGATCGAATATGAGGATCGGGATAGACGAGTAAATCTACGTATCTATGGTTTTCCAGAACGTGTTGAAGATAAAGATGCTGTCTCGTTTTTGAAGGCTACTCTTCCCGAAATCCTCCGGGCTGAATTCCAGGGAGGGCTGGATTTGGAACGTGCTCATCGGTCGCTTCTGCCAGCTAAACCCGGGGCTCCCCCAAGGCCTTTCATCGTCCGTTTTCTGAGGTTCCAGCAGAAGGAGCGGGTGAGACAACTTGCCAGAGAAATCGGGGATGTTCGCTGGCAGAATCATAAAATAAGCTTCTATCAGGATTTCTCTAAGGCTACTCAAGAACGTCGACACTCCTTTCTGGAATGTAAACGTCTGCTTCATTCAGCTAAAATCCCGTTTGGCATCGGTTATCCTGCCATACTCTCGTTCACTACACCAAGTGGGATAAAGCACCGTTTTGAAGACCCCAAAAAGGCTTTGAAGTGCATCAAAAACTTGTAACTGATCTTACCCCTGCACTGAGATTCCCCCCTCCCCCCTCTCCGTCTTTGTTTTTATGCACTTTCTCTTTTTGTCCGGACATGGGTAAGACATTGTGATTTGATTCACTCTACATCTTCCTCTCGGATAACTAGTTTAATGTATTTTTAAAGGCTTTTATATTAAAGAGTGGAGATGTTTTTTTTTTTTGTTTGTTTGTTTTTTTTCTTCTTTATCTTATTTCTTCAATCACTTCCTCAATTATATTTTCCTACTGATGTTGGACTGGGGAACGTGCGTGAGGTGGGGGGATATTTATGTTTTTCTTTTTTTTTTTTTTTTTATGATTACCTTAAGGTGCCATTCTATTTTATAAGGCAGTTATTCTAATGTTAAAGAAAATGTTCACACAGCTGTCACTTTGTTCTTTTTGAATTGTGATGGTGCGGAGCCACACTTATGTGTCCTGAAACTCCTGTTTTTCTCTGGGTTACTAATCCAATTGTGGATTTATCAGGAAGGTTTGACAGTTTGTTTTTTCACCTTCCTTTTTCTGTTGGGTATTTTCCATGATCATTGTTTCTTTTTTTTTCTATTTCTGATGGGTTTACTTTATGGATCCAGATTCGTATTGATTAGCTGTTGGTCTAACTCCTTTGCTTTAATATGTTCTCTTCTTGCACAATTTCATAATATATGACTGGGCTTAATCTTATCTCGGTTAACGCTAGGGGCCTTAACAATCCACATAAAAGAACAACTGTGTTAGAATTTTTCCGTAATAAAAGAATCGACTTTGCTATGATTCAGGAAACACATCTTTTGTCTAAAGACTCCAGTCGACTAGCTAATAAGTTTTATCACCCTATTGCAACCTCGTCAGCAGCTACAAAATGTAGAGGAGTTATGATACTTTGTAAACGCAAGCTAAAATTTGATGTGATTGATTCCTGGGCAGATGACGCAGGCCGGATAGCTATTGCCAAAATACGTATGGATGGGAAAAACATTGCATTTATCTCAGCTTATGCCCCCAATACATTTGATGCTGTTTTTTATGAGTTATTAACTAAAACTCTGCTTGACCTCACAGGTTTTTATCTGGTTGTAGGAGCAGATTTCAATGCGGTATGGGACATTAATTTGGACAGGTCAGGTGGATTTGAGAGTAGGGATCAACGTCTTGCATCTGAGGCGCTACGCAGATGGGCATTCTGTACCGGCATGATCGATGTCTGGCGTATGCTCAACCCTTCATTAAAAGATTTTTCATTTTACTCGGGGAGGCATAAATCCTTTTCTAGATTAGATTTTATCTTTGCTTCAAAAGATTTATTTCAAAACACTCAAAATGCTCAGTATATTCCGATTACATGGTCAGACCACAAACCAATATGTTGCTCGGTTATTATTCGTCCATCTCTCTCTAAAGCCCCCAGGTGGCGATTCAATTCTTCTCTATTGCAAGATGAAAAATTCAAAGCGCAGTTTGAAAGTAATTTTAGAGAGTTTCTGGGGTTCAATGTAGGTTCTGTTGCAGATCCAAGGATTCTCTGGGAGGCTGTGAAGGGCTTTATCAGGAGTAACACCACCTTATATGCTTCAACAAGAAACAAGGAGAGAGCAGCAAAATTGAGAGCCTTGGAATCAAAATATGCATTTCTTGATGCTGCCCTGCAACATAATTTTGATAACCGTATAGCCCTACAGAAAGAATTAGTCAAAAAAGAGGTAAATTCCCTGCTTAGGCGTCGCTCGGAATTTCTCATGCACAAAACAAGGCAAAATTATTACTTCAACTCTTCAAAACCCAGTCACCTATTAGCTATGAAACTTCGGACGGACGAGCATTTTGCTGATATTTTTTGTATTAAAGATAAAGAGGGCATCATACAGACTGACCCGAAAGAAGTTAATACTTCTTTTGCTTTGTTTTATCATGAGCTGTATAAATCAGAAACTAATTTCAGTGAACTTACTTGCTATAATTTTTTGAGTAAAATTAAACTACCTTGTCTGAGTAACAATGATGCTGCAAAATTAGATAGCCCTGTTACACTACAAGAATGCGAGGCAGCTGTTCGTGACATGCAGAAAGGTAAATCTCCAGGACCGGATGGCATACCACCCGAATTTTATCTTACATTCTGGCACCTGATTGGTCCTCTATTGTTGGATATGATTCAGTATTCAATCAAAGAGGGATCATTTTCTAGAGATGTTAATTCGGCACTTATATCACTTTTACTTAAAAAAGGAAAGGACCCAGTAGAATGCGCGAGTTATAGGCCTCTTTCACTTCTAAATGCGGATTTAAAGATCTATGCAAAATTATTGGCCCGCCGCCTTCAAATTCATATGACACAATTGGTTCACTGTGATCAGACGGGATTTATAAAATCTAGACTGGCGACAGATAATGTTAGGAGACTATTACATGTCATAGATGGTGTGCAAACCTTAAACTCTTCTGCTGCCATCCTTTCATTAGATGCGATGAAGGCCTTTGACCGCTTAGAATGGCCTTTCCTATGGTCAGTGCTTGAGACTATGGGTTTCGGAATGAATTTCATAAATATGATAAAAGTGCTCTATAAAAATCCAACAGCAGTAGTGATTACAGGCAAAACTAGTTCTCCTCCTTTCCCGATTTCTAGGGGATCAAGACAGGGATGTCCTCTCAGTCCTCTGTTATTTGCTCTCTCTCTCGAACCACTTGCACAAACCATTCGCAGCTCCCCTGCAATTTCTCCCATTACTATTAATAATACCTGTCATCATATCTCATTGTACGCTGACGACATTTTATTATATTTAAATAACCCAGTGCATAGTATCCCACATATATTGACGATTTTTGAAGACTATGGCAGGCTGTCCGGTTTTAAAATAAACTGGCAGAAATCTGCCTTGCTACCTTTAAATTATGCCACAAGCATTGCACCCATTCCTGCTTCTATTCCAGTTACTAAAAATTTTATTTATCTGGGGATTGATATTTACTCCTCTATACAGACAATAATTAAACATAATTTTTGCAATGTTCTTAACAAAATAGTAGCTGATCTGGATAGGTGGTCTAGTATACCAAACTCGCTTCGTGGCAGGATAGCTATTATTAAAATGAATATACTGCCCAGAATCAATTTCTTCAGTTCTATGCTTCCTCTCCCTCCGCCCTCTCATTACTGGAGCAAACTTCAATCAGTAATAACAAGGTTTATTTGGCGAGGTAGACGACCTCGTATCAAACTCAACACAGTACAGCGAGATAGGCAAGTTGGTGGTCTTTCTCTGCCGAACTTTGAATTTTACAAATGGGCCTTCACATTGAGACCTTTACTAACTTGGTTTCAACCCAACACACAGGTCTCTTGGCGGATGTTGGAGGAGAAGATATTAGCTCCATATTCTTTTTCTACCTTTTTGCATTCCAACATTTCACTTAACCAATGCCATCTGAGACATGGTCCTATAATTTCATACCTGCTTTTTATATGGAGGAAGGTTGAGAAGTTAACTGGTTGTTCTTCTGGGTGGGGCCCACATTCTCCAATATTTAACAACGACAAATTGCTGATAGGTGGTCAACCTATTGTTTTTCCTGACTGGGAAAGAAATAATATATGTACACTCGGTGATATTTTTGGAGAGGCAGGTTTACTTTCTTTTCAGGATATATGTGTTAGATTTGGTACACCACGCACTTCCTTTTTTTTTTACTTACAACTGAGGTCAGCTTTAAAGGACGGAGGTGTCTCTTTGACGAGTCCTCTCACACCACACCCATTATTTAAATTTTTGCACTCTGCGAGAAGCACGAGTGGGCTAGTTTCCAGGTTATATGGATTCCTATTACAGCATTCCTATAAACCCCTTATTGTAGATATGATGTGGAGGAAAGATATCCCAGATTTGAGTTCTACATTTAAGTGGGATAAAGTATGGGCTAATGTAAGGTTAGCTTCTAGAAATCCAGATCATCAGCAAATACATTACAATTACATTCACAGGACATATTTAACACCTAGAAAGCTTCATTTAATGAAGGTCATAAACACCCCCATATGCTCTTTTTGTTCTTCTAAAAGTATTGGTAATTTTTTTCATATGTTTTGGGAATGTGCTCCTGTGTTTAAGTTTTGGGAGATGATTGCCTTTAACCTTTCTAAGTTGTTCAATATTACTTTACCATGTTTGCCTGCTGTACTTATTTTGAATGACTTATCTAACCTGCACTTAAATCTGGACAAGAAAAAGGCCTTGCTGGCAGGTCTTACTGCTGGGAAAAAACTGGTGGCCACTCGTTGGAAGCCTCCACACTTACTCTCTTACCGTGCGTGGATTCTGACATACTTGGACATTGCCTATTTGGAGTTATCAATAGCCAGAGTTCATGGAGTGAAAGACTCTGCCATAAAGGCGTGGGATGCGCTTTTAACTATCCTCCGTGGACTTCAGATGTAAAATTTGACTGAACTTTATGGATCTGGATCTGGGGATTGGGTGGGTTTTGATATGGGTTTTATGTTTCTTTTTTTTTTTTTTTGTTTGTTAATTTATTTCTTTAGATCTTCGTTATTACTATTGAGAATTACTTTATTTTATTCATTCATTTTATTTCTTCCTTATAAGTTCTCTCGTTTGTTTATACATTTTATACCGCCATGACTCTTATTGCACTTTTATATACATCTGTGAATTTTACAACTTAGTTTATTTTTGTATTGTATTGTGCATGAATATATTTGTATGTGCATGTTGAGAGGCAGAAAGATAAAGCAAATAAAAATTTGATCACAAAAAAAATTTGTTCAGCTGTAGTTCTGTCAATCAAATTTGAAGGGATCACTGCTATATTGTTATTTACTTCCAGTTATGGGAACCTGCAGATGGAGAATCAGAACTGATTCAGCAGCTCTGGTAATTGTGGCTTCTAACCGTAGTCGATTGTTCACACTTAGCCTTGTCTGAAAGAATTATTGCACAATCAGTGTCTTAAATGACGTTAAACGATGTGTCACACTGACCTAGAGATCCATGTTTGCGGACATTAGAATACTTTTTTCTTTCTAAGCCCTCTGATAGCTGTGGCTTCACCCTTGTGCATACTTTCAAAGCCTGGTGTTGAAAACCGTTCTAATATTCATGTTCCACATGAGAGTGCCATTGTCTCTGGTATTGTATATTGATGACTGAGACCTCATGACAGCATATTTACCATATAAAATTAAAAGCTATGAAAAAGCTACTATGAATTTCATGAAATGAGAGAAGCCAGATATATCCTCAGTATCAGATGTTACGACTGTTTATTGTTGACTTGTAAGATGTGCATCAAACTTCCAGCTGCCGTCAGGTTAAGTTTCCATGATGACAAACGGTTTTAATCTGACATCAGATGTGACGGGACAGTTAATATAGATACAAATGTATATGCTGGTTTACACAGCTACATTAAATAGTGACTGATTGTTTATTGCATTAAAATGTGCCTGACACTCTGGAAACCTGCCTCTGAGGCTTTGTTGACGTGTGTGCACATGTGCGCCTGTCACCAAATTACAGCTGCGGAGGGTGCGCCGAGAATAGACCAGGTTGGAGCTGGTGAGCTTTCAGCGCACCTTCTGCACAGTTTTTGGCACGAAATTGTCACCGCGCCACTCAAATCTGTCGGCACCTCCCCCTGGTGCGCCATCACACCCATCTCTGCACAGACGGTCTACCAAATTGTCAAATTGGCAGCGCTGGACGAAATTAACACTGCGCAGGGTGCTCCGGCTCTGCGCCCTCTGCGCTGCGCCACGAAATTAGGACCCCTCAACTTCCTTGGACTGGGAGATCAGGAGGACCCTCTTAAAAGTCAGCTCAGATGGAGACACAGAGGATGATGTGGACCAGAGGACGAGACAGACAAAACATGTGGTCCCTTAACTGGATGGAAGTCAAGGAGTTAGGATAACTTGGTCCCCCACGAATACAGACACACCAGCCAGCTGGGAACCTTCGTCGATCGATCGATCAATCAATCAATCAATTTTTATCCGTCTTGCACCAGTTTTTACAAATGTTATCTCAAAACTCTTTATAATTGATCAGGCTGAAGACAAACTCTTCACTTTATAGATGCACCTATATTCACCTATATAAATGTAAAATACACATACATCCAAAGCTCAACTTGAATCTATCAAGAGCATAGCTCTTTGGCCAACCAAACTACAGGGAGGTGTTTCTGCAGGGAGTTTGCCGTCACAGTGGCAAGATAAATCCTGTTAAGGACCTGAAAATCTTGAGCAGATTCAGTCTCATGTTGAACAGCCATCCACAGAAGCTGTGATGGGAATGTGATCGTTAGAAGGGAGGTGGGCAGAATCAAATGGACAAAAGTAGGAATTGGAGGTAGTGACAGAGCTGCAGGCCAATCAAAGACCTGTGGATGTGGAAGTGCCATACATGTGGCTTTTAGCTCCTGCAAACTCGTCTGTATGCTCTGATCTCAAGGTACAGTGAAGGGCTGCCATTATTCCATTTTCAGTGCCACAATCAGTGCGGAGCCGCTTTGGAAAAAAAACATGTTCAGCTACACAGTTGATGTAGTGTTGAGCAATTACTGCAGGGTCGTTGTTGGTCCTTCCACAATTCAGCCACATAATTTTTCTGGAGAAGCCATCAATGCAGCCACTTATGGCAATTCCAAAAGGTTTTAATTTATCATATCCATCAACATGCCAGGTTTAGTTTGGTCCCATTGAATGATATGCCCTTTGAACAAATCTTCGTCTGCAGCGATTCTCTGTTCCGCATGGATCAAGCTCTGCCAATAGGCGCATCACATCATCCTGTCAGTGTTTCTGGTTCAAAATTTGCCACATGGCTTTATGCCCTAAAAGGTGGCCTGATCCCTTCAGCTCCTCGGAAATAGCTGCCTGCACAGTAGCAATTGGAGTGTAGTTGATCCTTCTGGTCAGGCTTGCATCTTTTAGTCTTCTTTCTAGACTGCAAAGACTGACTGAAATGTTGTGCTTGGTTTTCAGTAGGTCGACTATTATTTCATAACTGTGGCCCTCTGTGAAATATTTTTGGATGAGTTCATCCACTGAAGTAGCTTCAGGACCTGAGGGGTAAAAAGGAGGACACCATATTAGAGGCCTAATGATGAACTGCATAATAAACTTTTTCAGTTTTTAAAGAAAGGTGAATAAATAACATTGTTTTGATTATCATGTGTGGGTGACATGGCAGTTTGTGATGACAGTTATTGAGGAATCAAGTTATTCAATGGAGTCATCAAAATTAATTAATGAAAAATAAATATTAAAGTAGCACAGTGCAAATCATTCAAAATTGTTGCATAGGACAGATTATTTTTCCACAAGTAATTATAATTGTCACTAAGGGAGTAAGTTACTTGAATAAGGGAGATTTTTTTAAAGGGATCAGTAGCCTACAAGACTAAGATGCTTTCCCAATTTTTCAGGTCTTAAAATTTATTGTATTCCATGTGCCTCTGTTATGGATTACACAGTATGAAGTGGTATACTCAAGACCGACAGACAGTATAATATTTGTATCTGAAATAAAGCGCTCCATCATGTTTAAGAACCTCATTAACGGTCAGGGAAAAAAACATACCTTCATCTTGATTTCTATAGCACGAGCCACAATAAACCAGGGCGGATGGCAGGTTCACCCCACAGAATTGACAAAACATGACCTGGTAGAGACCGTAAAGTTTAGGATTCAATCTGACATTATGCTTCTTTCTCAAAAGCCCCTACCCACCCCACACAGCTTCAACTTCACATTCATCCAGTGTCTATTGTTACCCACGCCTTAGATTATTGTTGGCGTGCTTATTAATCATAAAAACAACAACAACGATGGCAGTAATAAGTTGTTAGAACCATGTAGCTGTCAGTTGTTTCCACTCGAATGTGTTTTCGTTCCGGGCTCTCTCTACGTGTTGTTAGCAGAGTTTATGCGGGGTAGAAACTGCCCTGGAGTGAGAGTGTGCGGTGGGACGTGTAACGGTGTTTTGCTGCATATGTGATTAAAGTTACCGAACTCGGTTCTCCTCTTTTTAGGAGTCTTACTGCAGCCGAACACTGTGTTCCCCCGTGTTAGCCGAAGCTAACAGTGCACCGGCGCCCCCCAATTCGATGTCAAACCGTCAAACCTGGGGCTACACAGCCTAACTAAACAACACAATAAAAAGTACACAAAGTGACATTAAACACTAGCATTCTCACTTACTTTCTCTTTCTTTAAACAATTTCCACTCCACTATTGTTGTTTCTTCACCAACTACTCCGTCGTCTTCTTCTTCTTCGTCTGTTCTCATGAAACGCCGGTGCCTTGGCAAATATAGTCCCCGGTAATCCACTTCCGTTGCAGTGTGCCTTTTTTTATTTGCATAGTGAACTTTTTAATTTGCTGCGGTGTTTCTTTTATTTGCAGTGGCGTTTCTTTTTTAATTTGTAACAGCGTTTTTTTTATTTGCAGCAGCTTTTTTTTTTGTTTGCAGCATCTCTTTATTGTTTGCAGTGTTTCTTTTTTGTTTGCAGTGTTTCTTTATTGTTTGCAGGTACTTCTCTTTGCAGCGGTGGCGGGTCTCGGCCACCGTAGACATCTTGTGGATGGAGAGGAGAAATACGGGGAATTTGACAAATACTGCATTAGATTAGAAGATCGCTGACTACACCTTTAAGTATGTCAGTAATGTAGTATATCCATTAGACACAAAATGAAACATTTAATGTCTTTATTTATTAAATTTATATTAACAGTTATAATTATGGCTAACATTAAATGAAAAACTATTATCAGTATCCCAAAAACATAACTGGTTATAAACTTGTTAGTGGTCTGCCTCCCCCTCTCTGTCTGTGTAATTTTGATGGGGCAGAAACAGTACTGATCTATTATTTGTCTTTCAGGGTTGAAAATGTATGCCTCTGTGCGCCACATTGAAGATAATGTTTGGAAGACCGTGGCAATGCATGACATCGAGAATTTCAACCCCAAAAATCTGGATGACTTCAATGAGAAGAGGTACAGGACCCTTTGGAGAAGGACCCCAGAGGAAAGTGGCTCATACTGTTATGGGCAGGTATTAAAACTGGCAGGTAAAAATTCATTATGGCCTTACTAATTTTGTATCTTTGTCGTGCGGGCTCATGGGTAGCAGAGTCTTTTACGTTGCTGGGAATAGATTCTCCTCATAGTCCCTTTAATAATATAATAAGTAATACAAATAAAATGTAAAAATAACAAAATGATAATGTAAGTTATATAAAAGTAATGCAAAATAATGATTTCATAAGTTATATAATAGTAACATAAAACAATAATAATAAATTACTATTAATATATAATAGAATATTGTATAATATAATTTTATCAGTATTTATAATACTAAAATAATAATATAAAATAGATTATAGTTTAATATAATTAAATCAGTATATCATACATCAAATATATAATGGTACAATAAAATACAATAAGTTTAATATTATATAACAATATAATGTGATACAATCAGTTTAGAATGATATAGTATAATACAATTAATATTTTGATATAATCAGTTTATTTAATGTGTAGCCTGTTTAAATATCCATATACTCTTCAATGCCCTGTGTACATTTCTTTTTTGTTTTTTGTATTTGGTTTGTTGTTTGTATACTTTTTTCTGTAAATATACTTATAATCTTTTGTTTATACTGTGATGACTTAATAAAAAGATATGTTTACCTCACCACTTGTTTTTAGTCAATGCACACACACACAGGATATTGTTTCAGTCAATTAGTATTTAACAAATAAAAATTTAATTCAGAATTACAGCTAAAGGTATGTTAGATTAGGAAAATGCTGCAGTGCAAAAACAGCACCAAACTCCTGCATCTTCATTTTGACCCATGATTGTTTTTCTCTCGGCAGGCGCCTCAGTGCAGGAGCCAAACTCAAAAGAAATACTTTGATATCGTCCTTCTGTGCTCTTTCCTTATCCCTCTCTGCCTCTCTTGCTTCTTTTTTCTTCAAGTATTCCTCAAACATGCTGTCAGTGCTCTTTCTTTTGGCTCTGTATTATTAGGCTTCTTTCCTTACCTACAAAACAAGCCCAGAAAAAAAGTAAGTAAAAGGAAAACAGAGACCTACAGGACTACCCTTTTGTACTGTTGCATGTAAGAAATATCAGCTAATGAAAGCAGTGTTAAAAAAGAATGTTGACTCTAGTAATGTAAACAATCTATGTATGATAATCAATATTAAAGATACAAGACCAGATCAGAGCGTATACTTTACCAAAAAGATACCAGTGTATGAAATGAATTTACCCCCCCCCCCCAAAAAAAAAAAAACTCTACAAGCCAAATATTTAGAAGCAGAAAAATAATTTAATTGGTATTTTCATAAAAAATTTACATATGTACGAAATAAACATTCTTCCAATTTTGTCATGACGTCAATATCATAACAGAATTATTATTAAAATTAACTAATTAAATTTTTCCAAGAAGTTACATATGTCCAATCTGAACATTTATCTAAACATTTTCTCTTAAGCTATTTCTGTGCACTGCTTTTTTTCCTTTTTCACCAAGTCTTGAATTTTTTGTGAAATGTAGTATCCCACCAGCTTCCCCTTCTTCGTCTTCTCCACATTCTGTGCCATCAACCAGCCACGGAAGCATTCATGGAAACAGAGGAGAAAATAAGATTAAAAACTACCCTTCTTTTATGATTAATTAGTGCAACAGAAGCAGATGACACAGAAAAATGTACATTTTTTATTTTCAAAATGCAAATAATCAAATACTAAAGGTGCTCCAATCAGTATCAAACACCTTTCATGCACACCTGTGAGCCAATCAGAAAAATCTACAAAAGTATTGAAGCAGCAGCAATGTGAATTCAAAAACAACATATGGTACAGACGGAAAACATTCCACTTCAACATGACTACTTTAAAGTAACAACGTAATGTATACTCATACCTTTACATTGGAAAGGTTTGGAAAGCAGGACTTTTACTCGTAATGGAGTCATTTCAAAGTGAAGTAGTACTTTTTCATGATTTAGACTTTGGACTTTTAAGTTATGGACCTTATCTCTTGTAAGCACAACTATAACCTGACTATAAAACAACTATAAACCAGGTGAGATCACCCCATCTGTCCTAAATCAAATCAAATCAGATCAAATCAAACCATTTAGCACTTTTAATACATAAAAAAATGCAGCCCAAAACACTTCACAAAAATAAAAACACAACAGAAATACAACAAATAACTAGAGAAGCATTCGGAGAGCACAGACCTCCACCAACACCACAGTCCTCAGCCATATTATGATTTTCACCATAGATATTAGTCCTGCCTTTATTTCACGTAAATATTTAGATTCCTTGACCATAAAAACATACCATTAGCAACTGGATTCATAATGATATCTATTTTAGTTCAGTAGTTATTCACCAAAATCACATTTTTCTTATGGCGGTCAGATGCTGATCCGGATCAACACCAAAATTGAATCACTTCTTCCCTTTCCCATGCTGAACATTTCCTGAAAATTTCATCAAAATCCATCCATAACTTTTTGACTTATTTTGTTCACAGACAGACAAACTCTCCTGAAAACATTACCTCCTTGCATACTTGCCAACCTCGAGACCTCAGAATTAGGGAGGTTTTCAAAGGAGGGGGGGGAGGGGGGGTGTCATATACAAACAAAACAAGAACAATGAAATACTTGAATTTCACAGACTTCATTTATTGGACAAAGAAAATAACAGTCCACAGTAACAAAGTAAAGTCACAAAGCAAATTTAATAGCTGTCCACAGGACCCATGCAAAAGATGGTAAATAAAAAAATGTCCTCATTAAATAAATAAAACCGAAAAAAAAAACCATGGTATGCAGGTATGTACCTTTTCTTCAAGAAAAAGGTCTCCAGGTGGTTCCTGCTCCTGAAGAGTGCAGACGCTTTCCTTTACCTGGGCTTCACAAAAGAGTGCTGGCCATCTTTCTTTTAGTTGTCCCACTGGAGGTTCCAAGTTCACAATCTCCTCACGCCTCAGTGAAAAGGTGCGCTGGACGAGTAGATAGATGTGAACCATGTCTCTTTCACTGGGTGCCTTCTTGAATTGCTCCACCATCTCAAGCCTCAGGGACTCCAGTGTGTCCTTTGTTTTCCTTTGAGGAGAATTGGGCAGGAAGTTGACCTCCCCTCTTCTTGGTCTCTTAATGTTGGTCCTCGATGCTGCACCTTCTGGGTTGGTCTTGCTGCGCTTCCCAGCATTTACAGCAACATCCTTAACGCCAGCCCTGCACAGTTTTGTCCTGTAGTTACCCATTTTAAAGCACAGGCTATTCATCCAACCCTCATAGCCTGTTCTAGAGCCACTTTCTTTCAGACATGGGTGTTGGCTCACTAGAGCCACTTCAGCTTTACCTATCTGTTTGGTACTGGGATATGCTTTGTGCCTGTACATTTCAGCAGCCATGGTTTCTAGTATGTTGTGTTTTTGATCCCTGGTTAACTTCAAAGGGCTCTTCTCTTTTTCGTATGTAGAGTTGCCATCTCTTAAAGCAAACTCCACCTCAGATGAGAATGCTGGAACAACAAAGATCTCTGGCCAATGGCAGAGACGCTCTGGTGAATCTGTGTTACCGGAAAGTAGCACCGTGTCATCTGTGCTGTTTGAACTCTGGTCTGAATCTAAAAGTTTAACAATCTTCATAGCTGCCCTTGGTGGAAAGTCCTCTATGTTAACCAACTTACAGAAGGCATTGTCAAACTCTGGGTCCTGAAACTGGAGGCGAAAGTCACAGACCAAATTCAACCTATTTTTCACCTCACATATGAGGGCGTGTACAGTCTCAGGACGAGAGGGCAAAACAAGCCTCTCAGCATTGTCCTCCTCAAGGACCCTCAGTTTAAGGCCATTATTTGCATCCATATCCACTGCAAGGAAGACCTGTAACATAAAACCAAAAAAAGACAATCCAAATGTCAAACTATTATTTTTGTATTTTTCAAACAGTCAGGGGACCATGGTATGGATGAAAAAAAAGTTTACTTAAAATATTTTGTCATGAAGGGATTTAAAGGCCCAATATGTAGGATTCCATTTATTCTGCTCTCTAGTTCCCTCTGTGGTCCTTGAGTGTAACTGCACTGTCGTAAAACCGAGCGCCGCACAACATCGTGCATCTGTTGACACACAGATAGAGGAGAAGCCGACCGGCAATACTTTGAGAGGAACACACAGAATGTGGACTGATAAGGTACAGTCTGAGCATGTTTCTTTCCTAATATATCGCTTTCAAGCATTAGCAGTCAGTAGTAAACTCAGCGTTTGGATGTGTATTCTGTAAGTTTGACCGTAGTTGTTAGGCTGGGGCGAGTGGCTGGTGTATAATGGTGACCCAGGAGGGACTTGTTTGTTACCAGCTAATAGATAAAACTTTACATGTTAAAAACTTTGTAAGCTAAGTTGAGGCCCTCTGAGACATGACTGTGGTAGGATGACTCTCTGCTCTCTGCAAAGCTGCTAAATATGAGACAAAGAAAACGCTGATAATGACGGAGCAGAGTGATGACACAGCCGAGTTACACCATCATCTACAGTTTATGAAACGCGTAAAGAATAAACTCCATCAGCTCTGAAAAACTTTAACACGTACAAGTTAGACAGTGGGCATTAGGTAAAAAGTTTGGCTGTAACGTTACGTCTGTTCATTTGTGTAATTTTCTGCTTCCATGTGTATGTTAGACACAGGACTGAGCCTCCACTTCAGACCCCTGAGAAGAGAAGAAGAATCAGAGATGTGGAGGTCTGGAGGAGCAGCAGAGAGATCCAGCTGACCAGAGGAGACCTTCTACTGTGTTTTATGTTATGATGTGCAAAACTCACAAATATAATACTGTGTAACTCATTTTTATTAACATAATTAAAGTATATTTAACATAAACTGCAGACCTACTCATTTCAATAACAAAAAAACTTTATTTGTTCACAAAGGCAGTTCAAGTCTTGGGAGCAGGTTGGTTCAGGATGTTGAATATGGAGTTATTAGGAAATAGGATAACTACACTGAAATGCAAATAGAAAACTGACACTGGAGTATTCAGTGCTACTTTTTAATTTGAGCACAGATAAATAGTTCAATTTAGTACAAACATTCTGGATATTTATTCATATGATGTAAAGCAAAATTTTCTGAGTTATGTTGTGGTTTTTGCTGTAGTGTAAAATAAAACTACCTACCACTGTATAATTACAACAAATAAAGAAAAATGTAGGCGATAGTAAAACTGAGTGTAGGGCTAAAATAATACAACAGAGATAAAGATCAAATCGGTAAATATAAAAATGTCTGAAAGGCAAGAGAAAAAGTGCTAGGACACTGAATATCGACTTACAGAAGCATGTAGAAATGTTGTTATTCAGAGTAAATATGCAGGATATCAGACATGATAGAAGAATATTCTCATGTGTCAATCTCCCCCTTATTTACTGTATTATACAGAGAAAGAGCTGAAGTGGAAATGAAAGAACTGGCAGCAGGTTTCTGGATCATTGAAGGCTCGGTCCATTTTGAATCTTCATCAGAATAACGGCTTTCTGAAGGTCTTGATGTAACTGTGTTCTTCTGTGTCTTTAAAATCCTATAAACTCCAGCTCTGCACTCTAAAAAGTCATTCAGGGCCTTAGTATATATCACGGTAATTATAAAGTATATTATACAAAAAAAATCTCTAAAAATCAAAAAAGTGATTATTTGAGTTACACATATCAAAATAAATACTCAGAAATCCAACAGTTAATTTTGTCTCACATTTACATATATTATTTAAGTTTATTTCACAAATGAAATAAGTATTTGACCAACACAATATAATTTGAAGATATCTGTAATATTTTCAGTAAATATCAGTCAGAATTTATGAGTTTGAAGTAATTAAATCGATTGGTTTTAAGAACTTTAATTATTAGTGATTCTAACTCAATAGTTTTCTCTTTTAACAAGAACTTAAAAAAATTGAGTAGTTTTGTGCGGGAGGAGAAAGGGTTTGTGGGATATCTGCTCTCTCAACAGGGAACAATGGGCAACGAGCCGCTCGGAGACACCGCTGTGAAAGCCCCTCTGAGGACATTGTACCTCGGTAAGTAGCACATTTTATTAATTTCTAGCCACCATTCAGCTTCGGTAATGTACAGTCACCAAAAAGTTGTGTTAAATGATGAATTTATTCAAATTTTAGCTTCATGTTCAGACATGATGGTGCATGCTGAACAAGCAAGGTGGAGTCAGGGGAAGCTGGGTGGATATGCTCCATGTTTCTGTGACTTTACAAAAACTGCACCGTGTTTATGGTTGCTAGTTTAACGTTACTTGGATTATGAATGCGTTTGTGGATAAAACGAGAGTTTGCGTCCCATCCACGTCTGTGGAGCTGTGCGCCGCGGACGTTGTAGATTCCCTCCTGTGTTGCGTCAGACCTGTTCCTTTCAGGCTGTCTCTGGCTTTACTTTCCTCTGGAGATGAAAGCCTGTATGTGGAAAGGCATGGCCTCCAAGATGTAAACAGTGTGTTATAGAGGACAAACACATTTTAGGACTAGTGATTTACAGCCTCTTTTCATATCTGAACAGTGGGATGGGCTAATACCTGTAATATTCACAGGATTTTTTATGTGACATTTTTGAGTGAACCCTTGATGATACCTAGAGCTAGCATTTTTTTTTCTGTCAAGTATATTAAAATTTTAATCTATGCTTTACAGCACCAACACTTCTTATGAAGAGAGGGTGAAGAAAGACATCAAAACAGAGAAGGTAAATGGCATCTTTTATAATGTACTGAAGGATAAAGTGTTTAAGTTTGGAAGAAAAAAAGGTTCCCAGCATGTGTAGGTAACACATTTTCATGCTTTTCTTGTGCTAAAATACTTTTCTTTTCCTCAAATTGCATGGAACCTGTACTAAAGAAATGAAACACTTAAGAAAAAAATTCATATTATATATTTTATATTGTACATGTAGATATGATTGACAGCAATGTGTAAATGAAATGGGGTGCGATTTTATTAGATCTGTACGATGAAACATTTCTCCAAAAGCTATGGACATGAATGAGAACAGTATTAAACCAGACTTTTTGCTTTGTATTGTAACACTGTTGATCATGTTTTTGAATGTGCTGCAGGAGAGAGACGTCAGGCACAAACAAGTTTTCTACTTCAGGTATTTAAATTTAGCCTCCACTTGTTCAAATTATTCCTTACCTGCAATAATCATAATGCCTAATTCACATTTCTGTCATTTCAGTTAATTATCATTACAATTACATATCCATATCCTAATCAATTTATCTTTATCCTGCGATTCTCTCCTGTCCATTATTCCTCTTCCTATCATCCAGCCTTGCTCAACAGGTCTTGCTTTTTCTTAGTTAGTTTCTGTCCCTCAATCTCTTGCACCCTCTGAACATCACACCACGATATCCAATTATACGCATCTGGATTGTCCAGACCAAAGTTTTTTTAATTTTATAAAAACTTTGAAAATAAATAAAAAGACATTATTTCATAAAAACGTATAAAATGTTTAATGATCATTATGACATATTTAATTATAACAATTTGATATTAAAGGAAAATGAAACACAATAATTTTGTTGCCTAATTTTACAAAGTAGTGGCGATATTATATATTCTTATTTTTTCCAAATGGCTCTTATTTCAAAATGTTTTTATTTATTTGATTATGAATCACTGGGGTTCCATACAACTGCAGTTACATTTTTATAATGTAAAATTCTATTGAAAAAGTTTTACATAAAGGTTTTTCAAAAAAAAAAGTTGTGCTGGAATGTGTAGTTTTGCGTTGTTATAATTGTTAAAAAAATCTGTTCTGTTCTAGAGTGGAATCCCTCTTAAAGGGACGTGACAGGTTGTGATCTGATGTGTCATCGACCATCTCGGAGAAGTTGCCAGTGCCTTGCTCAAGGACTTTGAGGTAGATATAAGGCTGTAGGTTTTTGCCATTTTTAACAATGTATTCATGGTTGATTGTAGAGTTGATGCAGTACAGTTTGTTCTTTCCTTACCACGCACATAAAAGACAATGCCATTCATATAGTATGAAGTAACTGTGGACATTAGACACTGCATGTGTCACCTACATTCAATGCTAAATGATTTAAAGGAGGACAGGCAGTGAAATCAGTCAGCCTTCATACATCAATACTGACTGACTTCACTGTCTGTCCTGCTTTTAATACATCAAATGTTATTTTCTGTGTCAAATTTTGTTTGGAGGGAGAAATGAATTATGTGGAAGCAATATTTATTTTTTCTGGCTTAAAAAGAGATTAAAAAGCAAATTTTGCTCCACCACAGTAGGATTATTCAGGTTGTCCACTTCATGTATGTGCTGCTACACTCTTTAATGTTAGTAGGTGGTATTTGTCAAGTTCCATGCAGGCTGTAAATGAGCTCTAACAGTTATCTTTATAATGTCTGCAGGATGCTGCTGATGGATCTACCAGTGTTCAAGAGAAGTTGGAAGAAGAGATGAGGATTTATCTGCTGCAGAGCCAAGATGGGTCAGTCAATGTCGGGATTGTGATTGAAGGTAGCACCGTCCTCAGGAGTCTTGGGGATCTAAGCAGAGCTTGCTGTTACGTATCTGTTGGGACTGACCTATGCGCTAGATCTGTGATACCCCAAGAGCCTCAAATACAGTTTTAAGGTATTTCAGAAAGTACTGTTGGAGTTGGATTCTAGAAAACTATCCAACAAGGTTCAAGTCTGAAGAATTACCTCTGTATATAGTTGCTGGCTACTGTTCAGAAAGATGCTCTCTTACTGAGAGAACTTTTCATTGGCAAGGTCTATCTGTCTGATTTTCAGCTGATGTACTGTTGTCTTAATGTTTACATAAAAGTTGAGGTTTCATGTTGGACTGGTACTGGTTGCTGTTGTGGAACTGTAATGTGAAATGTCACTGTACTTGGTACATTTAATGAGGATGCAGAGTGTTGTTCTTGGTGAAATTTAGACAAATACAAACTGTCATTGTTCTTGGTGCATTTAAGCCATATGCTGCATTCATTCAGCCTGATGCTCACATGAGCATTGTTACATGCTTACTGGCAAGAATAAACCATGTTGAAAGTTGCACTAGGTATTATACCAACAATTTATGTATTTCGAATACATTTTGTGGTGTATGAAGATTAGATGGATTGTAATGAGTAAACCTGTTTGTTATTTCACCATGAAAGAATAAAATCTTTATGAATTCACCCAAATAAACATCAGGCACATTGTTACTGTAAATATGGCAGGTCTAGAGGAGAGATCAGAAATAATATACATTATTACACTATTTGATTTATAGGTGAACAGAAGCACACTGCATTGTACCTAATAATCATTTAATACAGACTATAATCTTCACACAGGTCTTTTTTAACTTTTTGGATAGATCAAGCACACAAAGGTTCATTAATGACAGTAAATAGTGAAACTATAATCATAAACTTTGAGCCCTGCAGACATTTCAGAAAACATACCTCCTGTTTTCTGACTCCTGTGGTGGTGTTAGTGTCTCCTGTCTGAAGCTGATGCTGATCACCTGAGCTGATACCTGAAATAAATACTGAGGTCAGTGAACTGGACAGAATATATAATCATCATCTCATGCACCTGCTTTACGTTTTCTATGTAATCATCTCCAATATTACAGAATAATAGGACATGAGCTAACTTCAGATCATCTGATTGTTGGTTGACAGCCTCTGAAGTGTTCAACACTCAACATCACTGCTGTACTAATCATAATAATATTATCAAATTCTAAATCTAATCGATCATAACTCATAACAATAGCATGTGAGGCTAACACACATGCTAACAGTAACAGCGTATTTCTTTCTTATTTCTTTGATCAGTAAAGTGACAGAATAAAACCCCAGCAGCTCAAATCAAGTAACAAACATGTAAAGACTTCTTTACTCACCCTCTGACAGCAGCAGAAGAGCTCACAGTCTGACTTCAGCCTGTTGATTCACGTAGTTCAAAACATCGCTAAAAGTCCGTCCAATCTTCTCTCTGGTCCGGCTTTTTACTCGTTTTTTCCTCCTCTTTCTTTCCCAGTCCTCATCCGTCACAGTCCTCTTTCATATCATAGCCTCAGCTTTCATAAAAACAGGACACACGCGTCTGTGATCCTCTGTTTACATCGGCCATAAGCTGAACTCCTGCGGAGCCGTACAGCAGTTGAACCGCTTTACGGCAGTAAGCCCCGGCTCGCCTTGCAGACTTACAGAGCGCAAGTGAAGCTGTCAGGGCTGCACAGGGGGAGAGAGGGAGTGACTATTCGCATCATTTACTGACTCTCCACTGTTAGAAGGCCTTGAAAACAGTTAAGATAAGGTGTTAAAGTTACATATTGTTACTTTAAGTATGTTTAGGGAGGATCTATACTTTACTTGAGTTTATATGTTTTTTGCAACTTTCACTTTTACTTCACTACATTAAAAATTAAAAAATGATACTTTTACTCCGTTACATTTAAATTGTCAACTTAGTTACTCGCTACATAATAAAATGTGAATATAAATGACACTTATTTTCACATTTTATTTTGAAGAGGATTGCACGGGCTGTTTGTGCTTTGAGCTAAGCTGAACACACCTCTGCCTGCCTCTGCAGCCTGTGAACGAATGTTTCGCATTGCAGGACTTGTATTCAGCCCGCAAAGAGCACGACTGAACTCAAGCAATTTTGAAAATCAACTAAGGATGAATCGCAAGTTTGTGGACTTTACGTAAGGGAGGAATAGAGAGGGAGTAAGAGGTGAAGGGAGCTGAGGGAGGGAGGAAGAGTTAAACTTAATAAAGCTTGGGAGAGCAACAAATATTTGTACCTGCTCTCTTCATTTGTACTTTTACTTTTAATACTTAAGTACATTTAATAGTAGCTACTTTAAGACTTTTACTTAAGTGATTTTTTAATGAGTGACTTTCACTTTTAGTTGAGTATATTTTATATAAGATATCTTTACTTTTACTCAAGTATGAGTTTCAAGGACTTTTTACACCACTGGTTCTGACCCGTCCTGTGTGATGGGCCCGATGCTCCAGCATGCGGATGAACTCCTTTTGGGATGTAGCTGGGCTGGCCAACTTCATCTCCTCAAATATGAAAAGACATCAAATTTGAAGAGCATTTGACAGCTTGCTGTTGCTGGCCTGCAGCTAATCTGCAGCTAATCAGGTCACTGACCCCTGGGGTCCATGTGCAAGAGCATCTTGGGTAATACACAGCAGGCAGACACAGGTTGTATGGACCTGAAAACAGAAATACATATACTGTTTCACAAGTCTGTACAAACAGGACAAAGTGCTAACAGTGAGCCATCATCACATTGTGATGGGATACAAAAGTATAAGGGGGTGATAACGTACCACTGATAGTCACCAAGACAGTCTGCTCTCCTGGCACAGTGGGAAGGTCCTGGTCTTGGCCACAGGAGCAGATTTGTGTTGGTGGAGGAATTGGTAGCAGATATACTGCAGAAATGAAAATTTCAGAAATAAATACCTCTACACATAGTCTAATAATAAAACATTCCAGGTGTAAAAGAACACCTCAGACACAGATCATATTATGGTATATCTAAGCATTTTATGGACACAACAACAAAAAACAGAAAGATAAATTATTTTTACACACCTTGTTCAACCAGTTCATAATGACCTCTTCCATCCATCTTCACAGAGGTTGTGGGAGGGATGTGTTTGTGAAAACTACTAATCATGACTTCTTTATCATGAAAGATCATTTTTTTTGTGGACCGTTGTCACATGCTGTGCAGAGAAACTGAACTCCTGAGTGAACACAATCCAAACACCTGACCACAACATCAGCTGTGCCCTGGCTTGACATTTGCAAATTCAAAGATTCAGGTTGGATTTATTTGAGTTGTCAGATTTCAATATTCATACCAAGATTTGGGGCGTCTTGAGAAATGTCATCCATCTGTGAGTCCTCAACTTCTGGCACCTCCATGGTGTCAGTGGTTTTAACTGCAAACAAAGACGTAACATCAGAGCTGACCAACAGCACTGACATATAATAATAAATATAATATTTTGCTGACCAGATCGATTCTTTCTGATATATTTTGGAATAATGTATTCATTATGGTCCCGTGTCCTGCAGGAAACATTGGAGCCTCCAGTCTCCTTTTGTTTCCTCTTCTTTGGTGGCAAAAAGTAAAATACATTTACATATTTACCTTTACTGGGGAACACACATCCTTATCAGGCGTGTACAAAAATATTTTCAGAGAAATTAAGGTAAGTGCAATAATAGAGAAAAATATAAAATATATATATTACTTTTTTCTCTTCCAACTCATCTGCCAACACTTTTCCCACCTCCAGCCACTGTTTCAGCTGCTCAGAGGCCATTTAGGGAGAGAAAAAAGGAAAGAGAAAGTAAAGAAAGACGGAAAAGGCAAACTTCAAACAGGACAAAACAGGAAAAGAGAGAAAAACACAAAAACAAAACGAGTAAAATAAAGAATAAGAAATTGGTTCTTAAAAGAACCGTTGGTTTTAAATTATATAGTGGATGGTGTGATGTTCAAAAGACCTAAAACAAACAAACAATAAAATGACACATTAACAAAACAGTTGAACTAGGATTTGTTGTGCACCAATCTATTATTGTTTATATATGTATATTATTGTTTCCAATGAAATCAATATCAGGGGGAATATAGGACCTCATCTTTCCCATATCCTGTTTTTTCAGTTTTAAGTTTTTTGGGAAATTCAGTTTTTACTATTTTATGTAAACGTAATCACGAGACACTGTAATAAGTAATAAAATATAAACACAATCTCTTCATGGGGCCCTCATACATATCGTTACGAGTCCAGTCAGCTGTATGTTGACAAGATTTGATCGCTGGACACATAATAATCGTTGGGAAACTGCTCTGCCCTGTACTTAGGAGATAGCCCGGAGTTTTGCAGCTTCCTATGTCAACGTAGACGGTGTCTCAGGCGGACGTTTCGACATGTTTGTTTTGTCAATGATGAGAAGTGGAGGGGAGGAAGTGATGCGCACATTGTCCCCAGATGTTCCTTTAAAAAAAAAAAAACAATGTCAGCAGTTTATGTGATATTTGGAGTTTATATTGCACTTTGCTTTTAATGCCTACAGTTCTGTGAACACAGATTTTTATTGGGCACTATAAATGCGAAATGAATAATCAAGAAAAGTTCAAGGGGAAATGCTGTATGTACAAAAGTTTAAAGATAAGTACACTCATCAAAACATCTTGACTGTAAACAGGAGCTTTAGGAGCTGTCAAGATGGCTCCTTGACCACTGATTGGGACCATGCATGTTGGCTATTAAATCAGCTATAACATGGAATATGAATCTTTTTCTGTGAACTGTACATTGAGCCAGTGTTGCACCTTCAGTGTTCTTTCATATTTTTATTTCATCCATGTGACCTTCTATGACTAAGTAAAACAGTAAAGTTTGTGTTTTATAGGACAGAGTGATTCTTTTTCGAGAAAGGCTCCTTCAGTTTTACAGTCTGAAGGATAAAAGCCTTTTATTAGCTTTAATATATCACACACACGGTTACATTCTCATCGTACGCCTTTTACATTTATGTGTATGTATGTGCATGATTTAGTACTACACGCGCCAAATAATAAAAACCGCGTTGGAGATATGAAATGGCACGCTTGTTTTAAAATAAAAAGACATCTATATTTAGTTTTAGTTTCTGGTACTCGTGGTTAGATTCCTAATTGTACATGCGTTTTCTCATGTACTATTATGGGCGTATAAAATAGTAAAATGCGAATGGAATACTGAATATTTCTAAATAATAAACATGTTCAATTCACCTCCCGTGTTTTTTAGATTACAATATAAATACAAACTAGAAAAGCACTTGGAGAGCGCAGACCTCCTCCAGCACCACAGTCCTCTCCCATATTGTGATTTTCACCATAAATATTAGACCTACCTTTATTTCATCTAAATATTTAGATTCCTTGACCATGAAAACATACCATTAGCAATTAGATTCATAATGATATCTATTTTAGTTCAGTAGTTATTCACGAAAATCGCATTTTTAGTCACGGCGGATCCAGATGCTGATCCAGACCAACACCAAAATTGAATCAGTTCTTCCTTTTCCCATGCTGAACATGTCCTGAAAATTTCATCAAAATCCATCCCTAACTTTTTGAGTTATTTTGTTCACAGACAGACAAACAAACTCTCCAAAAACATAACCTCCTTGGCGGAGGTAACTAACAGAGCTAGGACATTAGCATATGCGCTAACGTTCAACTTATCTTTAAACATTTTTCAGAGTTACATTCAATTTATCATTACATTGATACACATCCAGAGACTGAAAGTCTGCTTCTTGTTCCGGTTTGATAACAGTCCAGTCAGGATCGACTCTGACTGAATATGCATGCAGGTGAGAACTATAATTAACTGGGACAAGAAGCTTACTGCACAAAAAACAAACTGTGCTAACATTGAGAATATATTTGATCATAAAAAAGAGGAATATCTTCTGCATGTAAATAACCAACAACAAAGCTTTCTTTACATGCATCTTTAACACTGTCAACAATGAGCCCTGAAACCTGCTGCATGTCTTTAAATGCTTCCTCACCTCCTGTTACATTAGAGAGACATATCTGCAGCTCAAGTGGGACAGATGAAAATGGGTGTTTGTATTGATCCTCACAGTCTCAAATTCATCAAGAATAGTCTTTTGGGCAAACTCCCAGCACTGTCTCATCTGGTGTCTGTTTGTCAAAGTTTTAGCCACATTTATGAAATTTCTACATGTACTTACAATACATTTGAAGAATTGGTGCTTCGTTTCAAAGAGCATGCACCATACCTGCGTCAGGGGCCGTACATGGCTATAAGTCTGACGTAATGTATCATATAGTGGTATTTTGGAGTGATGACATCTCCAAAAACATCCTTAAGTTGTGTTAGAAATTCCCAGACAAGCAAATTCAGAAGTGACAAGCTGTCCTTTTTGACAACCGCTGAAGCTCTCTGAAAAAAGTCTTCAGACTGTCTAACATCTCTGAGAACAGGACACTCCAAAATACCAAACCCATTTTTTAGAAGATGGTATTCAATAAAAGCATCACAGTTTTCTTATGTCATTTAAAAACCCTGTTGGACAGTCTGTGGAATGTTATTTTTCTTTACATTTAAGAATGAAGTGACAGAGGTTTTCTTGAGCATTTTTAAAGAGTGTATTCATATAGGTGGTTTGTAGATGACATCACGTGAAACGTCATAACTGCAGATGGGGGGCAGGAAGTGTTTTGCTGGTAAGAAAACAATAGGAGGATGCTTAAGTTTTACGCTGTGTACGGCTGTACAAACCGGGAAAATCAAAAGAGGTACTTTTGATTTTTGAAAGTTGTAACTCACAAAGGGGAGAGATATAAAAAACTGACTGAAAAACGGCGGCTGACCTGGTTAAAAAACCTCCGTCTTAGGTCAGAGGGAGCAGAGTCGGTCAACGCCGTGTCTGCAGTGATCACTTCGTGAAAGCTAAGGCTACCGTAATTAAGCTACTTACATAACTGGCTAAAACTGTCAAAAGTACAGAGCGGGTATTTCAGTATTATTAGAAACATAGCTAACGTTACATCTGTGGTTACCCTGTGATGTTTATTCTGCAGTACCTCCAATGACTTTGTTTTTAGCATTGCTCGCTAACATTAGCTCTCACGGCCAGTGGTGCTCAAATTGGTATCCTTGATCCAGGAAGGCCACAGCAAACTGATGGTTATACTTCAGCACCTATTGCTCCATAGTTTTTCTGTTACCTGTCTGTGTGTGATACAGTCTTGGACGTCTGGACAGAATCATCTAACAGTAAAAAGATATCATCAGATTTCTGATTGAGCCCATTTTTTTTACTTAATATGAAAAGAAGTTGAGAATTACTGTCATAGACCGTAACAACATGATGTCAACTATAGTAATCCCTTTTTACTCTCAGCATACAGTAATGATCAAATTTATTTTATTTAGGCTGCCCAAGTGCTGTCTCAGATGTAGACTCACTAGACTGGTCTCCCTACGCTTCATCTGGGCTATCAGAGAGGTAAACCAGTGACGGAGGCATCACATCAACGTGGGGAAAGATTGAGGGCCAGAAAAGCTGATGAGACCAACACTGACCCAGAAGAGACCTGCACCAACACCACAGAGGCTGCTGGAGCTCAGTGAGGGCTCCCAGAGACCAGAATCAGAACACAGAAAAGGTAAATGAAATATAACGCATGGAGGTTTTATGTAGCCATGTTTCATTAACTATTTTGATAACTATGTATATCATACCCATGTATTTGTTTGCCTCAGACTTTATCCTAAGTTATTACCACCACTTTGATGAATATAATTTGTAAATTATACAGTTAACCAATGTTTCTTCTTCTCATCCCCTTTACCAAATGTATTCTATGTAGATGTAGGATGCCAGACTGACCTGACTATGAATGACCTTCAGAAGATGCAGGATGTTCTCAATCACTCAACAGAGGAGCTGACTGACCTCAGGAAAAAAGCACTGGATGCAGAATTTAATCCAGAGGCTTTTCTACGGAGGCCCGGAGGTGTCAGGGTGCAGGATATTTTATTATATTTTATTATTCTATAGTGTGGGCATGTGTTATTCAAGCATTACCTCGCTATAATTAAATGAGGGACAGTGTTGGGCAAGTCACTTTAAAAAAGTAATCAGTTATAGTTACTAGTTACTTTCCCAAAAAAGTAATTGAATTACTAACAGAATTACTCCTTCATCAACGTAATTAGTTACCAGGTAAAGTAATTGATGCGTTACTTTTTTGAAAAAGCTTTTTTCTGTTTCAACTGTGTGTCTCCGTCTCTGTGTCCTTCCTTGTTGTTTCCTGCTGCAGCAGCTCCAACATCATCGGTCCTCATACGAGGCACTGACACACCGCAGCGCGTGCAGTGGAATGTGGGCGCGCCCCAAAGCGCTGTGTTGGTGAAGCGCCGGCATGTGCCAAGGTGCTGGAGATTTTCTGCGCGGCTGCTTCCAAACCTCTTAAATTCACTGTTGTTAAGAAAGCACCAGACCAGAAGTCAACGCATCCAGAAATTTCAAAATAAAACAATGCACGGACCTTGAACGTAAATTTGCTCAATTCTTTGTCACTATGTCAAAACTGGAGGCACGAGCATCAGCTCAGCAGTCAGTCAGAGGATCCCAGACACAACACGGCACCATGGACGAAAAAAAGTGAATTGTAGAGGTACAGAAATGTATAACATTGTGTACATGACACCAAACATCTTTTCTACAAGGATATAGGCAGATAGAAGTTGAATTAATCACGAAGCTGTGTGGTTGGGACCAGCAAAGGGACCTCAGAGAAGTGAAGTGAGGTGTTGTTTATTTCTTTTCTCAGTCTATAACATGTTTTATGAGCGTGTGACATCGCTATTCTCATGAGCCTGTGGCTCTCCGGGGATCAGCCCTCCCCCTACAGGGCTGTGCACTGCGATGCTCCTTAGCGTGCCATTTTCAGTGGGGTTTGTTTGTCAGAGCAAGACCGTGATGCTGCGCTTCCGCGTGCCGTGGAATATGGGGGTGAGGCAGGCCTGTTAACAGCTGCTTGACATCGGTACAAAGTGACGCACCACATTTCACTGTAAGTTACGGTAACAGTGTTTTAACGCATGAAAAAGTAATTAATTATACCTAAGTCATACATTTCCGTTTCTCATGGCGATTGTGCACGACTGTACTTGATTGAGGAGGCTGGTGTGATCGCAATGATACGGGATGAAATGACTATCTCATCCCTGGACACACCCCGTCAATTCACCGTCAGTAGCGCTTCTACAGCGCTTCAGGGGTGTTCGTCCTGCTCCAGTTAGGTTAATACAGCGATATGATGAGGATTGCATGAGTATCCATCCCGCTGACACAACGTCAGCCCAGCTCAAGCTCAGTTCGCGTCACATAAGCCCCGACAGAGCCCCATCCCTTGCGCCGTCTTGAATGGGACACAGTTGGGGCACAAACGGATTCATCTTTGTCAGTCGCCCTCATAAAGCGTTCAGGATTGAGCCACGATCAGCCTGACTGATCTCCATACATGCCACGCTAATACCGTTTGCCTTAGGACTGCATTAGGCTTCCACCCCGCTGCACTGAGAGCGGCGATTCTCCACGACAGTTTTGAACAGTTCAAAACTGTCGGGACCCTTCCACACTCCCCGCCGTTCATCCACGACGGCTGATCCAGACCATGTAGCGCATGCACCACGACCACAGCACGTTTTATCAGGATTATGACAATCGTGCACAATCGCCATGAGAAATGGTAATGTGTGACTTAGGCATTAGGTTACCCGTTACTGGGAGAACATAACGGCATCAGTAATGCTGTTATTTCTAACGCCGTTACTCCCAACACTGGTGAGGCAAGGAGAAAAATAAGGCGTTCCCTCGCTATATTAAAGTTAAATAACATAATTCATAAAGTACAATGGTGGGTGGAGTAACCTTCCACAGTAATGAATCTGAGGGCAGAGTGATAAATGGAGTCAAGGGCTTTAAGAGTAGAGGTGGAGGTTTAAAATGAATAAAAATAAAAAATAAGAATGTACTTTAGACTTGCTATCTTCAATATTTTTTTTTTTAAATATCTTAATAAAAATAGAATTACCGATAGATATAGACATATAATATATGAAGACAAAAATATATATATTTGGGACCTGGTGATTAAATGGAACTAGAAAGACTAGAAAGAATAGAAGAATAGAACGGAATAAACCTTTATTTGTCCCACACGGGGAAATTTGCAGTGTTACAGCAGCAAAGTGGACAGCATTAATAGAATAAAGAATAGACTTAAATATCAAAAATCACAGCATATACATTACTCTACCTGTATAAGATAAAAAAAAATATGAAATATAAAAATATACAAAGGGCTTGGAAACAAAACTAAAAGCAAATCCTATAAAGATTATATACACATTTACTTAGGGAACTCATCCATTTCGGTATTCTAAATAGGTAAATTTCTGATTACTTTGCGTCAAAGGCCATCCCAAATGAAATGTGGCTCCCAAAGTTATTGCAATTTGGACTGCTTTTCAAAGAAACCCCAGGAATGAAGTTCAACTGAGGGGACGGGGGTAAACTGGGGGGACCTTTTTCAGAAGTTCACCAACAATCCTCTAGGGGGAGGCAGAGACCACGCCCAGACCCTTGGAGCCCAAATTGACATAAAGTCGGTTTTGGCCAACTTATGCTAAACACATGCAAATGTTCAGTTTTGGCCACGCCCCATTCAGTTTTGGGGACCTTTGCTTCACTTTGGGGGGCCTTTTCCTTGAAATTTCTCCTGATTGGTTGGAGTGACCCCGGGACACGCCCACAGTCAATTTGGAGAGGGGACATTCTCGGTTGTCTTACCCGCCTGAGAGTGCTCATCTGCGGGTAAGCATCGGGCCTCTACCCCCTCTCCAGCCTGGAGGTATTTTTTTCTTTTTTTTTGAAAAGATCTTTTGCACTGATTTCCCATGTCCCCAGGACTAACATGCTAAAATTTCAGCCTCCTAGGTCAAAGCATTGATTTTTTATTAATGAAAAACGGCCGATGTTAGGCGTTTTTTCATTGTGGGCTTCTTTCTAACCTCACCAGACCCCCAGGGGCCCGAGAGATCCCAAATTTTGCACACAGGGCAGGCTCAGGCCCCTCTACAGGACTGCAGAAAAACCAAGTTCCCAAGTCTTTTACTTTTCTTAATTGGTTTGCCAGCTTTCAAAATAAATCAGGGTCTTGGACTTAGTACCTCCAACACCCTCTGACAGAATTGGGCAGGTTGGAGGACATTTGGTTCTAGAAGTCCGGCGGGGCTGAAATTTTTATATGTTGTAGGGGGTCCATATACGAGCGTAAAGATATCATCTGGGCCTCGATAGGCCTTGTACTTTTCGAGGGGCGGGGCTCCAAAGTTTACGTTTTTCAGACTTTGGCGGCTCGCTGTGGCCACAAGAATGGACCAAATAGTCTGAAACTTGACATCTGAGCTTTACTTTAGACAAGGATCATGATGCAAAAAGCCCCAAGTTCGTAACTGGTCGAGAAAGCTAAGTAGCTTTTTGATTGGCTGATTGAGATGAGACCAAAACAGTAATATAAAGCACGTGTAGTTATGCACTATATTCAAAAATCAAAGTACTATCTCTAAAACAACTATTTTTAATGAATTAAAAGGGATGACAGGCCTCAGATGTGCTTTTCCCTGACCTTTGACACTTAGGAAGGTCTGAGCTGAACCATCTTTTGCACACTCATTCTACATGTACCCAGGATGAACATACTCAAATTTCAGCCTCCTAGGTCAAAGCATTGATTTTGAATGAATTTAAAGGGATTAAATTTAGGCCTCTGACAATGCTTTCTCTGAACTTTTACACTTAGGAAGGTCCCAGCTAAACCATTTTTTGCACACTCATTCTACATGTACCCAGGATGAACATACTCTAGTTTCAGCCTCCTAGCTCAAAGCATTGATTTTTAATGAATTTATAGGGACCTAATGAGTGAGCATCAGAGTGTGTAACTGTTCTGGAAACTTCTGCAGCTTTCTGAATTAATCCTTACTTCAATTTGGCTTACATTTATTCAACAGAAACTCACCCATATTGAATTAATATTTGTTTAATTGAAAGAAAAAAAAAAAGGCGAACATCTTGATGCATGCGCAAAGGTCTGCATGCTTGCATGCTCATTCTGCGTGCCAGGATCGACAGAGTCACATCGAGTGCTGGACATCTAAGCACCTCAGGACCAGACCAGGCCTTTTTATTAAGGATTTAACCTCTGAAACATGAGTAAGAATTATTCTACATCATAGTAATTACTTAAATTTGTTTAATCTGCTAAATTTCGAGACCTTTTACTTGCCTTTTAAAGCCATGTGCTGCAGGCTTCGGCCTTCAGTGAATTTAATAATAAAAAAGAATCCCACACCATAAAACGGTGTTTAATCTGCTAAATCTCGACATTTTTAACAAGTATGAGGTCTTAAGATGAGGATACTATTGTTTTTTGACAGAATCTGTGTTTTTTTAATTTTTGAAGGACTTTAAAGGCTGTAATGTGCTGCGTCATTCTCCGTTAATGACGGACTTTCGGCCGTAGGCCGCGGTCAGCTTTATCATGAAAAACACGCCATATAATGGTGTTTAATCTGCTAAATCTCGACATTTTCAACAAGTATGAGGTCTTTAGATGAGGATACTATTGTTTTTTGACGGAATTTGTGGTGCTTTTCTTATATAAAAGCTATAATGTGCTGACGTTTAAAGCTCTGTTGATGACATGCTGCAGCCGTGCGTCTTTGGTGATTTTAATCATGAAAAACATGCCATATAACGGTGTTTAATCTGCTAAATCTCGACATTTTTAACATTTTAAAGATTTTTAAAATTAACTGAAATTATTTTTTTCAATATTAATTTTTTTTTTTTTTGCTGAAATGGGAAGTTTAAGGGTCATTTGATCACATGCTGCATCCGTGTGCCCCGGTGATTTTATTTATAGCTTTTCTCTTTTTTACTTTCAGAAAATGACAAAATCGAAGGAGAGGGGGCAGTGCCCCATTTGTTTGAAGACGCTGGTGGGAGTTGCCAAGCATCTTAAAAATTTCCACCGTGTCACCAATCCTCAGGAGCGAGGAATTTTAAACAACATGGCAACAGGGAGGGTCCGTCTGGGTGGCGGAGTGTGCCCGTTAGCTATGTGCAACACAAACGTGTTGCACATAGAGAAGCACATCAGGGCACACAATGATGTCACCCAGCGGAGGAGGGACTTTGAAATCACGAGGCTGAAGAAGGAGGCTGGCCTGGCCAAACTGGCTGCGCTGAGGGCCTCCAACCCGGCCCCTCCTCTGGTGAGCCGTCTGGACATCCCAGCGGAGGAGGACGATCCAGAGGAGGGGCCGGCTCCCTTCTGTCCTGGATGTGCCAACTTCCAGCGGCACGTCCTGGACCAGGACAATGTAATTCAGGAGCTAAGACAGGAGGTCCTCACGGTGAGTGGATCAAAGAACCCACATCAAAGTTTCTTCTCATTCACTCTCATTAGGAGCTCTATCAGAAATGTCTGTCTCCCTTTCTCCACAGCTGCAACAACAGCTAGGGGTGGCGAAGCGGAGGAGGCGCAGGCATGGACAGCCTGCCCAGCCGCCCAAGCCACCCCAGCCACCGCGGCCAGCCCAGCCACCAGCACCGGGGGGAGACTCCACCTCTGCCAGCTCCTCGGAGGAGGCCTCCTCCGAAGATGAAGTCCCGCCACCGCCACCACAGCCACAGCCCAAGCCCCAGCCCAAGCGGCCCAAGCCCCAGACCAAGCAGCCCAAGCCCCAGCTGCCGGCTGTGGAAAGCTCCTCGGAGGAGGCCTCCACCGAGGAGATGGTGCCGCAGACGCCGCCGCCGCCGCCACCGCTGCCATGCGCCGACAGCTCCTCGGAGGAGGCCTCCACAGAGGAGATGGTGCCGCAAACGCCGCCACCAAAAAAGCGTCCCTGTCCGGAGCCCCGGCCCCAGCGGCAGCAGCAGCCCCAGCTGCCGCAGCCCCAGCAGCAGCAGCCCCAGCAGCAGCAGCCCCAGCAGCAGCAGCCCCAGCAGAAGTCTTCCGGCAGCGGCAAGGCAAAGTCAAAGACCAAACACCTGGAGGTGAGGAGACAGTAGAAGTGAATGTGATAGGATAGAACAGAGTAGAAGAGATGAGAGTGGAAAAGTATCCAACAGTTTATTACACAAAGCTTTTGACTCATTTTCTAGCCTATCAGTAGCAGTGCCAGACCCAGAACCAGACCCAGGACCTCTTCCTCCCCGGGGCAGAAGACAGGGACAGATTCCTCCAGCGGCGAGGTGAGCGAGGCACTTAGTTCGTGGCCGATGGTAACCATACTTACCGAGAGGAGAACCCTGTTGAAATAAAAAAAAGACTTTTGAGCAGACTTCATGTTTTGACAATTTTGACATGTTTTTGTCTTCTAGGAGGAGGACCCGTCCGTCAGCATCCGGGAGGCCATTGAGAGGATCCTGGAGGAGCCGAGGCTGGAGGCAGTGAGTGGCAGGAAGTTTTACAGCTATGATGTGCAATGTTTGATAATATAAAAACAATTTAACCCAAATCTGTCTGGATTTCTTTTTCCTGAAGGACCAGAGCCCAGTCAAGGGCAAAAAGGCCCCTGCCCAGCCACTCCCCAGGGTCCTCACCCGCATCTTCGGCGGAAGGAGCAAGGCCTCCCGGATGCGGAAGATCTGGTTCCCCACCTCGATCGGTAAGGAAAAACACAGTGTGCTCACGTGTGCGGGTGTGCGCGACGCTGTCACGCTAAGTCTCCATCCGTCTCATCTTTGTCCCGTCTTCACAGCCAACTACATGGAGGAATACGCCTCCTTTGTCTTCTGCCCTGAGGGCACCCCGAGGATGCAGGAGAACGCCATCAGCAAGGCCAGCCGTGCCAAAGCATTTGTAAAGTTCATGATGGTGGGTTGGGACTCCACCACATTTTTGACCTGGGAGTTCATTTATAATCTTCAACACCTGAAGGCGTAAGTGTTGAACTTTGTAACCAGTAACTGGACACCATGACGGAGACTCAATCCTAACCCCTTTGTTTCCTTTTTTTCTTTCTTTTTTAACAGATTCCCAGCAGTCCTCCGGGCCTTTGAGTGGAGCCCACCCACCATCTCACTTTACTTGGGGCACGCGCTGGCCTTTCTGGAGTTCTTCCGGGACACCCCACCGCGCTACTGCCGGCTGCCGTCGGCGAAGGTATGTTGTGTATGCTGTTTTTATTTATTTTAATTGAGATTTTAAATAAAAGGAGTTATTCTTTATTATTCTTATTATTCAGTTGGTGGTGGTGTCCCGGGAACTGAAAAAGCTGAGCAGGGACGTCGGGAGGACCATCCTTGGTCACCAGAGTTTGGTCAAGCAGGCCAAACAGAGCACTCTGGTGGCCAGGGAGTCTCTGGCAGCCTGCCAGAGACTGGTCCGGAGTAAGATCCCCTCCCTCCTGGGTAAGGCTGCGTTTGGTGAAGATCCCACGTTCATCCATCACTAAATGCCTGACCTTCTCTCTCTCTCTCTCTCTCTCTCTCTCTCTCTTCCTTTCGGATGACATCGAGCGTGCGCCGCCAAGGGACCCGGCTACACGGTACCGGTTTTACGGGTACCTGGCGGCGTACCTCATGTCAATCTACAGGCACAGGAGGGGGGTCTTGATGTCCCTGCGGGTCCGGGAGGTGAAGGAGGCTCTGGGGAACGACCAGGCGGGGTACATGATCAATGTAAGTTTAACTGCGATCGAGTAGAGACCGACCATCAATTTTCTTGACGTCGTGGTTGACATTTTTTTTTTTTTTTTCCTCAGATCTTTCAGCACAAGACCAACTGAAAGTTCGGGACGGCCCAGATATATCGGGACCCGACCGAGTTCGGGTGGTTCAGGCGGTGGCTCGGGCTCAGGTCACGTACGGTGCCCCTTAATGGGCTCTTTTTCAACACCCTGGGCCGGGGCCCTGCTAAGAACATTGTCCACTACTTCCGCCAGGCCTGGGCTGAAATGGGCCTGTCTGGATCCCCCAACCTCCTCGATGGGAGGACGGCCGTGGCAACCTACGTAAGTACCAAATCCTTGGAAAGTTCTTTCCAACTGGGTAAAGCCAAGTCATACTAACCAAAGGCCCATTTTCTTTTTTCAGAACTTCGAGAGCAATGACCCCGACGTCCAGGAGTCATTGGCTAACTTCATGTGCCATGATGTGAGGACCCAGGAGCGGTTTTATGCCCTCCATAAAACCCTCGGGAGGGCAAAAACCATGAGGGAGATGTTTGTGTGTCTCTCCGTTCAGGGAGAAACACAAACATGTCCCTCCCCTGCCGTCCTCACTGCCGTCCTCCCCCCGGACCCAGCTGCTGCGTCTCCTGCATCCTCGAGCGCCGTGGACCAGCCCGGCACCTCTGGAACACAGGAGAGGGCCCCACTGTCCCCGGCAACCCCTCCGGAGGGGGAGGAGGAGGAGGAAGAGGTCCCGGTAAGTTCAAACCTCCTAGTTGATAGAATGTCCCAGTTCACATTGACTGAGCTGAATCTCAACCTCTTCTTTCTGTGTTTCACAACAGACCCCAACCAAAAGGCACAAGACGTCAAGGAACCAGGTCCTTGCCCTGCGGGTGAAGCGTAAGGTGGGCCTCTCGCCCCGCAAAAGACCCAGCCCAGGAGCTGCAGGCCTGGGCCGCCTGAGGCCCCGTGTGATCTTGAAGGATCTTTATAAATAGTTTTTTCTAAATTGTTTCTTGTGTCTTTTTTATTGTTCTTACTTGTTGTTGTGGTTAAATGATTGTTATTACATGATTGTTATTACTATTATCATCATCATTATTAGTATTATAACTGTGATTGTTGTTGTAAATAGTTTTTTAAAATTTTGAAATTCATCTTTTCTATTGTTCATATATTTTTCCATTTTTTACTTTTTAAAACAAATAAATCAATAAATAATTATATATTGTTTGGATTGAAGATACTCTCATGTCTTTATTCATAGAAGTTAAGTCAAATCACAAAATCATCAAACTGATCCAGTAACGGGCCACCGTGGCTGCAGGTTCTCATTCCAACCAAGCAAGAACACACCTGATCCAATAAATCCAGTTGATTAATTGATTGATTCATTGATTGATTGAATAATTTGCATCAGGTGTGTTTTTGCTTGGTTGGAAAGAAAACCTGCAACCACAGTGGCCCTTCACTGGATCAGTTTGACACCCCAAGTGTCCCGGATTGACTGAGTCATTTTCGTGCACTGTTTTCAATTAAAAGAGTGCATGAAAATGATTTAGTCAATCTGGAGCATCACATTCATGTACATCTTTGTGATGGGATGGGACTTCAGCTCCTCCTTGTCTCCTGACTTAAAGGTTCTCTTCTCCTCCTTCAGGAGAGCCTTTATCTCAGGATTAATCCAGGGCTTGTTGTTGGAGCAGCACCGTACAGTCCTGGTGAGTACAGTGTCCTCCACACAGAATTTAATGTAATCCATTATACAGTCTGTGAGGTTGTCAATGTCCTCCCCGTGAGGATCACAGAACTCCTCCCACACAGTTGACTCAAAACAGTCCCTCAGAGCCTCTTCAGTCTCCTCAGACCATCTCTTAACTGTGCGTGTCACAGCTGGCTGCCTGTGGACAAGTGGTTCGTACACAGGCTGGAGATAAACCAGGTTGTGGTCTGATCACCACAGGGAAGGAAGGGGTGATGACTTGTATGCATCCTTGGTGCTTGCATACAGTAAGTCCAGTATTTTATTGTCTCTGGTGTGGCAGGTGACATACTGGGTGAAAGTGGGCAAAGTGGAGGATGGAGAGGCGTGATTGAAGTCCCCAGAGATGAGGAGGAGGGCCTGAGGGTGTTTGGTCTGTAGCCAGCTGACTGCAGAGTGCAGGGTCTCACATGCAAAGGCTGATTATTACAGTTGGCCTGACACAGGCAGACTAATGCAGCGCCATTCTTTAACAGTTACTATGGCAACGAGGGGGAGGAGGCAGAACGTGTTCCTTTGATCTTCCCTTGCTGCTGATTGGACCTCTGGATCAAAGGACCTTCCTCTGGTGCTGCTTTGGTGATTCCATCAGTCCATATATGGACATAGACTCTGATATGTCTATATAAGTAAGATCAGGATTGTGCAGACTTAATTCGACATCAGAGCAAGAACAATGAACAACACAAAGGTAAGTACACAGACCAACATTTTGATCAACAAGGACCTACTCAGGCGTCCGCCTGACATCCATGCAGTGGCTTAATCTAGAGGCTGGATCACTGGACCCGAGAACAAAACCCAAACTGACGGAGATGTGTTTGGAATTAATCGATGTTGCAGCAACACACATCTTTGAGCTCTTGCAGTGTGAGAGTGATGGTGCGAGCATTATGTTTGTGCCAAAGGACCAGGTGTCCAAGTGTCTTGGAGACATGGGCAGCATCATAGCACAGACATTGGCTGAGAAGATGGGTGTGATGGGTGACATCCAGAGCTCGAGCACACAGATACTGACAGAGCTCATAGTTGATGAGGTTACAGAGAAGGTGAACGACGAGCTCTCTAGCTTGGAGGAGTGTGAGAAAGCTTTTCCCCGGAGTGTGAGGAACATCACACAAAACAAGTGGCAAGAACTTTTTAATATTATGCCCAGGATACCAAAGTCCATGAAATCCAGGAAAGTGATCCCGGTTAATGAGTTTGAATGCACGTCTAATGAGGAGGACTTCCTGCCAAGGCCTGGGTCCTCCAAAGCATCAGAGCTACTCATGGATTCAGAATTACTCAAAATCTCATCACTCAGATCAGCCAAGACAATCTTGACTGAAGATTGTCTTGGCTGATGCCCAAAATAATCTGTTACATTTATTACAAATTTAAGTAATTGTGCATGGAGCTCAGACGAAGGGTGCAGGGCGCAGAGCCAGAGAGCAGGTCACTGAAGCCAGCCTTTTTTAAAGTGGAAGTGGGTCACCCAAGGCAAACAGGTCCTGGGAGAGGGCCAGATGAAGCGTGGCTCAAGGACCACTATGATCAAGCTAAAGCTGAGAAAATCCTGCTCTTCTGCACAGGTTCCTCTGTTCTATGTGTTGACAAAGTCAAGGTTTGCTTTAATGTGTAAACTGGGCTCAACAGAAGGCCTGTTGCTCAGACCTGTGGAGCTACACTTGAAGAGCCGTGTACGTTCAGTTCTTACCCAGAATTTGGTACAGAGTTTGACAACATCCTGTCCAGCAACTACTTAGAAATGGACATCATTTGAACTTGAGAGCAATCTTGATCAGGCCAAATAGCAACAGGCCTCATTGTATGGTTGATTCAGGTCTCTCTCCTCCCTCTGTCTTTTCCTCCCCTCCAATCCTCCATCCTTCCTTCCTGTCTCTTTCCTCACCTTCTCTACAGGACCGTAACCAGGGTTTCTAAATTGGTGTGGTCCAGACCTTGACCCCCCAACCCACACCCACACCCTAACCCACTCACACAAACTCGTGTTATGAAATTAGTTTTGACCAGTAGTAGCTAAAAGTTCCTTTACATTAGACTGTATATAATCATACAGTGTGAAATGATGGAAGTTTACTTTGGGTTGTTAACGTAACAGTAACGGACATTTGAGCAAATGAGGAAGAGAGAGATTTTCTGTTGTTAAGACTTTAGAAACCTATTCTCATTGAGACATTGAGATGAGAGGGGAAAAAATCCCTTTTTATCACTTTTGCACAATTCACACAAAAATGTCACCTAAAATAACAGAAACACTGCCAAGTGGAATGAACTACACACATTTAAAAACACACAGAGGGACGTCTCTGTTCTCCTGTCTGTTCTCTTTCTGCTGTCGGTGTTGCTCCTCTCTTAAACTCCTCTCCTCCTCTCTGTTCTCCTGTCTGTTCTCTTTCTGCTGTCGGTGTTGCTCCTCTCTTAAACTCCTCTCCTCCTCTCTGTTCTCCTGTCTGTTCTCTTTCTGCTGTCAGTGTTGCTCCTCTCACTATTTTGGACCCACGCCCTTTCCCTATCATTGACAGAGTGAGACAAGCTCAAAAATACCTTTTTTGTGTCTCTGCGTCCAGTGGCTGGCTCCCAGCTGTTAGCTCCGTACGTAGCTTAGCTCAATGGCTGGAGGTCAATAGGAGTCAAAGCCAGACTGACAGAAGTGGACAAAATACTCCTTGCAGTGGACCAGTGGAGGGCGTATTAGCAGGTGAAGTAAATCCAAATGGTTATAAAACATTTTAAAGACGTGTTTTCTTTCTTAAATCCGTTAAAATAACGTTTTGATAAACACAGAACTGCGCATGCGCAGAGCTCCACGGACCGGAAGTAGGAGCCGGACTGAGTACTGCGCATGCGCAGGTCTCTGAGTGTATCAAAACGTTATTTTAATGGATTTAAAAAAGAAAACACGTCTTTTAAAATGTTTATAACCATCCTGATATACTTTAGGTGCTAATAAGCCATCCTCTGGACCATTGTAAGGAGTATTTTGTCCACTTTCGTCAGTCCAGCTGCTACTTCCGGTCCGCGGAGCACTGCGCATGCGCAGGTCTGTGTCTATCAAAACGTTGTTTTAACAGATTTAAGAAAGAAAAAGAGTCGGCTTATTAGCACCTAAAGTAAATCAGGATGGTTATAAAACATTTTAAAAGACGTGTTTTCTTTTTTAAATCCATTAAAACAACGTTTTGATACACGCAGAGACCTGCGCATGCGCAGTACTCAGTCCGGCTCCTACTTCCGGTCCGCGGAGCTCTGCGCATGCGCAGGTCTGTGTTTATCAAAACGTTATTTTAACGGATTTAAGAAAGAAAACACGTCTTTTAAAATGTTTTATAACCATTTGGATTTACTTCACCTGCTAATACGCCCTCCACTGGACCACTGCAAGGAGTATTTTGTCCACTTCTGTCAGTCTGGCTTTGACTCCTATTGACCTCCAGCCATTGAGCTAAGCTACGTACGGAGCTAACAGCTGGGAGCCAGCCACTGGACGCAGAGACACAAAAAAGGTATTTTTGAGCTTGTCTCACTCTGTCAATGATAGGGAAAGGGCGTGGGTCCAAAATAGTCGGAGTGTTCCTTTAAACTCCTCTCCTCCTCTCTGTTCTCCTGTCTGTTCTTTTTCTGCTGTTGGTGTTTGCCCTGTGAACAAAAAAGCAGCTGACAACAAAATTCAGCCCATATTATTTAATGTTTGGCAGGGCAGCCAGGTACCCATCAGAGGTACCAGAGGAGTATGAGGTAAAATTGTTAACTTGTGTCACCTGTAGATGTGTGTCAATGCCTGTTTGTAGTAATACTGAGTGTTGTGTGCAGGTGACCGAGGAGAAAGTTCTCAGCCTCCTCATGGCAGAGGACACGTGTGATGGCCTCAAACAGCAAGAATCCATCTACACACAAGTCAAACTAAATGTTGGAAAGCAACAATCAAGAGTCAAGAAAAGGAAGGCACAGACTGGTCAGCAGGACCACTTTGTAGTTGGAGATGTTCTTCGAAAAAACATACGACAAGAACAACGGAAAGGTGGCAAACTGGAGGCGGACCTCCTCGGGCCCTTTACAACAGTGAAACTTGAGGAAAAAAGTGCAGACCTGGTCTCCAAGAAAGGCAAAAAATGATGTGTTTCTGATCTGTTTTACATAATGTCAGAATATGTGCATCATTCTATTTGTAGGTAATGAATGCTTACCTCACCATTTAGGGAAAGCGAACAGGGGCTTGTATAATTGACAGCTACACAATGACCGAGCTCTGGTAAGGCTCACAGAAGCCGTACAGACGGGTGGGTAGGTTGTCTCATTTATTGGATATTTTCATTAATGCAGATATATAACATTTCTGCTGTGTAGCTGCGCCTTCTGGACCATAATGTGGCAACATAATGTGACATTGGACTTATTGTAAGTAATATTAAATTCTGTCCAATTTTTTAAAACAAATGTTGGAATCTATAGAGTGAACTTATATTTGCCTGCAGAGACGATATTGTTTGTTTCTGGACCCATTTGGGGCCATAACACAACAACTTATCCACTGCAGAGACATAACTCTGTAAGTGAGGAATCACCTTTAATAATCAGTTATTTTTAGATTCTACCGAGAGAAAAGTGTGGCAGTTTGTCTTCCTTGAAACAGATTTATCTAAGCAAACATTTTGCCAGATATAATCAAATGTATCTTATGAGGCTCTTCTATGTGTTAAAATTCTCACAGCCAAACTGTTTGTGCAGAGCACTGCTGTGCCGATCATGTCCAGCTGTGGGGAAATGGGAATGCTCTACAACTCCTCATCCTAAACAGCAGGACACAACATCATGTGGTGTCTTTGTTTGTATGGTAAAAATATACAGTAACATAACCTCAGTCACTCAGTAAATGTCAAACTAAACAGTGTTGGTAGCTTGCAGAACAAATCCTGTGTGAGCAGACGGTCGACTACGCAGTGGAGCAGGAAGGGGGGGCCAGACTGAGACTGAACATCACAGTCACTTTGCTCACTGACACAGGTATGCAGTACTCACACAATGCTTAAATATTAGCTGTACTGACATGATACTACAGTAGTGCCTTTTCATTTTGCAGATGACCTGTCCCTGCATGCAGAGAGGAGAGCTCAGGGGCTGAGATGGACAACTGGGTGAGAAGCTCAGTTCAACTGCAGCTGGGAGACTGGAATCCACCTTGAATAGAAAACTCCATCACTGGGTGAACATGGGTAACACAGCCCTTGAAACATCACTTTTCTATTCTCCTACCATGCTTTGCACTTTCTGGGGACAGTTGTGCTGCTACAGGTATGTGGGAACTGACTGGTGACAGCAAGGCCAGGCTCTGTACTATTACATGGTTCAATAGAGTGTAAAGACTAAACTGTTCCTGATTGTCCATCCTCCTGGATGAACTACATGAACTCACCGAAGTATCTGACATCCATTTAAAAGTTGTCTTTCTCCTTTCCAGATTGAATGCACACACTGCGGTCTCTGGTACCACAGTGTGTGTGTGGGCCATCCCCCCCCACAGGTGGATTATTACTGCAGAGGCTGTAAACATGAGTATTGGTGGTGGATGATCATCCTCCAGGAAGCTGGGGTCTGCCTGAGGTTTCCGTCTGTTTAAAGAAGTTTTACCTGCCACTGTTGCCAAGTGCTTGCTCCTGGAGGATTCTTCCCTGCTCTAAAAGTGCCTTGAGATGACTGTTTTGATTTGGCAGTGCTATATAAATAAGTTTATTTGATTTGACTTGGTTTGTCATGGACTGTTTCTTTACACTAAGGTTTGGTGTCTCTTTTATAACTCAGGTGCTTTCTTTCTGCCATGCTGCTCCTCTTCTCCTGACATGGACACACAGGAGTTTGTTTGCTCTCTTTGGTTATATTTAAACCCTCTTATTTTCTTTTTTTGTCATGAAAATGATTGCATCTCAAAGAGGTCTGTTCGGAGTTGTCCATGCCCTGAATCCTTTGTACTGACCTATGCTGGTACTATTTGCACTGTAGTCTAAATAAGGGGAAAAAACTACAATTTTGTTTTTTTTTCAAAGAGTATTTATTTTGTACTGATGCAGCAATATTTTTTGTATTGCATTATTATTTTTCTGCATTAGGAAGAAAATAAAGAAAATGAGATTTTTGCACAACTTCCTACTGTTGTGGATTTTCCTTAATCTTTATTTTGTATCGTGACTATTTCGTATCGTGAGCCCTGTTTCATATTTCGTATCGTTTCGTGAGTTGACCTGGTCTTTTAATGAAGAGATGTCAGTAATTGGGTAAAAAAAATCACAAATTTTCATTCAAAATTATTGGAGGCTGACCACAGTCATGGATATGTCAAGGTTAGTAAACCCACTGACTTTGGTGCATGACTTTTTTGTCTGAAGCATGTATTTTTTATTTTTACTCCCTTATGTCTACATTTGGCTGTTTAAAGCCACCGAGGTAACTACTGTAAAAACAAATTAGTAATTATGTTTTTTTAAATTACTGATTTTTACCCTTTAAATGTCACTTTCATAGGATATGTCTCTGAATTAGAAAAAGAAAAAAACAGAATGGCCAATTTTCAATGTAAAAATGATCATGAAATGAAATGATTTTTTCTGCAGCATCATATTTTGACTTTATTTCCTTGTGTTCTGTTTTGGCTGTTTAAAAGCCACGACTTTAGCTGCTGTAAAAATAAATCAGAAACAAAATTAATTCATTTTGTTATTCATACTTTATTTTACTGAAATCTGTTTCTCAAGATCAGCCCTTATTAAAGATAATAAATATTTTTAAAAATTGAGGATATCATGGAAATGTCATTGATTTTGGAAAAAAACACACAAATGACTTTTAATATAAATAATGATCAGAGACTGGAGACAAGACTGACAGCACATAAAATATCTCCAGCCTCTGATCATTTTAATATGGAAAATCATTCATATTGTGTTTTTCACTAAATCAGTGACATATTAATGAAATAGGTATTTAGAGGGGTAAAAGACTTTTTTTTAATTCTATATTTTACATAACGGCTGAGCTTGAACAGATCTGAAAGAAAACAAATTGTATTTGATATGTTTCTACAGCAGCTAAAGTTGAGGCTCACAAACAGCTTAAACAGGGTCAAAGGGAGAATCCACAAATTTGGCATTTAAAGGTTAAATTATATATTTTTTTTCAAATATTCATCATTTTTGATCAGGGCTGAGCTTGATGAAGAGAACCGAGCAAAAGAAGAGGAAAAAACATTAAAATAAAAGTGTAAGTGGCAAAGCTGCAAAACTTACAGTTCGACCTTAGCTATGGTGGTCTGCTTTGATCAAACTGATCATCTGCACCTTAAACTACCCCCCCCCCCCCCCCAAACACATGCACACACACGCCCCAATAAAGCATGCGAGGCAAGTAAGAAAAAACTTGAGACATGGCTTATTATGGTAATTATACAGGGCTTATACTGAGGTGCTAATTCACCTGCAAACAGCACCATGCACAAACAAAAACCTTCAACATAATACAAAACCATTAGCCATTAGGCACTCACTCACCTACAAACCCGTCACATGCACAAAGGTGTTGTTAGCTGTCTGTACTGTGTTTTAATTTTATTTAAGTGCGCTGGGGTGAAGTTTAGCGAGGTGAACTTGTAGCTTTCCTTGACAGTAACAGACAATTAGGCGTGTATCACAGCCAAAAGCCGCCGAGGTTTGTGTGTATGAAATAGAAAATAAAAGGACATGGCTATTTACTGGCACACAATGCTACTCCTGAGGCGCTGACTGCAATGTTATCAAACATAAGTCATAGCAAGCACCATGAATGTGCTTTTGATACATACGTATTTCATATTCGTCCCAGCTACCTGTCATTCGTTTTAATGAAAGTTATAAAAGTTCACCGGGTTATGGTTTATTTAGGTTCCCCTCCACTACCACTGCTCGGCATTACTAAGTTGTTGTATCAATGTCCTTTTTTTAAAATATCCCCGTGAAATAAAGTCTCTTCTTGACAACCACATTTACAAATTGTGTTGCATTACTGACCTTCATCCACTCGCTCCTCTCTCTCGATGTCCAGACAGCACCGTCACGTCTCCATCGGTCGTGTCAAGCGTGCAGACAGAAAGTAGTCCTCGACCACTTGACTTTTCACGTCCTCCATCTGCTGTTTTCTTCTACAGTTAATAGGCAACAGAAACCAGATGGAGCGCCTGCTTAAGTGTGTGAAAAAGTCTAATCATAATTATAAGTCCTTTATAAGAGGATGTCCAAATTTATGGCACTATTTGTACCTCGCATTAATACTGCTGCTATAGCCAGTTTATAAGTGATCCGGTTACCATTTTTAAAATCACATTGTCAACTTGTGTTAATACATTTAAGTAGACATTTAATTGAACTGGCTTACAATGTTGAGTTACAATCCCCAAAAACTCATAAAATTAAGTTCAATTGTTAAAACTCATTGTGTTTATTGAAAGTAACTTATATAAATAAGTTATGACAACTATTAGAGCTCGTCACTTTTAGTGGGCGGTCTTTCTGGAGCAGCGTCGTGCATGTATACTGTGTGTCACAGTTAGAGCAAAGCAACCTTGGAGGTGAGTAGTACTGAGTGAAGGTCATCTATGTTTTCAGTTAAAGTTGATTATATCAAAAATAGAGATTCAGTTAATGCTATGTGGAGGTTTTTATAGTGTAACATTACTTTGACCTTCTGGAAATTTGAGTTTTAAAGTGAAACTTAAGGTTGTATTTAGAAAGCAATCGAGAGCCGCGATAATGACCTCTGCCAAGGATGTTATGTTTTCTTAAGAGTTTGTCCGTCTGTGAACAAAATAACTCAAAAAATTATGGATGGATTTGGATGAAATGTTGAGAAAATGTTCAGCATGGGAAAAGGAAGAACTGATTACATTTTGGTGTTGATTCAGATCAGCGTCTGGTTGAAAAATTAGATTTTTGTGAATAACTACTGAACTAAAATAGATATCATGATGAATTTAATTGCTAATGGTGTTTTCATGTTCAAGGAATCTAAATTTAGATGATTTAGATAAAAGAAAAGTAGGACCAATTATTATGGTGAAAATCCCAATATGGCTGAGCACATGGTGGAGGTCTGTGCTCTCGGAGTGCTTTTCTAGTGATACTTATGTTGCCAAGCTAGCTCGGAAAAATGTATTGTAAAGGCATCAAGTATTCTTGGTTTAAGATACCTAGCCTAAAGACTTTTTATTTAAACTTGTTTGACTTTGTCACGTGGGAATGTAAAAACGAAAATGATGGGACAATTTTTTTAGAAGTGCATTTCAAATGTACATTGAACAATTTGTTATGGAAAGTATCCAATAGACTTCAGGCAGTTTCAACCAAGGTAAATTTAAATATTGGTGAAGAATATGAGTACAAATATCAAATCTTATATTACATGCAACTGATAATGTTTAAATAATAGTGAAGTGTAGCGATATCAAACTGATCAACTTTAAGGAAACTCTAAAAGGACCAAGAACATTCCTCTCTGACTCTGTGCCTCATGACTGTAAATCACCTAAAACATGTGTTGCCATTAAATCTGTTTCGCCCCCTCCGAACTACCCCAAACAGACATCGGTGTGGATGTTTACTCTTCTTCCTAAACAGCGATTGGCTGAGACCAAATAGCATGTTCGAAAAGAGTCCGTTCCCAAGTCATAAACTTCTTAGGTGACATCTAAGTTGACCTTGGACCTCCCTGGCCATCTTGGACACCTCATCCACTCCAGATGTGGTCTCTGTCTAGCACAGAAAACCACAAAACTTTCAAACTGTTTAAATGAAATAATGGACATGAGTAATAATGTAATATTTTGTCCTGTCATGAAAAATGCTTTCTAATGATGTGACTTGTGTGTTTTTAGCCCTAAAGATCCCCAAGTTAGGAGAAAGTTGGGTTATCACTCTGTTTCATTGAAGAATGCTTATAATAGGATTTCTACACCTTAAGTTTTGGTTGCAAACCATCTTAAGGGCATGTTGACTGATATATCTTAAGTTAACCACCTCTATTTTGTTTAATTGACTGTTTAATAGGATTTGAATTGTTTAATTCGTTCTTATACTTTAGATATATAGTATTTGGTATCAAATTGATCACCATGAGATTTCCTATCCAGTTGGAGTGCTTATATTGGATGTTTAATCAAAATACAACTTAATATTGGCCAAATATTAGTTGATGAAAGTTTTGATCACCACAGAAGGCCCTCCTCCTCTGAGATCCTCACCAGGAGACAAAACAGAGAAACATGCGGTCTTCTCGCTCTCTGCTCCTCTTCTCTCTTGTCCTGTTGCTGCTCCTCTCCTCTTCTCTTGTCCGTCTCCTTCTTCCTCCTCGTCTTGGTCACCACTTTTGATTTTGGCTCACATATTTTTCTAACTCTTTTGTCTAAGTTTTGTGACATGCCCGCCGATTCTTTCTTTATAAGCCAGTAAGACTTCAAAGATTTGCTTCATAGTAAATGGACTTTCGTTATTAATTTCAGAATAGAATTTGTTTGGCCAATGAATTCTTGATTTTTGGAATTAGTTACAAATCCACTTTTTATACAATCGAGACACCAACGCCCAAGCTCCAGCTTCACCTTGACAGAATCTGCCAGTCCAATCTAAGACTTCTCTCCCGGGAAACCTGGGACCACATCGGACAACCTCTTTGGATCCATCGCACTGGATAGAGTGTGGACTTCAGCCCTCTGGACGACAACCAGAACCAGAACAGTTCTTCTCTCCAGTAGCTCCAGGACCAGATGAGGCCCGATTCGTAAGAGGCAGCTCTATCTTCTTTCAGATGGGCTTGAGTGTGTCTTGGTTCAATTCTCTAATAATTTCCCCTTGATTTGACCTTTCACAAGTAGGTTAATTCGGAAATTAATCCACTATAACCACTCCATATGCTTAAATGTTCCTTGAGGGTTCATATCTTCTTTCCTGATTGATAACATCATTGATTTAGTATATCTCTGACATGTGTTCCTTCTTAAGTCTTTATTTTATTTTATTTTGTCTTATATATTCATTTTAATAAATCACCCTTATATATTTAAAGTTCTGTCTGTTGGTATTCTATTTGGAAGATTGACATCACTGCATGAGAGTTCTGTCTTTAGATTTGAGATTGATTAAACAACTGAAGTTTGACTTAATTGATTAAACTGATAAGTTTGACTTAATTGATTTATCTAATTTAAATGAAATAAATTAATAAATCAGCTAATTAAGTTAATTTTGCCTTTTTTGTATAAAAAGGATGGTGCCCCCTTTAATTAACGAGAGCAAACCTGGTTATTAAATGAATATTAATTACTTTAATTAATATCCAGTAATATCCAGAAAATAATCACTACAGAAGGTTACAGGAATGTAATTCCTCATTACAGGAATGTTTTTTGTGTTTTAGAGGGACTGGGTGACAATATGAGTCCAGTTGTCAATTTCTCTAAATTTATGTGTAGTGTAGTGTGCAGAAGATGTATTGTGTGCCCTGATTTATTTCTTTTTGTATGTTTATCCACAAGAACCCAAATTTCTCACCTTCAAGGCTGCCAAGTTCAGCGGATCCCGACCTGGCGGCTTTGCGCCAGACATGTGAGCTGTTGTGTGTAAGTACTAAAAGAGTTTGGATTAATAGAGTTATAGTATGTGTGATCTTTTTTTTTGGTGTTAGAACTACAGAATGGCAAGTATTTAATTTACTGAATAATTGATTTAAACCCTAAAAGAGGGGCACATTTTTAAGGTTGTATTTCCTGAGAGTATTATTTAAATATCTATCATGTTCTAAATGGAGACAGATATCTGTTTTTGTTGTGAAACTTCTGTGACATAAAGAAGCAGTGCTTGATGTGCTCAGAGATAATGTACAGTACTGCATTTCTTTACAGATGTAACATATTAGAGTTACAGTAAATGTAATATAACAGTCATAGGGATGTTTTCATTAGTGTGTAATTAATTATTAAAATGGTTTGATTAAACTTCAAATGACTGTCTTTGGATCGATATAAAAAGTGTGTCTACTGTTCTAAAAGTTTTTGTTAGTTTGTTGATTGGATGGGTCAAATTGTTTGTTTTTTTACCCATGTGTTTAAAATGTATTTTAGAGAGAGTTAAAGGCTTTGAGGTATTAGATCTTCCTCAGAACTCATCCAGAGTTCTTTCTTTCACTGTTTCTTCCATTATTCAATGATGTTTTTCTTTTGTTGTCATTTCTTTCAGTACAAGTGTTTGGATACTGTGGTAAAAAGACATTTACTGTATGAAGAATTGGGGAGTTGGGGCACCCAGGCTCTTCGGGCAGTGATAAGGGAGCGGCGCTTCAAAAAAGTAGAGATTATCTGGAGGAGGACGGCTGAGGCGGAGACAGAAAGATTGACGGAACAGCTGAGGAGACAGCAGGAACGCATAGAGGCATTGGAGGCCAGCCTGGCGATTCAAAATGATGGTGAATATTTTATATTATTTTTTATTTTTATATTTGTGTTTTCATGTTTGGCTGATGTTGAAGGAAGATGGGAACTGCCCGAAGAGCCTGGGGAGCCGGGGGGAGAGGGAAGGGTTTGATCCTTTTTTGCTTTGTTAATTTTTTTATGTTCATTTAGTTTTTCTGTTTATTTAATAAAAAAGTTCATATTTTCAGTTGGTTGTCTGGTTTAGTTGATTTTAAATGTTTTCATAGCTTTATACCATAGACCATATGACGTGAATTCTGGTTCTTCTGGAGTGAACCTCAAGCAGACACTTGACTAACAGCAAGTTTGTAACACTTCTGCATTGTCTCAGATTTTTAGACTGGAGGTTGCTGCTTGGTTTAAACTGTGATTTAAAGTAAGGGCTGCTGTCAATCTGACTTGGTAACATTGAAGGCACAACATGTTGTAGGGTTTGAGTAAAAAGAGTTTAAAAGTTTTGTTAATTGGAAAGATAGAAAGATAAATTGCTAAAGAAAAAATTCTGTTTTAATTTTAAGATAAATTAAGAGCTATTTGTCAAAACAGTCATGATGGTAAATCATTTTAAAAGGGAATTAAAAACATTTGTTGTAACATTTGGAATATTAGAAAGTTTAGTTTGATTTGTGTTTATTGTAAGGTAATTGTCTTGTGCAAATTATTAAAATTTGAAATAGAATATTTTAATGTAAAAGTCTATTTTAAAAGGGTTCAAAGACATTTCTAAAATGAACCTATAAATGTCATATAATGTAAGCATTGGGCATGTGAATTGAATAACGTTAATTTTGTAATACAGAAAAAAGGGAATGTTTTCTTTTTCTAGGTTTCTATCTAATAATTTAGAGAAATATTTGCAGTCACTTGTCTAATGTAAATTGCCATAATATAGTATTCTAAGAAATGGCTTACAAAACATTATTTTTTGTGTGCTGAAATGAAGGCTTTTTAAAAGAGTTATTGACGTTTTGGCGTAACATGAATGAGGTAGACAGAAAAATGGGGGTTTAAATATACTGAGTGCAAAGGAATGTGTGAGGTGGTTTTCAAACATTGATTTAGGACTCTTGAAAAGGTGGATTTTGCAGACATGGGGGAAATGCATGCATGTATTCCAGAAAAGTTAAAAAAAAAGTTAAAAATTACATTTTATTTGTCTTAAGAGACGTGTTGTTTTCTAAAGGTGCTATGAGGAGAATCTATTAGCGGGCGAAATAAAGACTCTGGTACCCATGAGCACGCGCACCGACTGTCGTAATGCTGCCTTCCAGTAACCTCGGAAATGGGAGTGACATCATCTCCCACTTATTGGCGTTCCAGTTGGAGTCAGAAAAAAAACATGCAGATCTACCAGGCTATTGTTATTTGTTGTTAGCACGCCCTGTGTTGTTGTATGAAGAATGTGATTATCACTATGGCAGCATTTTTGTAAATATAAATCTAACAATACTATGTATACAGCTGATCTAGAGCGACACACCCCAGTCAGTTTCACCGAGTTCCCAGTAGGAAATCCAGACTTAAGGGAACGTTCCAGTTGCAGTTTCCTACTCAGAACTCAGAAATTCCTACTTCTGACTACAACTTGAACGCACCAAAGACGTGAAGTCAAATGGTGTGTAAGTTATAGTAAATGCAGCTTGGACCTTTCTCATAACTCTGCTTTGCTTTACAACTTCTTTTTTCAACAACTTACAGGATGCAGGGAGGCGCCCCTCTAATGAAATGGTAGGAGAAACACTGTTGTTTTCACATAAAAAACAAATATCTAATTTTTCAGGCGTGGCGGCTTTTATTTTGTCGTGGCGTTGCGTGACGATCAATTACATGTCGGGGAAACCCTGTGTTATACATCTCATGAGTGATGCTTATGTTACTTCTGTGGTTTTGAGCTGAGCAGTAAGTAGTTTGTGCCTATTAAAAAGCTCTATTAAGCTGCTACATGAAACCATCAGAGTGAGTGGTCTTATTACGCCGCCATCTTTGACGTTTCTTTTCTTGCTTGCTGATGCCTTTTCTTTTTCTCTTTTTTTCTATGATGAAGCGTCTCAGAGGCTTTGATTGTAATGACTTGAGGTGTTTTAAATTTGTTTTTACTAAAGCTCTTTGTGTGTAGTAGTCTTCTCACCTTTCTCACCCCAGACCCATTTTCATGCCTGCATGTTGCAGTTCAGCAGCAGAAAAAAACAAGGAAAGCATATAGAGACATTTTTTTTTCCTGAATCAGATTCCAGACTTTCCTTTAAGGTTCGGGTTCAACCCCGATGCCCTCAGTCCCAAGAAACGCTCCTGAACAGCACACACACATGCACTAAAATAACACACACACACATGCACTAAAATAACACACACACACATGCACTAAAATAACACACACACACACATGCACTAAAATAACACACACACACACACATGCACTAAAATAACACACACACACATGTGCAGTAAATTGCTGAAGTCAGTAAATATATTTGTTTGAATGAATTTCTGCCTCATTTGTCAGACATCCATCCCCACCTCAACCAAATCCCCGCTGCTGCTGGTAAAGTCTCACTCTGAACTCTCTTCCAAACTTGAGAGCCCTGCTTTCTTCATGTGTTTCAGTCCCGTGTGGCCTGATTAGCTGATGCTGATCACCTGAGCTTCAAATCAATCAAACCAGTGAGCAGGAGGACAGAAGACAGCTCGTGAAGAAGAGAGATTCTCCAGAGTGAGACATGTTTTAGCCGTGATCCTGCAGATATCTGCAGCTTTTAGCAACATGTGCTCATGAGGCCTGGTCATGGTTCAACAGCAGTTCCTGGAACATGAGGCCAAGACGTTTGTGCACATTCACACATGTATGTAACTTCTGCACATGGATTCTCAAATCAAGTCCTTTAATTGAAGTTTACACAGACATGCAGCTCCTGTCCAGGTCTTGATGAGAGCAGGTGAAGGAGAGATGATGATCATCATTTACAGCTCCATTTGAACACTTTCAACATTTTACTGAGAAAGAATTGTGGGTTCTCATTTTGACTGAAGTCACCAAAGACAAAACACACACCCTAAATCTGATCTTTTTTTTTTGTCCAATTGATATTCTGTTTGTTAAAATGATTACAGATTAAATTTTGTTACTGTTTTGTCAAAATGATTCTCATTTCTGTTTTTTTTGTAGAATAATATAAGGTACAGGAAAAAACATAATTTACATGATACAAAAACCACAAAGTGTAAACATTGAGGTCATTTCTTGAAAATATAAATGTACCATTAATTCTGTGCTATATAGTATAAAACAACAAAACAACCATCTATAGACAGAATCTACAAATAAGTATTTATTATAGTTTATGGTAACCTCCTGGGTTGGTCAAATGATTCCAAGAGTAAACCATAACGGCAGAGCATTCCTGAAATAAAGGAAAGGCAAACCAGATGTGTTCTGAGGAGGCATTTTATGTTTTGACCCACCCACACAGACATCGATGAGCTCGTGTGGAGAGACGGCCTGCTGCTGTGGACCTGCTACACTCCAGCTTCTCTCTCCAGCTCTCCCCTCCTCACTCTCCCTGTCCCCTTCTTTATCTCTCTGTCTCCCTCTCTGTCTCTCTTTTACCCCCCCCCCCCCCCCCTTCTCTCTGTCTGTCTCTCTTTGTTTCTGTGTCTGTTTTAGTTACATTCTCAAGATTTCGCAAGACAAGCTCGTCGATGTCCGTGTTGGTCAGCGCACACATAATACCAACACTTTCTATTACGTCCTCTACCGTCCACAATACATATTCTCGGTCGTAATTGTTGTGTTCTGTACTTTCAGCCAGTCTTAAAAGTTCTGCTGTCAAGTTTTCAGCCGCCATCCTTCTTCCTCAATAGGTTTCTTTCTGCGCCTGCGTACAACTACATTCCTACTGCGCACATTTTTCTGCGCCTATTTCCTCCAAAAAAATATGCGCAGAAAAATGTGCGCAGTAGGAATGTCATCGTGAGCAGGCGCAGAAGGAAACCAATCGAGGAAGAAGGACAAATATGTCATGTCAGGCTATGCTTTGTTTACATTCACAGACACAGACAGAAAGAGAGACAGACACAGAGAGAGAGGAGGGAGACTAAAAGAGAGACACAGAGAGAGAGGGAGACAGAGAGAGAGAGAGAGAGGGGGAGATAAAGAGAGGGACAGGGAGAGTGAGGAGGGGAGAGCTGGAGAGAGAAGCTGGAGTGTAGCAGGTCCACAGCATCAGGCCGTCTCTCCACATGAGCTCATCGATGTCTGTGTGGGTCAAAGTAAACATAGTACCTCCTCAGAACACTTCTCATAACGTCCTCTACCGCCCCTAAAACATGTACTTCGTCATAATTATGTTGTTCTCTAACCACGACGAGTTCTTCTGACAAGTTTTCCGCCGCCATGTTTCTTCTCGATTGGGATTCCTCCTGTGCATGTGACGCAAGCACATTCCTACTGCGCATATTTTTCTGTGCATATTTCCTTCACTTTTAAAGTGACATTAAATGCGATTTAAATGCTTTTATTTATTTGTCTTTATATTTATACTTTTATTAGCCTTTTCTTTTAAGGGTTTATTCTTTGATTAATATCACTTTATATAGCTACTTTATTTATTTATTCATTCATTTATTTATTTATTAAGCACTTTTATATTTATTTTTTTAAATTTGTCTTTATGTTTCTGCTTTTATTAGCCTTTTCTTTTATGGATTGTTATATAATGTATTCATTTTTTTATTTATTCTTTTTTAGATTCTTAAATAATTTATTATTTTTTTATTTATTCTTTTATAGATTCTTATATATTTTTATTAATTCATTTATTCTTTTATAGAGTCATATAATTTATTTATTAATTTATTTATTCTTTTATAGATTCTTATATAATTTTTTTATTAATTCATTTATTTATTTATTCTTTTATAGATTCTTATATAATTTATTTATTAATTCATTTATTTATTTCTTCTTTTATAGATTTATTTTTGTAATTTGGCACTCTCACTACTCCAACCGAGACTCGGTTTGAATCTAGGTCTGATTGCTGTGCGAGTGCTTGGCTTTCACTCGGCCCGACTGCGGAGCCCGAGTGAGAGACGCTGCGTGGATCTCAGGTCCGGTTGCTGTGCGAGCGCTTTCCTGGCACTCGGTCCAGCCGCGGACGCCTGAGTGAGGGAGGCAGCTTGACCTCAGTCTCCAGGATCCGCAGGACCTCTTCAATTTTGTGTCCTATAGGCTATGCACCACCCTCAAGCATGTATGTGTTGGTGGAATTTTACACTCTAACACCACTAAGTTAAAGTTAACTTAAATCACAGTTAAGCCAATAATATTAGATCCAAGTTTAACTCCATCATTTTATACAACAAAAAGAAACTACCATGTAAACAGGTCGTTTTTGCAAGTTTAATCTTTATTTCATTGAAATCAACACCATAAAAAACCTATAGAGTCTACTCAATAAAATTGGGGTAACAATTTGCACTCACATTCTTTGTGTAAATTTTCCCCTATTTTTTTGAGCACATATTACCTAACTCGATCAACAATAATATGCTCAAATAATTTGGGTGAAGTCTTCCTAACCTTTTGAAATAGACTTTACAAATAAATACTTCTTGCAAATGAGTAATATTTACTTATGATTGTAGTGTATTTTTAGTTAGGGGGATATTTGATTTCCCTAATGTTTTTTAATACTAAAATTATTCATCAGTTATCACTTTTTCAGAGAAGGGATGTTTAACCCAAAAGTTAAAAGTCAGACACAAGACACAATATTGATCCTTACAATTGTTCTTTTTAATTGACCAATTGTTTACCAAAGTATAAATCTGACAAGTATCACTGTCCAAAATATGTAACATGTAACCAAAGTTAAACTGTTTTTTTCCTCAAAGTTTGAGTTTAAGTAGTTTTAACTGATCAATGAAAAACTTGTGTATACACATGCATCTTTTTCAAGACACTTGAATCAGGTCCATTAAAGTTCAAAAATTATTTGCACAAAAAAGGGTCTTCAGGATGAATACAGTTCATATGAACAAAATTTTATTCTACAAGATTTTGAGGTTGTAAAGACTCCTGGGATACTCAAAGTTGAGAGTTTAAATCAGTCCCATCACAGCAGACATGCCTTGGTTTGATTTCCACATCTATTCAGTACCTTGTCGCCCTCTTATTACGATGGAAACATCTGCTGAATCCACCTCAGCGATGGAGTTCTGAGTCACAAGCACCTTCATGGTTTGGTCTGCGTGGTCCTCATGGCTGTCCTCTTGAATTCAAACAAACAAAAGACAAACAAAGAAGCACTTTTGAATTTGATATTCTCTAGTTTATTCAGGGATTAAAGCAAATAAAAAAGACAGACTTGTACTAATGTATAAAACAAAAGAGGTGTTTTCTACTTAAGGTGTAACACTTGCATTGTTTTTTATATTTTTAAAGCTTTAGATGTAGGCTGATGGATATAAGCTTGCCTCTTTTTCACAATTTTGATCCACAGTCAAGTGAATAGCATGTCTTTATACTGTAACTAGCGCAACAGGTGCTCTATATAAAACTTTCAGGAAGTTAAAGTGTAAAAAGTCTGGAGGAATTATAACTATTCTAACATTAAATTTACACTTTTTGGAGCATTTTGGGTTTAGATAATGATGTATGAGGACCTTGTTTTTTCTATCAATTAGACTAGTGGAATAAGAAGCTGTCAGAGCAGGTCTTTGAATATGGATATCCTTAAATTAAAAACAGGTTAACAGATACACTCAATCCATTTATTAAAACTAAGTTGTCGAAAATGTAAGAACTGTGTCACAGTTAACTATTAATTAATACGATACCTGGCAGTCGTGGAACAGATCTTCCTTTTGTTCTCCAAGGTACTTGATGAGGAAACTCACAACCACATCCCTTTTTTTAAATACTGATGAACTGTAATGACATGCATCGAAGTCACTACTCATGTCTACAAACAGTTTTTGTGTGTCTGCAATTCAAGAAAAATGTCACCACCTACCTAATTTACATTACTGAGGAGAGGCTACTTCCTTGTAGCAGCAGCTCCTTTAGCACGCATCAGCTGCAGAACGCGTGGTGTGGATTCAGCATCAATGTCTTTTCCAGGGAACAGTGGTTATAATACAGAACTCATCCTTGATCTGAAGGAAAGAATTCAACCATCACAACTTGTGTCTATACAGTGTTGAATTATGGTCTATTGAGTTCATGTTATGAAAACATACCTTTATGAAATTAAATGGATTAGGCTGTAGGTAGGTCATGTAGCCATTCAATGGTTTCATTTAGATCCAGCTGTGAGAGACAAACAGAATGTCAGACACTCAGACACTATTCTTTGCATTTAAAAAGTGCTAATTTATCAGAAATCCAGCAGAGAATGTTTTAATGTAATTTAGCACACAAGATGGGAGTTCACAAGAACAGCATTTCAATATATAACAAACATTTTATTTCAGCTATTAAAATTAGAGTGAAGTAATGTTGCTAAAATAATGGTAAATAAAACATCAGAAGATACAGTTGATTACCAATGCTGTTAGGTACATGTCCTGCAAAAGAATTGCAAACATACATTTTATTTTAAATTAGGAGAGCCAGCATTCATGTATCCAAAGTGTTTTGTTAAAATTGACATACCTTAGTAATTCATCTCATTTTGGTCTTCCCATTTTCATAGATCCTGCTGTATAAGTAAATGACAGAAACATAGAATATTTGATTTGTTAGCACTTTAAGATTCAGTCAAGGTAAAAAAAAAATCTAACGTCAGCTTAGCAAAATAGATAAACAGCATGTTTACACACAGATATTACACACGTGCTGTGTATTTACATTAAGACTTTGAATTGGAGACTCGTGGTTTAACTTCAAATAATTGTGAACTTTAACATTCGCCCAGAAGGAAACACACAGACTCTGACTGAGTTTTGAGGAGCAGTTGTGCTAATTTGGTTGACAACGTGAACTCAACACTGCTTAATAATTACCTCATATTTTAATTTGGTTCCGGTTGAACGGCAGTCTGTTCAGTGTAACATCGCTCTGTCTCCATAACTTGCCTACACACTATCGAGGCACAGTGCTGTTCGTTTAAAGATTTATCAACTCTCTAAATACCTTTTAAAGTTACGCCCGTCTCTCTTTGCTCGTCGAGATGTACTGAGCTTAATGCTAACGCTACGTCAATGTAGCTGTGTGCATCAAGTATATGTGCCCCCCCGGGAACGCCATGTTGTCACCATAGCGACATGGCAACGGCAGTCGGCGAGGGTCACAAAGTGAAACATGCAGCATTAATCCCGTAACAGTGTGAGAAGTGACTTAGAAAACACATTTGACTGCAAATTTAACCCCCAATTTAATACCCATTATGAAGCTAATTTAGTTTAAATTAATCCACATTCATACCTGCAACTCTTTGTGTTTCAGAATCTAACCTTGCTTGTGCTCATTGCTAGGCTAACATGAAGGAAAGTCACAGAGAGACGGGGCTAAAATAGACATTTATGAGAGGGATTAAAAATAAAGAGAGGAGAAAGAAATGAACATGAGAGGGATTAAAATAGAGGAGAAATGAAGATGAGATGCCAGTGCGATCAATGGTTTGTTGACTCACTGGGGTTTGTAAAGTCTGAGCGGAAAGAAGCATTGATAAATAGCCCCCTAACAAGGTCTTTCTCAGCCGTAGCTGCCCTGCTTAGCGCCATAAAGGTCGGATTCTTTAGCTATTTCATTGTCTTCAACTTAATAAAATATGTGTGATGACGACAATATTAATACCTTTTAAAGAAATGGAAAACGAGACACTTACCATCAACTGACTCAGTAGCACAGGATCTGATTAAAACAATGAGCGCTCTGATCCAAAATGATGACACGTCACTGCAGCAATGACACGATTGGTTCATTATTTTAAATTTGACGCGCAGTCCGTTGGAGTCGGTCTACTGTCGGCAAGGAGAATATGAGCCGAGCATTTTTTTATTTTATAGTATCAGCCTTGCCGCGCAATTCGTTGGAGTTGGTCTGCTGTCGGTCAGGAAGATTTGAGCCGAGCCTATGTTTTCACAGTATGCCGTGCGCAAATAGTATCTAGGCAGTGAAAATCATTAATGCTGTATGTCATTGCGCCCCCGCCCATCCCCCCAACTCTGCTTACATCCAGGAGAAATAGTAGGAAAAAAATAAATTTAAAAAAGTAAGGAATACTAGAAAAATAATTATATAGATAGGAATATGTTTATGGCATACAATAAAAACAATATTTTGCCCGACATTGATTTTTCCTGTAACATTTACAGGCACAACAAAGAGAATTTTACAGCCTGAGAGCCTATGCAGCAGTGAGGAGCGAGCTTATCTGCAGGTGGCAAAACGACTCGGCTGATATGCGGTTGCCTCATGTCAGCCAATGCCGAGTCTCTGCCAACACTGCCGCAGGTTTTACGGAAGCGGGCCGATTCTCTTTGCTGGCTGGGCACAAGCTTTTCCAGTTCAGTTTCAGTTTATTCAGTCATGACAACACCAAATATTGTACACAATATTGACTTTTGACACAAAATGACAAAACCAAGGTTCATGTGTTAAATAATGACTGAAAAGGCATAGGCAGAAGCAAATTGCTTATAAAGGCCTATCCTATATTTTCCACGTTAATGCTGACTTTCCCACTTGTTTCTGTGCGTTTGCCATAAAGTCTGTAGTAAGAGTGCACTTCAAATGTTGGGATGAATGGCTGGCTTGACCATGCGAAAAACAGAGACAGTTGACGTGACCACAGTGGCAAACTGACCATCTTAACCAGTTTACCAGTCAGTGTTTGCTGGTCAGTCCAGCCAACCAGCTAACCAACCAGCTTGACCAGCAAATAATAAGTAATCCAGGTGGGTGACCAGCCATACCAAGCTGGCCAACTATACTGAGAGACCAGCAGGACCTGCCTGACCAGTTTGTCCAGCTGGATAAACCAGCTAAACCAGCCTAAGACCAGCAACCATCTTCAGCTGGTTTTAGCTGGATTTTTCAGCAGAAATACAGCAACAATTTATGGTAAATATGGTACAGGAAAATAAAAAGTAGATATGCTCTGATGGAGCGGTGAATAAAACCACCATAAGACCAACTTCAGTTTGTAATTGTTTCTTTCCACGGCTTTGGGGGGCGCCGTGTTCCTGTGTGGCATCGTAGCGGCGAAAAAGTAAAAAATAAGAAGAGAGGGAGAAGAGCAACTTCCACCAACCCAGGAGGTTACCATAAACTATAATTCATACTTATTTGTAGATTCTTAGCCTATAGCTGCTTGTTTTGTTGTTTGATACTATATAGTACAGAATTAATGGTACATTTTTATTTTCAAGAAATGACCTCAATGTTTACACTTTGTGATTTTTGTATCATGTAAATGACGTTTTTTTCCTGTACCTTATATTATTCTACAAAGAAAACAGAAATGAGAATTATTTTGACAAAACAGTAATATATATTGAACAAAATTTAATCTGCAATCATTTTTAATAAACAGAAAATCAATAGGACAAAGAAAGATCAAAATTAGGGTGTGTGTTTTGTCTTTGGCGACTTCAGTCAAAATGAGAACCCACAATTCTTTCTCAGTAAAATGTTGAAAGTGTTCAAATGGAGCTGTAAATGATGATCATCATCTCTCCTTCACCTGCTCTCATCAAGACCTGGACAGGAGCTGCATGTCTGTGTAAACTTCAATTAAAGGACTTGATTTGAGAATCCATGTGCAGAAGTTACATACATGTGTGAATGTGCACAAACGTCTTGGCCTCATGTTCCAGGAACTGCTGTTGAACCATGACCAGGCCTCATGAGGACATGTTGCTAAAAGCTGCAGATATCTGCAGGATCACGGCTAAAACATGTCTCACTCTGGAGAATCTCTCTTCTTCACCAGCTGTCTTCTGTCCTCCTGCTCACTGGTTTGATTGATTTGAAGCTCAGGTGATCAGCATCAGCTAATCAGGCCACACGGGACTGAAACACATGAAGAAAGCAGGGCTCTCAAGTTTGGAAGTGAGTTCAGAGGAGACTTTACCAGCAGCAGCGGGGATTTGGTTGAGGTGGGGATGGATGTCTGACAAATGAGGCAGAAATTCATTCAAACAAATATATTTACTGACTTCAGCAATTTACTGCACATGTGTGTGTGTGTGTGTGTGTGTGTGTGTGTGTTATTTTAGTGCATGTGTGTGTGCTGTTCAGGAGCGTTTCTTGAGACTGAGGGCATCGGGGTTGAACCCGAACCTTAAAGGAAAGTCTGGAATCTGATTCAGGGGAAAAAAAATGTCTCTATATGCTTTCCTTGATTTTTTCTGCTGCTGCAAGTATATCTAGCTGCAGACCGCAGACCCTCCAATGGTACAAACACCGCCCCCTACAACCCACGCCCCATACAAACCACGCTCATGCCTACGTAGGTACGCTCTACAAAACACGCCGCAACGGCGGCCGAGAAGGTAATTTTTGTGCACATGCGTCAACTTCGTAGGCTTTTTTAAGCTAGTCTTTCAATTTTTTTTGTTCTTTATCACTTAATGTGTATCTTTATCGCTCTGTTAATCATGGTACATCTTATTTAAACTGTGTCCTCTCGACCCAGCTTTTGGAAAGAGTTTTTGTTATTTTAACCAGACATAAGAAAGAGTAGACGCCTCATTGGCAGGCGGGGCGCAAGATATTCGTCCGCCATCTTGATCCGGTCAGTCGCTCCTTTCAGTGTAATGTATTTGCCAGGCACATTGAAGTGTCAGCGCATTTAATCCGTCATACCTCCATGAAAACTGAGTTGATTTCACAAGTGTTATTTTTCCTGCACATGTCATACATGTAGGTATGATATAAGACGCATGGTTCAGTCTGGCATATCTGTATGACAGGTATTTTACAAACCACACACACGGGTATATAAATATATAAATACATATGTGTATGTGCATGTATACACACACACATATATATAGACTATACACAGCTAGATAGAAACAATTTTGTTCTTTCTAATGCATGCCTTCTACGTATTGCGTTATATCTTATCTATATCTTATAAGTATATGAAGTATTCATGCATTTTTCCTTTATTTTTCAACCTATTACAGTTGAGAAGTACACATTCTGCTTACTCTTCTGTTTCATGTATTTGCATTTATATTTGTCTATATTTAAGCGTAAGTGTGTGAGAAATACCCTTTTTATATATACTGTATATCTATCTATCATCTACATATATATATATATATATATATACATATATATATATATATATATATACATATATATATATATATACATATGTGTGTGTGTGTATTTATATATATGAAGAGTTCTTTTCCAAAATGCTATAAAGCCAAAATTAAAAAAAATATACATTACTCAGTGCTATTCTAGGGGCACAAGGTTATGTTGTAATGATGGGGTCAGGGCTATCACAGTTACCATGGTAACGCCAAAACAATCACAGTTAAAGTGGAAATGACAAGCTGTATCTTGTGTTTTATGATTGAAGGGACATTTTACCGTGTCATCCTTGTAAAATGAGTTTAAAACTGTTTCTTGGCGCCTCTTTGCAATTTAGTTACAGTACGAACATTTAGGAATGTTGTTTTTTTAATTTTGTAAAGTTTTAAACACAAAACGGTCCATTTACAGTGAGATGTAAAAGATGTGTTTTCACAGTTAAAAACACTACATTTCCTGCAGATTGAGTCTGGTGTTTTCAGAAAAAAAAATCATACAGCCCTGAATCCTCTGAAATTTTGCTCAAAGTTTAACATAAAAAAGGCGTAATTGAATTAAAATCTGTGTGTATAAGTTCCACCTGAACCAGCATCGCCATCTCGCTTCTGCTCAACAATGAAGAGGAAGCAATGGGCGTGTTTTGTATGAGCCAGGGGTCGGTGTTTGTAGTGGCTGCGGCTAGACCCTTCTCTGCTGCTGAACTGCAACATGCAGGCATGAAAATGGGTCTGGGGTGAGAAAGGTGAGAAGACTACTACACACAAAGAGCTTTAGTAAAAACACATTTAAAACACCTCAAGTCATTACAATCAACTGCTCAGCTCAAAACCACAGAAGTAACATAAACATCACTCATGAGATGTATAACACAGGGTTTCCCCTACATGTAATTGATTGTGACGCAACGCCACGACAAAATAAAAGCTGCCACGCCTGAAAAATGAGATATTTGTTTTTTATGTGAAAACAACAGTGTTTCTCCGACCATTTCATTAGAGGGGCGCCCCCCTGATAAAATGGTAAATAAAAATAATTATCTTTTTTAATCGGCTGCATGTCATTACTGTCTACATGGTCGCACACTCACAATCCTTCTGTTTTCTGAATCGCACACAGCTGAGTCCCGCCCCAATGTGCACATACAATCAAACACGTGCACATTAGGGCTGAAATAATTACTAGAGAAGTGATTACGAAAGTTTACCAAGAAGAATAACTTCAATAAACGCCTTGGTTAGAGCTGATTTAATCACACACCGGGTTCTGCTCACGGAATTCCGGCCATAAAGCAACTATTGGTCGTAATCCCTTAGTGGGTTTACATGCTTGACAACCTTCATTTATCAACAGTGAAATACTGAAACTACCTTACAGAATAAATATGAATTTCTCAAGTTATCAATTTAATTATTTGCCCGAAAATTAAAGACTGCTCTGTACCAACCTGTTGCACCGAGTGGGAAGAGGACAGGCTGCGTTTAATTTAATCATCTGCCAGTGTTTACAGACATGTGTTATCATCTGACTGTATGTTTTCATTGTTATGATGCACGTCATAATGTAAATATCCAGTGGGTCGCAGAGATTTTTTAGCGCTAATTCCACGTTAATATCTTTATATAGAGTCATCAGAAGTAGCAGTGGCCCCTGCCGCTCTGAGGTGTTATATTTACTTTAAACGTCATTGTTATCCATTTAGTGGAGACTGCAATGCTGATCGGTGCCACGTTGTGAATTCAGCATACAAGAAGTTGTAAAGCGAAGCACACTTATGACGAAGATCCGAGCTGCATTTACTATAACATACACACGCTTTGGCTTCACGTCTATGGTGCGTTCAATTGTAGTCAGAAGTAGGAATTTCTGAGTTCCGAGTAGGAATCTGCAACTGGAACGTCCCCTGAAGTCTGAATTTCCTACTGGGAACTCGGTGAAACTTCACCACCCCCAAGTTAACAATGGAAGATGGATGCCCCCAGTGTGAACAGTTATTTAGCTCCTGTAATAATCCATTTATTTGCACTTCTGACTGGGGTGTGTCGCTCTAGATCAGCTGTTTACATAGTATTGTTAGATTTATATTTACATAAATGCTGCCATAGTGATAATCACATTCTTCATACAACAACACAGGGCGTGCTAACAACAGCTAACAATAGCCTGGTAGATCGGCATGTTTTTTTCTTACTCCAACGGGAACGCCAATAAGTTGGAGATGATGTCACTCCCATTTTCGAGGTTACTGGAACGCAGCATTACGACAGTCGGTGCTCGTGCTCATGGGTAGCAGAGTCTTTATTTCGCCGGTAATAGATTCTCCTCATAGCACTTTTAAAAAACAACACGTCTCTTAACACAAATAAAGAGTGATTTTGAACTTTTTTTCTTTAACTTTTCTGGAATATATGCATGCATTTCCCCCATGTCTGCAAAATCCACCTTTTCAAGAGTCCTAAATCAATGTTTGAAAACCACCTCACACATTCCTTTGCACTCAGTATATTTAAACCCCCATTTTTCTGTCTACCTCATTCATGTTACGCCAAAATGTCAATAACTCTTTTAAAAAGCCTTCATTTCAGCACACAAACAAATAATCAATGTCTTGTAAGCAATTTCTTTGAATACAGTATTATGGCAATTTACATTAGATAAGTGACTGTAAATATTTCTCTAAATTATTAGATAGAAACCTAGAAAAAGAAAACATTCCCTTTTTTCTGTATTAAAAAATTAACATTTGTTTGTCAATTCACATGTCCAATGCTTACATTATATCACATTTATAGATTCATTTTAGAAATGTCTTTGAACCCTTTTAAAATAGACTTTTACATCGAAATATTCTATTTCAAATTTTAATAATTTACACAAGACAATTACCTTACAATAAACACAAATCAAACTATACAGTAAACTTTCTAATATTTCAAATGTTACAACAAATGTTTTTAATTCCCTTTTAAAATGATTTGCCATCATGACTGTTTTGACAAATAGCTCTTAATTTATCTTATAATTAAGACTTATTTTCTCTTTAGCTATTTATCTTTCTATCTTTCCAATGAACAAAACTTTTAGACCCTTTTTACTCAAACCCTACAACATGTTGTGTCTTCAATGTTACCAAGTCAGATGTACAGCAGCCCTTACTTTAAATCACAGTTTAAACCAAGCAGCAACCTCCAGTCTAAAAATGTGAGACAATGCAGAAGTGTTACAAACTTGCTGTTAGTCAAGTGTCTGCTTGAGGTTCACTCCAGAAGAACCAGAATTCATGTCATATGGTCTATGGTATAAAGCTATGAAAACATTTAAAATCAACAAAACCAGACAACCAACTGAAAATATGAACTTTTTTATTTAAATACTGAAAAATTAAAGTAACATATAACAATAAAAAAATGTCCTCCTTCAGCCTCCACGTCCCTAGAGCCAGAAGCTGCAGCCGTGGATCGGACTGCCAAGGTCCTGCCTTGGGCCGCCACCCAGCTCACATAGCACCCGACCACTACAGCCCCTCTCACGGGTGGTGGGTCCATGAGAGAGGGGTCCCATGTCTCTCCCTCGGGCTGGTCCTGGCCGGGTCCCGTGGGTGTAGGCCCGGCCACCAGGCGCTTGCCTGCAAGCCCCACCCCCAGGCCTGGCTCCAGGGAGGGCCCCGGTGACCCTCGTCCGGGCAAGGGAAACATAGGTCCAATGTTTGTATTCATCATGGTGGTTCTTCTTGAGCCACTCTTTGTCTGGCCCCTCTCCCAGGACTTGCTTGCCTTGGGTGACCCTACCAGGGGCATAAAGCATAGCTCCTGGAGTCACTGGGGCACGCAAACCCTCCCACCACAATTAGATGGTGGCTCAGGGGAGGGGAGCCACTTGAGAGGAGCCAGTTGAGGTGGCTCGGGCTCATCCCACCGGTGGGCGGCCTCGGGGAAGACCCAGGACACGCTGGAGAGACTATGTCTCTCAGCTGGCCTGGGAACACCTCGGGATCCCCCGGGAAGAGCTGGAGAGGTGGCGGGGGAGAGGGAAGTCTGGGCTTCCCTGCTTAGGCTGCTGCCCCCACGACCCGACCACGGATAAGCTGGAGAAGAAGAGACTCCTTCAGCCTCCTCACTTCCTCCTCTGCTCTCCTTCTCCTTATCTCCTCGACCCTTTTGAGTCATTGCTCCTTTAAAAGTGCCTGGAGAGCCTGGATGCTCCACATCCCTATATTGTTGTACAGGGCCTCTTGTGCCACAGCATCATCAGAACACTGATACTGAAAGAAATGACAACAAAAGGAAAACATCATTGAATAATGGAAAAAACAATGAAAGAAAGAACTCTGGATGAGTTCTGAGGAAGATCAAATACCTCAAAGCCTTTAACTCTCTCTAAAATACATTTTAAACACATGGGTAAAAAAAACAAACAATTTGACCCATCAAATCAACAAACTAACAATAACTTTTAGGACAGTAGACACACTTTTTATATCAATCCAAAGACAGGCATTTGAAGTTTAATCAAACCATTTTAATAATCAGTTAATTACACACTAATGAAAACATCCCTATGACTGTTATATTACATTTACTGTAACTCTAATATGTTCCATCTGTAAAGAAATGCAGTACTGTACATTATCTCTGACCACATCAAGCACTGCTTCTTTATGTCACAGAAGTTTCACAACAAAAACAGAAATCTGTCTCCATTTAGAACATGATAGATATTTAAATAATACTCTCAGGAAATCCAACCTTAAGAATGTGCCCCTCTTTTAGGGTTTGAATAAATTATTCAGTAAATTAAATACTTGCCATTCTGTAGTTCTCACACCAAAAAAATATCACACATACTGTAACTCTGTAAATCCAAACTCTTTTAGTACTTACACATAAAAGCTGGCAGGACTGTCTCAAAGCTGCCAGGTCAGGGTCAGGTGACTGCGGCAGCTTTTGTGGGGAGAATGTTTCCTTTTGCTGAATAAAAATACAAAAAGAAATAAATCAGGGCACACGATACATCTTCTGCACACTACACTACACATAAATTTAGAGAAATTGAAAACTGGACTCATATTGTCACTCAGTCCCTCTAAAACACTAAAACCATTCCTGTAATGAGGAATTACATTCCTGTAACCTTCTCTATTATTTAAACATTATCAGTTGTATTTAATATAAGATCTGATATTTGTACTCATATTCTTCACCAATATTTAAATTTACCTTGGTTGAAACTGCCTGAAGTCTATTGGATACTTTCCATAACAAAATGTTCAATGTACATTTGAAATGCACTTCTAAAAAAATTGTCCCATCATTTTCGTTTTTACATTCCCACGTGACAAAGTCAAACGAGATTAAAATAAAGAGTCTTTAGGCGAGGTATCTTAAACCAAGAATACTCAATGCCTTTACAATACATTTTTCTTGCGTCTTTACCATAACTTCTCAATTTCACCAGGTACCCAACAACTATTGAAAAGACTTCATGCGACTTAAATGTATAAACCTTTGTTTCAAACAGGACTAAGCTAGCTTGGCAACATAAGTATCACTAGAAACGCACTCAGAGAGCACAGACCTCCACCAGCACCACAGTCCTCTCCAAGATTGTGATTTTCACCGTAAAAATTTGTCCTACTTTTTACTTTAACTTTACTTTTCTTTTATCTAAATATTTAGATTCCTTGAACATGAAAACACCATTAGCAATTAAATTCATCATGATATCTATTTTAGTTCAGTAGTTGTTCACAAAAATCACATTTTTCAACCAGACGCTGATCCAAATCAACACCAAAATGTAATCAGTTCTTCCTTTTCCCATGCTAAACATTTCCCTGAACATTTCATCCAAATCCATCCATAACTTTTTGAGTTATTTTGTTCACAGACGGACAAACTCTTCCAAAAACATAACGTCCTTGGCAGAGGTCATTATCGCGTCTCTCGATTGCTTTCTAAATACAACCTGAAGTTTCACTTTAAAACTCAAATTTCCAGAAGGTAAAAGTAATGTTACGATATAAAAACCTCCACATAGCATTAATTGAATCTTTATTTTTGATATAATCAACTTTAACTGAAAACACAGATGACCTTCACCCAGTACTACTCACCTCCATGGTTGCTTTGCTCTAACTGTGCGACACACAGTATATATGCACGTACACTTACTGACGTTGCTCCAAAAAAACCACCTACTAAAAGGGAAAAGCTCAATTAGTTGTCATAACTTATTTATATAAGTTACTTCCAATAAACACAGTGAGTTTTGACATTTGAACTTAATTTTATGAGTTTTTGGGATTGCAACTCAACATTGTAAGCCACTTCAATTAAATGTCAATTTAAATGTTGTTACATGCCCTGTGTTTTGTAGGTGTGCTGCCGTGCTGCTCTCTCTCTCCCCAGGTTCCTCTGCTGAAGTGAAGGTGTGGCAGGTGCTGCTGATTAAGCTGAGTGGAAGTCTTTGGCTGAATGCCAAACCCCTACACACTACCCCTTCACTAACGAGTGTCACTCCAAAATGAAGTCACACTCGTAGATATGGAGGGCACTTCCACTGAAGGGGGAGGGTATGTAAAGGAATGGGAGGCCCTCTTCACTTTACTGGAAAACAGAAAACCTTGTGGCCATGGCAACAGAAAGACGCTCCGTGTATGGCTGTTGGCTGTTACGCTGTGGCAATGATTGTGACGCCCTCGGACAGGAGTTTTAGACTACTTCAATTATTTAAGTGATCCCACATGTCTTTCAATCCGATTACCATCTGACAATTCCAATTAAAGAAATAAGTAATGCTGCCAATTGTGCTCACATTTTATGGTGCCAGGGCTGCACAATCATATCAAACGTCAGCATTAAGATTAAGATTAAGATTAAGATACACCTTTATTAGTCCCACAGGGGGAAATTCCAGATTTACAGCAGCAGCAGGATACAGAGAAGAAAAGATATACAAATGAGACTATAAGTAATAAGAATAAAAATACCAGATAGCATAAATACAAAGCAATGAAAATAAGTGAAAGAGCATGAGTCTTTCAGCAATATTAACAATATTAACAATATATAAAACATCTGATGAGAATAAGTAAAATGAAAAGAAAATAGGTGAAAAAGCCTAAGACTTCCAGCAGTAATTATATATTACAATTATTAACAATATATAAACAGATCCGAATGAGAATAAGTGAAATGAAAATGAAAATAAATGAAAGAGCATGAGCCTTTCAGCAATATTAACATCATTAGCAAAATATAAAGATCTGAGTAAGAATAAGTGAAATGAAAATTAAAGTAGATGAAAGAGCATGATCCCATCAACAATATTAACAATATTAACAATATTAACAACATATAAAAAGATCTGAACATATAAAAAGATCTGAACAAGAAGGCTGAGTTTGGAATCCTTACACTAAAAAATACAGATTATTGCACACTGGAGAGGTTTTTGTTGTACAGTCTAACAGCTGCAGGAAGGAAGGACCTGCGATACCTCTCTGTCACACACTTCGGGTGGAGCATCCTGTCACTGACAGAGCTCCTCAGTGCAGTCAGTGTGTGTTGGAGGGGGTGAGGGTCTCTGTCCATGATCGTGGACAGTTTGGCTGTAGTCCTCCTCTCCACCACCTCCTCCACAGGTTCGAGAGGGCACCCCAGGACCGAGCTGGCCTTCTTTATGAGTTTGTCCAGCCTCCTCCTGTCAGCTGCTGTGATGCTGCTCCCCCAGCAGACCACTCCATAAAAGATTGCAGAGGCCACAACAGAGTCGTAGAAGGTCCTCAGGAGTGCCCCTGCACCCCAAAGACCTCAGCCTCCTCAGCAGATAGAGTCTGCTCTGACCCTTCTTGTAAAGTGCAGCAGTGTTAACAGTCCAGTCCAGTTTATTGTTGAGGTGAACACCCAGGTACTTGTAAGAAGTCACCATCTCGATGTCCCTTCCCTGGATGTTCACGGGTGATGGGGGGGAGTGGGGCGCCTGCGGAAGTCCACGACCAGCTCCTTGGTCTTTCAGGGTTGATCTGCAGGTGGTTCCACTGGCACCAGTCCACAAAGTCCGTGATGAGCTCTCTCTGTCGACCTGTCGTCCCGTCTGTGATGAGGCCGACAATGGCAGAGTCGTCAGAGAACTTCTGCAGATGGCAGGTGGGGGACAGGTGGCAGCAGTCTGCCGTGTAGAGGGTGAAGAGGCAGGCGCCAGCACCGTACCCTGTGGGGCCCCTGCGCTGCAGAGGACAGTCTCCGACACTCCGTCCCGGGTCCTCACGTACTGTGGGCGGTTTGTGAGGTAGTCTGTAATCCATTGTGTGAGGTGTTGGTCCACGCCGGAGAGCTCCAGCTTGTCCCTCAGGATGGTCGGCCTGATGGTGTTAAAGGCACTGCTGAGGTCCAGGAAAAGGACCCGAACAGAGCTCCCGGGCGACTCCAGGTGGGACAGGGCTCGATGGAGGAGGAAGATGATGGCGTCGTCACTCCGATACCAGTCTGGAATGCAAACTGCAGCGGAGTCCATGGACGAGCTCACCAGGGGGCGCAGATGAGCAAGGACCAGCCGCTCCAGGGCCTTCATGAGGTGTGATGTGAGGGCCACTGGTCTGTAGCAGCTAGGGTCCTTGGGGTGGGGGGTCTTAGGCACTGGTACCACGCAGGATGTTTTCCAGAGGCATGGTACCCTTCCCAGTCTCAGGCTCAGGTTGAAGAGGTGACCAACTATCCCACTCAGCTGGTCTGAGCAGGACCTGAGCAGTCTGGGACTGAGGCCGTCTGGTCCTGCAGCCTTCCTCCTCTTCATCCTCCTCAGCTGGTTTCCCACCTGGAGAGGTGTGAAGGACAGGTTGGTGCAGGGGGGCTGTGTGTCCTGGGGTGTGGATGGGGAGCTGTGGGGAGCAGTGGGGGGAGGGGCCGGGGGTGGTGAACTGGTTGCTGTAGTGGGGGAGGTGAGGGGGGGAGCTGGTGAAGGTGAGCTGGGTATTGAAGGGGGGGAAGTGCGGGGAGGACTTGGGCAGAGTTCTGGGAGAGGAATGGGTGGGGGTTGCTGCAGGACTGTCACAGCTGGGGGAGGGGCAGACACCTCAAACCTGCAGAAGAAGGTATTAAGTTCATCTGCCCACTTCTGATCCCCGGCTGGCTGGGAGTTGGACTTCTGGTGGCCCGAGATGGTTTTAAGGCCATCCCAGACTCCCTTGGTGTTTCTCTCCTGCAGCTGTTCCTCCATCTTCTTCCTGTATCTGTCCTTCTCCTCCCTGATTTTCCTCCTCAGCTCCTTCTGAACAGTCTTCAACTCCTCTCTGTTCCCTGACCTGAAGGCCCTCTTCTTCTCCTTTAAAAGAGCCTTAATGTCAGGGGTGATCCAGGGTTTATTGTTGGCAAAATACCGTACTGTCCTGGTGGGTACGGTATTCTCAACACAGAAGTTTATGTAGTCCGTGATGCTGTCTGTCAGGTTATCGATGTCCTCCCCATGAGAAACACTGAATATATCCCACACTGTAGTTTCGAAGCAGTCCCTGAGAGCCTCTTCGGCCTCATCAGTCCACCTCTTCACCGTGCGGGACACAGCTGGTTGCCTGTTAACCAGGGGCTTGTAAACAGGCAGGAGATGAACCAGGTTGTGATCAGCTTTTCCCAGAGGGGGGAGGGGGGATGAGTTATATGCCTCCTTGGTGTTGGCATAAAATAAGTCCAGTGTTTTATTGTTTCTGGTGGCACATTTAACATACTGAGTGAATTTGGGCAGAGTGGAGGACAGAGCGGCATGGTTGAAGTCTCCAGATATCAGCACAAGGGCCTGTGGGCTCTGAGTCTGCAGCCTGTGAACCGCGGTGCCGATGACGTCACAGGCTGCATCGGCGTTAGCGGAGGGAGGAATATACACAGCCACTACAATGGCGTGTGAAAATTCCCGCGGCAGATAGTACGGCCTCACACTAACAGCCAACAGCTCAATGTCCTGGCAGCAGTGCTGCACTTTGATGGTGATGTGCCTGGAGTTACACCACCTATCGTTCACAAACACTGCCAGCCCCCCTCCTTTCCTCTTACCGCTGCTCTCTGTCCGGTCTGCCCGTATGAGGGAGAATCCATCCAGCTGTACGGATGCGTCTGTGTGCTGCGCGCTCAGCCATGTCTCCGAAAACACCAGCATGCTGCACCGCCTGAACTCCTGCTGATACCGGGTCAGAGCTGCCAGCTCGTCCATCTTATTGGGAAGAGATCTTACATTCCCCATGATGATGGACGGGAGAGTAGGTTGATAAGCTCTCCTGTTTTCCCGGCGTCTGTTTCCAGCACGGCATCCCCTTGTCCTCCTCCGTAACTCTTTGGGGATATCAGGTCGCTCCTCAGGCCGCACAGCTGTGTTACGCAGGGCCAACAGCTGATCCCTACTGTAAACAATGGGAGCCATTGCTGCTCACGGACCCACAGACACGAAGGAAAGTGCAGAAAAATAATGTTTGGAGTGGCGCCAGAAAAACTGTGATTAGTGTCTCTGGTGAGCCGAGGTTTCATATGTCCACAATGATAGACGGAGCACAAAAGAAAAATAGAGACGTAGAAAAAGTTTGGAAAAACTCCGTGGAGTTCGCGGAGCTGCTGTAAAGGGCTGCCGTTCGTTCAGCGCCGGAAGTAAAAAAAAAAAAAAAAAAAAAAAAATATATATAGTATGATTTGCTTGTTTCGTTTTTAAAATCTTTTAAAACCACGGCTTATGCAATTTTTTGTCAGTCACAGTGTGACAGTGTAACATATGGACACATGCAGCACTTACATTTATGTTGTTTCCTCTCCCATTTAGACGTTGCACTTTCTGCAATTGTCGTTGAAAGCCTGCATCGATGCAGACCTGCTGTTTAAGGGCTGAACGGTCCACCCCCCTCCACACTACATGGTTTGGGATGGCCCTTAATATGGCGGACCCTCCGCGAGGACGCCCAAACGGAGCGTGAGTGGGTAGGGAGAGTGTGTAGTGGGCGGTTTGGGATTGGGCCATTAAGAGGCAGGATAGAGCTGTGGACTCTTTCTCTCTCTCATTCTTCTCTTTGACTCAGATCCTGTGTGGAGTGGTGGAGTCCAGTGTTGCCAGATCTCGTGAGACAAATAAGCAACCACACATTTAAAAACAAGCCCAAAACAAGCGACCTTTTCTATTAAGCCCTCTATTTAGGTTCTGGGGAGAGAAAACTGTGGGATAGATTGCCAATGTACATTCAAATGGACAGATTGGTGAAGTGTGCGCAGTTTTGGAAAATTGTACCCTGTATGTGACAAGCTATGTAGGTAGGTAATTCAATCATACCTTGTGTTGCTCACAAAGAGTGCACTGTTTTATATTTATGTTTTCCAGAAACATTAATATTGGCCACAGAAATCCAATAAATCCCTTATATTTACCAAGTAAGTAAGATTAGCCATTTTACCTCTGGGAGCATGACAGGGCCGGACTGGGAAAGAAATTAAGGACGGGAGATTTCCAATCAGTCAGGCCACTTCCACCCTGCGAGGGTAGTGTCAGGTGGGATAATGAGCCAATTTTTGCATCTTTTCATCCAAAAATATGCTTTTTACAGTAATGTTATAGCAATTACAATACCACTAAACTGACAGTAACTCTATTTAACACAACCATGATGGCAGCTCCATACAGTCAATGCCAGATATACCAAAATGACAGCTGCATCAGCAGCAGTTCATACTTAATATATATTTTATTTATTTATCCCTTGGCTTATGATACTGGGATCCCTATAATCCAAGGTTCGAATATACACAGGTGACTAGTCTAGGACCTATATTATGTTTTGACTATTGAGAGACAAACAAAACAAACCACAACAGCACTGCAGCAGACAGACAGCAAAGCAAATCTACAATGTGGAATAAAACTTCATTTGACAACCTGTAGAGAAGGTTGTTATTGTTGCTGTTAGAATAAAGCAAAGGCCATAGAAAGACAAATGGTGTGTGAGTGTGTACTTTATCATGTTATTACAAGGCTGAGGGTCTAACTCTGAGGGTACAAGTGACCCTTTGCTAAGCCCCTCCCACAAAGGGCTACTGTCCAATCCTAGGTTAGAAACCATTAAAACACACAGGAGGTCTCTCAAGCTTTCAAAAGAAATCAATATGCCTAAGCTGTGTGCATACAACACTTACAAGTCTAACAGTCAATATTTGAGAAGCAGGGTGGTGTGAACTTTTTTGGCCTTTCCCAACCCCTATATGCAAATAGAAAGATGCTGAGTGTGGATAAAGCTGAAGAACAGCTGCATTTGTTCTAAAGTCAGGTGCTAACTATCATGAGCGCTATGTGTCAGGTAAGATAATGTTAACAAAGAAGTATCAATAGTAGGTAACTTCTGTTAAACCCTGAGCCACTGAAATATGTGAACAAGAAATATGTGTAAGAGAAACAAATTCTGACAGACTGATATATTTTAGCATTTTGTGAATGGCCACCATAGAAATGGGCAAACACAATGACAATGAAAGACAAATTAAAATTAATTTCAATTTAAACAGAATATATTGACTTACCCTACTCTACAAGAACACTGTTGTTCTTAGTTTAATTGTTTTGATTTCACTTTAACTCTGCCAACATTTGATTTGGTGATGTATCTCTCTAAAACATACTAGAGACATTTTCTGGCTACCTCTTTCCAAAGTATCTGAAGAATCTGTTCAGATATTTGAATAACACTCATTGATTTCACTAAAACTCCATATTTCTCATTCTAGAAGGTAAAGCTTGACAGGCGTAGCAACAGTAACCAAGGGGGCGTGGCTTAGCAAAGTGTCACTTGCAACCATAGACTGTAAAAACATGGACGCCATGATGCTAGGCTAAAATTGAAGCCGCCACGAAAACTGCTCCCCCTGGTGACTGGCTGCAGTATAGGTCAAATCTCCGTCTCCCCCATTCATCTGGACGGGCCGTAGTGAAACTTCAAAAAATTATTTCACCTCGTACAAATATTTCTCCCATCTGTATGCTGTGGTGATATGAAAGTATTATTGGGCTGCGTGTTTTCCAAGTCCTCTTTTTTCTGAAAAGTTTCTTTTTCATCAGTTATTAGAGTTTAAAAATAAACGTGGTTTACGGCAACTTCACAATGATTGTGTACGGCGTATGCTGCAGAGTGTTGCGACCGTTTGCGACAGCTGCGTCCAAATTCCCTACTGGCTGCACAATGGCGGCGCCCTGACGGGGGATATTCTGGCTTCAGATACGTTACATGGTGGAAGGCGGAGCCACGCTATCCAGTTCTTATAATACATCCATGCTTGCAACTGACAAAATGAAACAAAGTTTTCTAATATAGCCAAGCAAATCAATAATATACCACTCAGTTTATATTATATTTTCGCCTTTGAAGTCTGATGAAGCACTTGTGAGGAGAACCGACTGTTTGTAAACTTACTTGACGTAGCAGCATCATTTATTTTGAACTGTACGCTGTTGGACCTGGGCGGGCGTTGACGAAACGTGCGTGTTATTTTATAGCACTTTGCCCCTTCCTCCTCAAGTGACCTTCTTTTCCTCTCCATCTCAGGGTTTATCAGGGTGCTCCATAATCCTCGCTGCTTTCACTCTTGCCTCACTCTTGTATCACCGCTCTGCAGTGCTTCCCTGTTATGGAGGGGCGGGCCATAAAGCAATCCCTCTGATTCAGAGCTCAGAGCACTTGCTTTGTGTGAGTGGCGTGTGCTAGCGCTGCTGTCTCTGGCCTGTCTGCCAAAAAGTCGACCAACTTTTTTTCATTGGCCTGTCAGTCCATGGCTGGCCTGTCCAGGCAGGCCACTGGGAAAAGTCCCGCCTCTGCCAATCTGGACCTGCACAGAACAACGACACAGAGAGCACATACTCATGATGACTGCAGATATGATTTGTGTTCCAGTGTTTTCCAGATCTCCTGTCAATGAAATTATCAATCAATCAATCAATCAATCTTTATTTGTATAGTGCCAATTAATAACGAGTGTAATCTCAAGACACTTTACAATAGAGCATGAAGCTCTTCATTTTATGGATACACATATATGCATAGATACATATATACATATAAAATACACATATACATATATGTTTACAAATATATACATCCAACACCCAACATGAATCCAAATAGCCAATCATGAATCCCTCCATCATGGCGGCAAGAAAAAACCTTCTGTTAAGCAGCAGGAAATCTTGAATGTGGATCCCAGTCTCATGATGAACAGCAAATCCACACGATGCTGTGTTGAGTGTGAGGGTGAAGGAAGGGAGGTAAGAGGAGACAAGTGGACTAAAGCAAGAACTAAAGTTAGTCATTGGACAAGTGTAACATAATTGGTGGCCCGTACAGGGAAAAGCTGTGAGGACAAGAGACACGGCCCCTTTGCAAGAAATAAATTTAGACAAGAGTGCACCAACACAAGACAATTGTGGAGCAGCCCCAGGACGAGATCAGTGCAGTGTTGTGGACACTAGGAAAACCAGAGCTCATCCAGGTTTGCCAGCATCTCAAATGCAGCGAACCAGCAGGGGTGGGATTCAGCGGACAGTCCCATGGGAGCCTGGTTTGGCTAGCTGATAGCACTTTGGATGAAATGGACGCCTGTGAGGAATCTCAAGTGTTTGAGCAGTCCCTTAGTGATCTAGAATAGAATAGAATAGAATAAAATTGATTATTTTATCTTTTTAGGACACACTGAAACAACACATCACTTCACAAAACGGTATATAACATCTATTATGTTTTTGTTTTTTTTTTTTCGTTTTTTTACCTTTTCTTTTTGGACATAAAGACACAACACATCACGACACAACACAACATAACATCTATTTAAAAAAATATATTTTTATGGACAAAGACACAACACATCACCTCAAAAAACAATACATAACATCTATATTTCATGTGATTTTTGGACATTAAAAAACAACACACATCATAAGACATCAAAAATTAAAGACAACATCTCATAAGCAGAAACATCCATTAGAATACAGGAGAAAGTATTCATAGTCCATTTTTGATCTAGCCTATCATACTAGTAGTGTGTACTGATTCACCCAAAATGTAGTATACAGTGTACAGTATGTGAACAAATGCACAGGTGCAGTATGCAAAAAATACTCTGATGACAACCTGATTTGGGAAAATTTCACTATATGTATTTGACCAGTCTTCAGTGCCTACTGTTACCCACAATGCAAAGCACCTGGTCACATTTTGGAATTGAAAATGGCAGAGAGCGGATCCATCTTAACAAATTATATAATTATCTACATGAACTGATGGTTGAACATCAAACTACTGGATCTATCTATCTATGTGACGTATCAGCTGTACGCTCATTTACAGGCTTAGATCTACAGGGGTCAAAGGTCTGTAGGCCGCTACCTTGGAGGGGCACCATCAGGCTATCCAGCACGTCTCTTACGAGACCCAGAACGCTGCTGGTTCCTCTCCAGGAGCAAAACTTGTGAAGTCCCTGCAAACATAGACTCAGAGGCCAGAACCATCAAAGTGTTTAGTGCCTCAGGATTTGAAGTCTGAGGCACCAAAACAGAAGGAAGAGGAGGAGGAGGAGGAGGGGATGGAGATAAAGAAGAGGAATGAGACTCAGAGGTAAAAGGAGAAGGGTGAGGAGATCCAGGAGGGGATGTGGGGTTCATAGGAGGGGGTGAGGAAGTCGGAGGAGGGGAAGAAGAGTCAAAGTCTGAGAAAGAGTCTAAGGAGGAGATAGAGGAGCAAGAAGACTCAGACATGAGGGGAGAACTCTGTGGAGAACGGGGAGACTGTGGTGGATACAACTCAGTGTAAAGACAAGGCGGAAGAATCCAAGAAGGATTTGGATAGTCCCAGTCTGAGTCATATCCAGAGAAGAGAAGAAGATCGAGGAGTCAAAGGAAGACTCAGGGATGTCAGGGGGAGGCTGAGGAGATTGAGGAAGGGACAGCTCACTCAAATCATGGGGTGGAGGAGTCTGAGAAGGGGGAGATAGTCACAGTCCACATGATAGCCAAATATGTCCAAGAGAAAACCTGAGACAGAAAAAGACTCAGTGATGTCAGGAGGAGTCTGAGGAGATGGAGGATGAGATGGCTGGTTGACCGGAGCTGGTAGGGGAGTCAGGTCAGGGGAGAAAGAGTCAAATAAATGAGAGGAGCCCTCCATCTGGACAAATGAAGGCCGCTTACAAGGAGGGCTGTTTGGGTGGGCCTGGACTGCTGTGCAGGCACTGTGGTCTTTGTCTTTGTCCTCTAGGGGGAACAGGAGAGCTGGATCTGGGATCTACAGACAGAAACCAACAAATGTGTCAGGATACAGGGCTCAACAACTCAACACATCAGCACATTCAGCAGAGAGTCTTTCATCAAGTCATTACAACCCTGACGCACAGTTTCAACAAACACACAAACACACATCTGTCATTCTTTACAGTGAGGAGAAGAAACTCTGGTCCCCAAGAGGGCCACGCTGTTTTTACTCTAACTGCACATTATTTAGTAAACACCGTGTAAAAAAGAAACCTTACTAGGAAATTTATCAAGAGTTTAGAATATTAAATCTCAGTTATGAGATCCAAATGCAGTGAACACTTGATTTTATAAACACCTAAAAACAGAATCAAGGCCAAACAGAGCTTTGTCTCTGACTGATCAGTTTAACAATCATCACCCTCAGTGAGTGGACAGATCACAAATGCACAATCACAGAAGAAAAGAGGCATTTGCTCACCGCTTTAGAAGAATTTTAACCCTTTAAGGCCCAAGACCGTAGATTGTAGCGAGAAAATTCTGATTTTTTGGAGCTGAAATGTTTGTTTCACTTTCTGCTAAAATCCATAAAAATAAAAATGTCCATAAAATTCAACATATAGATTTTTCGTGTCTCATTCAATACATTAGGTGTTTTTGGCAGCTGATAATCCATTTGAGTACATTTTTATCATTTTTATCTGATTGTATTCAGATGTCTTTTATGTAATTTGTTGACCACATTGAGTAGATAAAGGTATTATAAAAGTATGTATCAAATATGATACAATTGGCTTTATCGGGTTAACAATGGCTACAAAGTGAAGTTTCTGTCTGAGCAGGAGATGTGCCCCTCCAGATGTAACCTGGTGCTCAATAAAATCCTTCTGAGAGAAGGTTTAGCTGAAGGATTTCTCTCTGTCTCCATGATAAGGTGCTTAAAGAGTATTATGTAACAATAAATGGATAATATTTAAGTTTTATTTATTTAAAATACACCTAAGAGTTCAGAAGAAACAATTACAACCAAGTATTCCAGTTGTTACAACTAATTTAATAAATTATTGAACCATGGCACCTTAAATACTTTAAACCTTAAACACCGGATGACTCCATCCTGTTTCACGTGTTTGATGATACTGCTGCTGTTTGCTTTATTTCAAATCACTTGTCATTTACTGCACAATATTTTCATTTATTTCATTTAACTACACATCTATTGTACATTATCTTTAAACCACTTTACTTGCAATCCATGTTAAATAATACCTGATACTGGTGTGTATAAAATCTTAATGTATTTATGTGAAGTAGTGAACTTAATAAATGCTGCACAATATGTGACATCATTTCACTTAAATGCTCATCTACTGCACAGGACGTCACTTCATGCCACTTAATATGCAATCAACTGTTTAGAACATCTCAGTGTCCTATGAAAACTAACTCCTTTGAGTAAGAACAGTTTCTCCTCTTTAGACAAACAGTTGGTGTAGTTTATTCTTTGATTAATAAAAAGTATTACAGCAATTAGAATTAATAGAAAACTAACTTGGATCTGAACCCTGTCACGGTTTTCAAACAAACTATAATTTCATTTATACCGTTAAAATATTCCATTTTACTGTATTCTGTTTACAAAAATATCTAGTTATCCTGATGCACTAAATAAAAGGAAGACCTTTTCTTAACTGAAGTCCTCACTGAGGTGCTTTGCAATGCAGACACAAAGTCATACATCAATAAGTCACAATACAGTCAGACACATGTGAAATCTGAAACCTTTTACACTGAATAACACAATTAAAAATGATATTTCATTGACAGCAATCAAACCAATTAGTGTTTAAGTTGAATGAAATATCAGTGCTGTAGCCTTGTTAACATCTGCATCTTTAAGAGGACTGAGAAAGAGAGAACACTCTTTAAATCTGCATGACTTTATCTGCAGGCCAAACTCTATTAACCCTTATTAATATTTCCTGATGTACATATCCATGTTGTTTCCTTTGTGGACCTGAGTAACATCAAATTAAACCAATGTTTACAGTTTGTTTTCTAGCTCACAGTGGAACATGAGGGCAGACATATTGAGACACAAACTGAGGTTTCAGATAAAAATGATCCAATATTTATTTTATAGTTTAGACTAATGTTTAGTAAAAATAAAAAAAGTAGAAAAACAGCTGTGAAGAAAGTCTAAATCATTCTGATATAGAAGCTTAAACCCACTCAGCTGGTTTTAGTCTTTGTGTCTCAACCTTTTATATTCCATCATTTCTGATGTTATTCTATTTTAACTGTGAATATTTCCTCAATATTCTGGTAAATGTGAAGAATAAACACTAAAAGAGTCATTTTAGGACGTTTTATTGACTTTGTCTGTTTTCACTGAGGACTGATTCTGACCTGATTGAACTCTTTATGAAGTCTAAACTCTTACATTTCTCGGGTAAAGATCGAGTTTCTTCTTTGTCTGCTGCTGCTCAGTTGATGAATCCAAGACACTCTTCATGGAAATCTCACTGAAGCTGTTCACAATCCTTGTCAATATCTGCAGAGTGCAGCAATAATACCCAGCTGCGTCCTTGCAGGCTGCAGTCTCACGGCTGGTTAGGTTTAAGGTAAGGGATGGGGAAGGGGTAGAGACCCCTATCCCACCAGATGATGAATCCAAGGGGCACAGGTTAGGGTTAAAGGTTAAGTTTCTAGAGCTTTCACATTGTTTATAGACTGAAGTAGAACAATATACTCACCCAGAAGGCTTTCCTGATCCAAACAGTGCTTCAGGAGATATTTAGATCCAAAATCGAGCGGCTGACATCCATATAATGGTAGCACACGGGGCATGTATATAGTGCCGCTCCTAAAACTGCATTAATCGTCCAAAAACTCATTAGTTTCACCAATATTTCATCATGGTTCGCTCACGCTACTCCTCCATTACAGTCTGTGTCACTCCAGACATGTCTTTGTGACTCTGCTGACCTCTGAACTGAAGAAGAAGGTTTGCCTCCGCTAATGCGCGCATGTACTTAGACCAGTCAGACGTAAAAGAGATCTTCCCAACAAGGCCATCTTATGCTGATTTAGCTCTCGATTGTCCTCTGGGTATGCTCAATGTTGATGCTGAGGACAAAGGCAAGCACACAACATCCCTTGTGTAGTGTTTGCAGGCCTTGTTTTTTATTAAAAAACGTGAGCGTCCAGCATGATTTGGGGAACTGATGGCACACAAACACACAAACACAGGTGCCCATACAGTACAAGAAACCCGTCACAAAGATTTTAATTCATAGTTAATGCAAACCATAGACTGTATTTTCATTTCAAGTTCTTTCTAACAAAAAAAATCTGTAGGCTTTTTTGACACAATACGCACAGAAATACACATAAACTTATACTTTGTCTTATATTACATTCAAAAGTTCTAAAAATTACAAAAACAAATTTTAATGAAATAATTCAGTTCTGCTTCTTAAAACCTTAATGGATCAATCCTCACCTAGCATTATGCTAACAAATAACATAGGGAATCCAATTAAAAAAGGGCAGAGCTAGCAGAGTGCTACACTTGTTACATGAAAATATGAAAACTGACAGTTTTCTTGAACTCAGGGTTATTTCAAAAGAGATGCAGGAGCCTTACAAAACTATCAAAACATCATGGAGAAAGAGACAAGTCATGACAGTCACACAGTGGAGTCCATATTTGAAGAGGTGATAAGCTAAGCTAAAGCTCATACCGTCCAACTGAACGAGAAAATTGTCGAACATTCTATCAAACTTATTTTAAACTAATTTCTGATTGATAACCTGTCTATCGTGTTCGGGTATAAAAGTGTAAGAATACCTAGCGGTATGATGCCCTGGTGGAGGCGGCGGGTGTTGCATTGCTGATGGAAGGCTGAGGAGACATTTATGTTCAGAAGAATAGCAAAATAAAAAGTTAGCAAAATAAAAAAAAAGAAAAAACATTGTCTTCAATGTGTGGTCCAGCAGTCTCCTCAGTCTATCACAAAAACCAAACAAATTCTGTTGAACGTTACCTACATAACCTAGCAAAGATTGCCTCTACTGGGCTAACATAAGAGAGTTTTATGCTAACGTAACTTAACTGCAGTCAAGCCAGCCTCCACTCCAAAATCCCATGTCAACTTAGCCGCCACTCAATTTGGCGGTGCCCATAAACACATGGTATTACGGTAATTCAGTGCCAGAAAAGATTTCAAAGTAAAAGCTGTCTGCACGATTTCAATGGGTCTGTCTGTGAACTGATTGATAAACAATTCTTCTGTGTGTGTCATTAGTCCAACTTAAATATAAACACAGGAGCTGGAGTGTCTGGGGAGGAGTTGTGAAATAAAAGCCCACTGAGTAGTCAAATATTTATTATTTTTATCTGTGGGTGTGATTAAACTATTCTTTAGTCATGATGTTTAAGTATGTATCAAATTATTTCATTGTTACAGCTGCACATCTTGTAAATCAGACCTGTGGGGTGGAAGAGGCATAAACAAAGCATTCTGGGTAAATGTACAAAATGTGAGGCACAGCTGTAGAAAAGGACACTGCAGAGCAAAGGGGAGAGGGGTTTTCTGGAAAACTCCTGGAAAGTGATTTCCAGAAAAGAGTGTGAACCCTGTCATATGAGTCCATTCTTTTAAAAGCTGCCCCTGTAATGGCTGTCAAAGGAAAAACTGTCTGTTACAGGTGTAGTAGATGAGCTCTGCTCCATCAGCTCCGCCCTCATACAGGCTGTGCTGCCTGTGTGTGTCTGATTATTGGCCATAATGTCCATGTAGACCAAGAACAGGCCACCAGGGTGTGAAACCATGCAGCTGCTCCCTCAAGGCTCAAGCTCATATTTAATCAGCCTCTTCTTAAGAGCATAAAACATGATGAAGCCACAGTCTCTGACTTCTGTCTGTCTCTATAGCCTACCCACAATCCCCCAGTGTCAGTGAGATGTCTGTGACTGATGGAGCCTGCTGTGTCGACGTTCACTCAGGGTTCTCTCATGTCCTGGAAAACCTGGAATCCTGAAATATGATTGACCAATTTCCCAGGCATGGAAAACATTTGGAAAATGATGAAAAAAGTCAAATGTCCTGGAAAAGCTGAACAGTGAGCGATAATCCTGAAGAAGATTTCCAGAAGGTTTGAATTTCAACATTATATCCAAAAGATTTGGACACTGTTGCTACCAGCTGCTCCCTTTATAAATCAGGTAAAGGGTTTAATCAAAGTGATAACAGGGCCAAAAGGATTTAGTTTTTGACAAAGTCCACAGTTTATATCCATGATCTGCATAATCAAGGCTTTAAACACCAACCTCATGACTTTGAGTCATCTTCATGATAAAACCACATTCAGATGTAAAACAGCTACATTTGTAATTCCACTGCCTCGATGATTACAAAACATTAATTAGACATTAACAGACAAAAATAAAAACTGACAGACCATTTAAAGTTTTTAAGTTTTTAAAGTTAAATTCACTGGTTACTGTGTCTTCTAGTCTGCAGATCTGAAAGTCTGTTATCTGTGCAGGTCTCTGTTTGTCTGAAACAGGCTGAATGTCACGACCCGGCTCTAAAGCCTGACAAAGACGGAAAGGATATAACTCTGAACAGCTTAAATATTTTATTTTGGACTAATGTCCCTGCCAAAATTTAAACAACATAACACAGGCGGAGGGTGAGACGCCGAGGAGGAACGCCGACGTGGTGTGACCCCTCAGGAGGTATGCAGAGAGAGAATGAATGCTTGTGATCAGGATCCTAAATACTCTACACCTGGGAGACCGGCCGCATCAGCCCAGGGTGGAGGAACTCCGCCCAACAGCATTCTCCTGCAGAGACAGACAAGAAAACAAACCAAAACAGCAGGCCCTGCTGGCAGGAGGGCCGTCATATGAAACACAGAGAAGGAAACAGCAAATCTTTGCTTTTTAAATGAGAATAATTAAAATTAGAATGTGTTATTGGTTTAAACCAAGACTAGAATTATGAGCTAATAGATGTAGTCACATAGATCTCTCTCCTGTACTGATTGAGAAGAGCTGAGAGAGGACACGCCTGCATTTGGACAGAGACCTTTGAAATGCTCCCTGAACAAACATCATGTTGCTGCTGCAGTTTGTTTCTGCTGTTTTCTGAAGAGCCTTTAAAAAAGACTCACACAGGTCTGAGACAGGGGGGCTCCGTCAACGGGACGTCCCATGATGAAGAGCTCTCAGGAGGAAGAAGAAGAGCGGCTGAGACTTTAGAAGGCCTCAGATTTCAAAAAGCAAATGTGAGACTCTGTCAGACTGTTTGAGGATCTGCAGGGACCTGAACAGAGTCTGTGTGGACACGTCTGCAGAAGGACACAGCAGCAGGACGTCCCAGTCTCTGAGTGACTGACTGTTGATGAGCTCACACATGGTCAGACCTCCATGTGGCAGAGAGTCCTCTGAGGCAGAAGATGGTGATGATCGTCTCCTCAGAACCTCTGACAGTTATCCAAAGCACCTGTTGGTAAAAACAGTCAGTGTTTAGAGCAGAGAGCTGTGAGTTGTGGTCAGAGCAGAAGAATGAATCAGGAGCCCTCCAATAACTGAGCTCCATCAGTCTGAGAGCAGACAAAGCTCTGAGGACTCTCTTCAGTTCAGGCTGAAGCTGCAGCTTTGTTGGATCCTCATCTGTTTGCTGAGTTTTCACTCTGCTCTGTGTCCAGCAGACCAAAGCCTGTCACATGTTGTTCCGTAGTGGTCCAGCTCTAGGGATGGGCCCAGGATGAATTTTGGGGCCACAGTTCAGTCAAAGAAATAATCTGCTCTTCATGATCAGATTGATACTTCTGCTCCATTTCAGCTTCATGTGTTTGATTTTTGACTTCCTGTCTTTGCCTTTTCTGTCAGATGACAGCGTTCATGTTTGTTTTTGAAGGAAAAGAGAATAAAGTGATATTTTCATCAGTGTGTTCACATGTTCAGCACATCAGCAGCAGCTCATGGTTCAGAGGTTCAGCAGGGACTTTGTCCTCGTTAGTGTTTTGGTGTTGTTGTGTCCGTGTTGTCAGAGACAATGACCAGGTTTCTGTGCAAAACCATCTGCACAGAAACCATCAGGCAGAAAGAGAGAAATTCATTTTCCCTCTGAGAGACTCAAAAAACAGAGACCAGAGAGATTTATATTCTGGGATTTATGGTAAATTCAACTTTCTACTTACTTCAGAGTCTCCAGTCGGTAGTTTGGATCCTTCTGAAGATCTCGCAGCAGCTTCACTCTCGAACCATGAAGATTGTTGCCCCACAGGTTCAGCTGTCTCAGATGGGAGGGGTTGGACTTCAGAGCTGAGGCTAAAGAAGAACAGCTGATCTCTGACAAACTGCACCAGTTCAGTCTGAATAAAGAAGAGAGAATGAAGAGAAAAACTCTTTAGGATCCAATCAGATGAGTCCACATCACACAGTCTGCTCAGCAGAGCCAATCAGCTGCTGCTCTGCCTCCTGTACTTCAGTTTGTCTCAGCTGCTTTCACACACGTCTTGATCCGTTCCTCCTGTTTCTCTAAAGTGTAAACAGCAGAGCTCAGATTTTTCTGTCAGGATCAAACCTTCACATCTAAACACTTCAGTCTGAGCTCACAGTCACAGTCTGCTGTCACATGGTCCACACTGCAGTCCACATGAACTTCATTAGAATTCATGATCAGAAAATGTTCAACAAGAAAAACTTGATCCCACCTGGACAGGTGAGAGAAGTCAACAAGCCAAACACAGAGAGACTCCTACACACTGTGGTCTACATGTGCATCTCCAGAACCTTCTTTGTCCCTTCAAACATGTTGGAGCTCAGACCTTCATCAGGGTCCAGCTGATGCCCCTGGATGTGGTCTCTGGTGGTTCTGGTACTGTGGGTTGAGGGCCCTTTGTGTTTTGGACCATGTTGGGTGTCTGCACTGGAGAAAATCAATCCTCCATTCTGCTGATGTCTCCATCAAATATTTCTGCTCCACTGATTGGAGGACGTCTTCATTCCTGCACAAACCACTGATTGACTTTTGAAGCTGTTATCTGCCCACTATGACATCATGACCCCCATTTTACACAGGACTCTGTCTGGATCTCCTCGGGGGCCCCGTCTGTGGTCCTTGGTGGTCTGAGCCTAGAGGAGCACAGGGGTTCTTCATCTTCATCATGAGAGGTGGCCTCCCTAATCTCACCACACTGTGCTCATGTGTTTGTTTTATGGAGGACACCAGGAGACTGATTTTCACACCTCAGTGGAGATTTATTTATTTATTTACTTTAACAAGATACCTGAAAGTGTTTCACTGTGAAATTAATTTGTGGCTCCAAAACCAAACAAAAACCAAACCCTCAGACGTGGAGGAGTGCAGATGGAGCATTCATCAGACTCACAGCCTGAGAGAAGAAGCTGCTCTGCAGTCCGGTGGTACAGCGGATACTTCTGCACTTTTGTCTGATGGCAGAAGGTTTTCATAACTTTATTGTAAAATGATTCAGTTAAAAACATGAAGGCAAAACACTCAGAATATTTCAACAACAGGGTAATATGTAAGCAGGCATGAGTTTAGAGAGAAAAGAGGAGAAAAAGATGAAATTCATCAAAACAGAACACAAATAAATCAAATCAAATGATCAGAGGTTTCTTTTATCAGCTCTGTTTCTTTATCTTGAGTTGGTTTTTCTGTTTCCATGAACTGCTTCAACAACAGTTTGGTGTGAGAGCCTGAGACAAAGAGATGCTCTGTTGTATCAACGTCTTCTTCACTAAAAGTGCATTCATTGATTTAAAGTCAAATATTAATCTTAGAGATTCACTGGATGGATAAATATGAATCATTATCTTGTGATGGATTTCTTTTGTTTCAGGCTGAAGTGGATATTTGAAAAATCTAGTTCTCAGTGTTGTTGCTGTGGTTTGATCAAAAATGTTTCATATATTATTCCTACAGAGTTCAGCCGGGGATAAATCATTAGCTTAAACAGATCTCATGAATTTATGGGAACATCTTTGGTCAAGAAAATGAACTCCATTGATTAGGGCTGTGGGAGGATTGTCTGGATTCTGAATTAAAAAAATATCTTTAGTTTTGATTATTGATTAAATTCCTTCAGATTGCATTTAAAATCAAACTTTAAGGCTCCTTTAGCTTTGGAGATAAAAAGATCATCAAGTTTAGACGGGCTGAGATGTTCAGGTCCTCCTCTTCTCTGAGGGGGTTTTTATTACATAGTGTGTTCAGCTCTTCTACCAAATCTCTCTCTGTTTTCTGATCATCACAGCTTTCTCCTCACTACATGTTCATGAGTATCTTCTGAGTTTGGACTTTAAAAATTCACATTTGTTCTCATATGACTGACTCTCTGGGTTGGTGAGAGTCCTGGATCATGGTCCTGATGCTCTGAGAGTAAGTCTTATTTTTACAGACCAGAGTTGAATTTCCAGAATCATTTGTCATATCTTTCATTACAATAATATTAATAATACATTTTATTTATAAAGCACCTTTCATGACACCCATGGACGCTGTACGATTTAATAACAACAAAACTACCGGGGAGCAGCGACAACCAGTCATGCCAGCATCCACTCACCTGGGGGCTGCAGAAAAGGAGACAGGATGAGAGAAGAGGGGGGGGAACAATCCCAAACTAGGCACTTGTCAGGGGAGCACAGTGTGAGATTAAAAAAAAAACACCTCAGCACATGAGCAACATGTTACAACAAACATGGAAACGAACACATGGGGACAAAGAAGACATTGAGTGGAGGAGAATGTCTGAATGTGTGCCAGAGTGGATGTGTCAGCATAAGCCTGTGACAGCTCCTCCTTTACCTCATCTTCTTGTTGATCAAATTTGGTTAATGGCACCGAGAGACCAGCTTATCAATTCCATGTTTTTTGGATTTCAGAGAGAAATGCAGAGAGAGGCTGCAGTAACTCAGACAGAGACATCACAGAGACAAGAAGAGCAAGCAGCAGGAAGGTTCTGGTCAGGGAGGGAGTGTCACAAAAGTGACTGTCGTCCTTGAGAGCAAGCGCAAAAAGAGATCATTATTATTTTTGTGTGGTGTCAGCTCCAGGTGCATGAAGCTGTGATGTGTTCAGGGTCAAATATCCAAAGATATATCAGAGACATTTAGTCATGGATTATGTGAAAGTAGCCAACAGTCACTTCTAGACCTGCAGCTTCTATCTGCTTTAAACCAGGAGGATTTCAGCATTTCAGGATCTGAACTCTCCATGTATCCTCTAAATTTACTGTTACAAAAGTCCATTATTATGTTGTTAAAATAATGTTTGTCAGATCTTGATGGCCGTCTGTCCTTCCATTGGTCTGGGGTCACATTAAAATCCCCCACAATGATATTATCAGAGGGATAAAGGCTTTTCATCTCCATAACTGGAGCACTAACTGTTGACAACAGATCTTTATTTTGGGCCTGATTATTGTCACCATAAAGATTGGAAAGAGTCAAAAAGAATCATCTCTGTTCATGACTGTCTCTGTCCAATGAGCATTTGTGTCTGCTGTGTGGTTATAATCTTTCCTGGACAGGTGTTGGACAAACAGACACTCTGCAGAGCGTGAGGAGACATGACTAAATATTATTCAGCCCCCCTGGTTGGTCTCTGCTCTGCTCTCTGTCTGTCAGCAGGTTGTTACAGTTCAGTTTGGACATCTGAAGAAGTTTAACTCTACTGAGACAATTAAATCTGACATGAAATCAACATGAGAACAAGAAATGACTTCAGTTTGATGAATAAATGTCTATATTTGAAAAGAACACATCTGTCATTTATTGTTGAATCAGATGTTGTTTGTCTTGTTTCCTGTTTCTAAAACAAACAGACTGTCACAATCAGAGGAACACATCAGTTCTCCTACAGGACACACTTGCTGTTATTTACAATAGAAGAAGAGTGGAGATATATCAGGAGGAGCTCAGAGAAGTTTGAAATGTCAGCAGATCAGATCTCAGCAAAAATCCACCATCATGCATCCCTACATATGATCAGTCAAACATCTGGACATGAAGATGCTTCAGTTCATAATCACACACACAAGATCTACAATAGAAACAGAGAACACATGAACTTACTTCAGAATCTCCAGTCTACAGTTTGGACTCTGCAGAAAATCACACAGCAGCTTCACTCCTGAATCCTGAAGATTGTTGAAGCTCAGGTTCAGCTGTCTCAGATGGGAGGGGTTGGACTTCAGAGCTGAGGCTAAAGAAGAACAGCTGATCTCTGACAAACTGCAGCTCCTCAGTCTGAATAAAGAAGAGAGAATGAAGAGAAAAACTCTTTAGGATCCAATCAGATGTGTCCACATCACACAGTCTGCTCAGCAGAGCCAATCAGCTGCTGCTCTGCCTCCTGTACTTCAGTTTGTCTCAGCTGCTTTCACACACGTCTTGATCCGTTCCTCCTGTTTCTCTAAAGTGTAAACAGCAGAGCTCAGATTTTTCTGTCAGGATCAAACCTTCACATCTAAACACTTCAGTCTGAGCTCACAGTCACAGTCTGCTGTCACATGGTCCACACTGCAGTCCACATGAACTTCATTAGAATTCATGATCAGAAAATGTTCAACAAGAAAAACTTGATCCCACCTGGACAGGTGAGAGAAGTCAACAAGACAAACACAGAGAGACTCCTACACACTGTGGTCTACATGTGCATCTCCAGAACCTTCTTTGTCCCTTCAAACATGTTGGAGCTCAGACCTTCATCAGGGTCCAGCTGATGCCCCTGGATGTGGTCTCTGGTGGTTCTGGTCCTGTGGGTTGAGGGCCCTTTGTGTTCTGGACCATGTTGGGTGTCTGCACTGGAGAAAATCAATCCTCCATTCTGCTGATGTCTACATCAAATATTTCTGCTCCACTGATTGGAGGACGTCCTTCATTCCTGCACAAACCACTGATTGACTTTTGAAGCTGTTATCTGCCCACTATGACATCATGACCCCCATTTTACACAGGATTCTGTCTGGATCTCCTCAGGGGCCCGGTCTGTGGCCCTTGGTGGTCTGAGCCTAGAGGAGCACAGGGTCCTTCATCTTCATCATGAGAGGTGGCCTCAGTAATCTGACCACACTGTGCTCATGTGTTTGTTTTATGGAGGACACCAGGAGACTGATTTTCACACCTCAGAGGAGATTTATTTATTTATTTACTTTAACAAGATACCTGAAAGTGTTTCACTGTGAAATTAATTTGTGGCTCCAAAAACAAACAAAAACCAAACCCTCAGACGTGGAGGAGTGCAGATGGAGCATTCATCAGACTCACAGCCTGAGAGAAGAAGCTGCTCTGCAGTCCGGTGGTACAGCGGATACTTCTGCACTTTTGTCTGATGGCAGAAGGTTTTCATAACTTTATTATAAAATTATTCAGTTAAAAACATGAAGGCAAAACATTCAGAATATTTCAACAACAGGGTAATATGTAAGCAGGCATGAGTTTAGAGAGAAAAGAGGAGAAAAAGATGAAATACATCAAAACAGAACACAAATAAATCAAATCAAATGATCAGAGGTTTCTTTTATCAGCTCTGTTTCTTTATCTTGAGTTGGTTTTTCTGTTTCCATGAACTGCTTCAACAACAGTTTGGTGTGAGAGCCTGAGACAAAGAGATGCTCTGTTGGATCAACGTCTTCTTCACTAAAAGTGCATTCATTGATTTAAAGTCAAATATTAATCTTAGAGATTCACTGGATGGATAAATATGAATCATTATCTTGTGATGGATTTCTTTTGTTTCAGGCTGAAGTGGATATTTTAAAAATCTAGTTCTCAGTGTTGTTGCTGTGGTTTGATCAAAAATGTTTCATATATTATTCCTGCAGAGTTCAGCCGGGGATAAATCATTAGCTTAAACAGATCTCATGAATTTATGGGAACATCTTTGGTCAAGAAAATGAACTCCATTGATTAGGGCTGTGGGAGGATTGTCTGGATTCTGAATTAAAAAAATATCTTTAGTTTTGATTATTGATTAAATTCCTACAGATTGCATTTAAAATCAAATTTCAGGCTCCTTTAGCTTTGGAGACAAAAAGATCATCAAGTTTAGACGGGCTGAGATGTTCAGGTCCTCCTCTTCTCTGAGGGTGTTTTTATTACATAGTGTGTTCAGCTCTTCTACCAAATCTCTCTCTGCTTTCTGATCATCACAGCTTTCTCCTCACTACATGTTCGTGAGTATCTTCTGAGTTTGGACTTTAAAAATTCACATTTGTTCTCATATGACTGACTCTCTGGGTTGGTGAGAGTCCTGGATCATGGTCCTGATGCTCTGAGAGTAAGTCTTATTTTTACAGACCACAGTTGAATTTCCAGAATCATTTGTCATATCTTTCATTACAATAATATTAATAATACATTTTATTTATAAAGCGCCTTTCATGACACCCATGGACGCTGTACGATTTAATAACAACAAAACTACCGGGGAGCAGCGACAACCAGTCATGCCAGCATCCACTCACCTGGGGGCTGCAGAAAAGGAGACAGGATGAAAGAAGAGGGGGGGAACAATCCCAAACTAGGTGCTTGTCAGGGGAGCACAGTGTGAGATTAAAAAAAAAAACACCTCAGCACATGAACAACATGTTACAACAAACATGGAAACGAACACATGTGGACAAAGAAGGCATTGAGTGGAGGAGAATGTCTGAATGTGTGCCAGAGTGGATGTGTCAGCATAAGCCTGTGACAGCTCCTCCTTTACCTCATCTTCTTGTTGATCAAATTTGGTTAATGGTGCTGAGAGACCAGCTTATCAATTCCATGTTTTTTTTTATTTTGGAGAGAAATGCAGAGAGAGGCTGCAGTAATTCAGACAGAGACATCACAGAGACAAGAAGAGCAAGCAGCAGGAAGGTTCTGGTCAGGGAGGGAGTGTCACAAAAGTGACTGTCGTCCTTGAGAGCAAGCACAAAAAGAGATCATTATTATTTTTGTGTGGTGTCAGCTCCAGGTGCATGAAGCTGTGATGTGTTCAGGGTCAAATATCCAAAGATATATCAGAGACATTTTGTCATGGATTATGTGAAAGTAGCCAACAGTCACTTCTAGACCTGCAGCTTCTATCTGCTTTAAACCAGGAGGATTTCAGCATTTCAGGATCTGAACTCTCCATGTATCCTCTAAATTTACTGTTACAAAAGTCCATTATTATGTTGTTAAAATAATGTTTGTCAGATCTTGATGGCTGTCTGTCCTTCCATTGGTCTGGGGTCACATTAAAATCCCCCACAATGATATTATCAGAGGGATAAAGGCTTTTCATCTCCATAACTGGAGCACTAACTGTTGACATCAGATCTTTATTTTGGGCCTGATTATTGTCACCATAAAGATTGGAAAGAGTCCAAAAGAATCATCTCTGTTCATGACTGTCTCTGTCCAATGAGCATTTGTGTCTGCTGTGTGGTTCTAATCTTTCCTGGACAGGTGTTGGACAAGCAGACTCTCTGCAGAGCGTGAGGAGACATGACTAAATATTATTCAGCCCCCCTGGTTGGTCTCTGCTCTGCTCTCTGTCTGTCAGCAGGTTGTTACAGTTCAGTTTGGACATCTGAAGAAGTTTAACTCTACTGTGACAATTAAATCTGACATGAAATCAACATGAGAACAAGAAATGACTTCAGTTTCATGAATAAATGTCTCTATTTGAAAAGAACACATCAGTCATTTATTGTTGAATCAGATGTTGTTTGTCTTGTTTCCTGTTTCTAAAACAAACAGACTGTCACAATCAGAGGAACACATCAGTTCTCCTACAGGACACACTTGCTGTTATTTACAATGGAAGAAGAGTGGAGATATATCAGGAGGAGCTCAGAGAAGTTTGAAATGTCAGCAGATCAGATCTCAGCAAAAATCCACCATCATGCATCCCTACATATGATCAGTCAAACATCTGGACATGAAGATGCTTCAGTTCATAATCACACACACAAGATCTACAATAGAAACAGAGAACACATGAACTTACCTCAGAATCTCCAGTCTACAGTTTGGACTCTGCAGAAAATCACACAGCAGCTTCACTCCTGAATCCTGAAGATTGTTGAAGCTCAGGTCCAGCTCTCTCAGATGGGAGGGGTTGGACTTCAGAGCTGAGGCTAAAGAAGAACAGCTGATCTCTGACAAACTGCAGATCTCCAGTCTGAATAAAGAAGAGAGAATGAAGAGAAAAACTCTTTAGGATCCAATCAGATGAGTCCACATCACACAGTCTGCTCAGCAGAGCCAATCAGCTGCTGCTCTGCCTCCTGTACTTCAGTTGGTCTCAGCTGCTTTCACACACGTCTTGATCCGTTCCTCCTGTTTCTCTAAAGTGTAAACAGCAGAGCTCAGATTTTTCTGTCAGGATCAAACCTTCACATCTAAACACTTCAGTCTGAGCTCACAGTCACAGTCTGCTGTCACATGGTCCACACTGCAGTCCACATGAACTTCATTAGAATTCATGATCAGAAAATGTTCAACAAGAAAAACTTGATCCCATCTGGACAGGTGAGAGAAGTCAACAAGCCAAACACAGAGAGACTCCTACACACTGTGGTCTACATGTGCATCTCCAGAACCTTCTTTGTCCCTTCAAACATGTTGGAGCTCAGACCTTCATCAGGGTCCAGCTGATGCCCCTGGATGTGGTCTCTGGTGGTTCTGGTCCTGTGGGTTGAGGGCCCTTTGTGTTTTGGACCATGTTGGGTGTCTGCACTGGAGAAAATCAATCCTCCATTCTGCTGATGTCTCCATCAAATATTTCTGCTCCACTGATTGGAGGACGTCTTCATTCCTGCACAAACCACTGATTGACTTTTGAAGCTGTTATCTGCCCACTATGACATCATGACCCCCATTTTACACAGGATTCTGTCTGGACCTCCTCGGGGGCCCGGTCTGTGGCCCTTGGTGGTCTCAGCCTAGAGGAGCACAGGGGTCCTTCATCTTCATCATGAGAGGTGGCCCCCCTAATCTCACCACACTGTGCTCATGTGTTTGTTTTATGGAGGACACCAGGAGACTGATTTTCACACCTCAGTGGAGATTTATTTATTTATTTACTTTAACAAGATACCTGAAAGTGTTTCACTGTGAAATTAATTTGTGGCTCCAAAACCAAACAAAAACCAAACCCTCAGACGTGGAGGAGTGCAGATGGAGCATTCATCAGACTCACAGCCTGAGAGAAGAAGCTGCTCTGCAGTCCGGTGGTACAGCGGATACTTCTGCACTTTTGTCTGATGGCAGAAGGTTTTCATAACTTTATTGTCAAATTATTCAGTTAAAAACATGAAGGCAAAACATTCAGAATATTTCAACAACAGGGTAATATGTAAGCAGGCATGAGTTTAGAGAGAAAAGAGGAGAAAAAGATGAAATACATCAAAACAGAACACAAATAAATCAAATCAAATGATCAGAGGTTTCTTTTATCAGCTCTGTTTCTTTATCTTGAGTTGGTTTTTCTGTTTCCATGAACTGCTTCAACAACAGTTTGGTGTGAGAGCCTGAGACAAAGAGATGCTCTGTTGGATCAACGTCTTCTTCACTAAAAGTGCATTCATTGATTTAAAGTCAAATATTAATCTTAGAGATTCACTGGATGGATAAATATGAATCATTATCTTGTGATGGATTTCTTTTGTTTCAGGCTGAAGTGGATATTTTAAAAATCTAGTTCTCAGTGTTGTTGCTGTGGTTTGATCAAAAATGTTTCATATATTATTCCTACAGAGTTCAGCCGATAAATCATTAGCTTAAACAGATCTCATGAATTTATGGGAACATCTTTGGTCAAGAAAATGAACTCCATTGATTAGGGCTGTGGGAGGATTGTCTGGATTCTGAATTAAAAAATATCTTTAGTTTTGATTATTGATTAAATTCCTTCAGATTGCATTTAAAATCAAATTTCAGGCTCCTTTAGCTTTGGAGATAAAAAGATCATCAAGTTTAGACGGGCTGAGATGTTCAGGTCCTCCTCTTCTCTGAGGGTGTTTTTATTCCATAGTGTGTTCAGCTCTTCTACCAAATCTCTCTCTGTTTTCTGATCATCACAGCTTTCTCCTCACTACATGTTCGTGAGTATCTTCTGAGTTTGGACTTTAAAAATTCACATTTGTTCTCATATGACTGACTCTCTGGGTTGGTGAGAGTCCTGGATCATGGTCCTGATGCTCTGAGAGTAAGTCTTATTTTTACAGACCAGAGTTGAATTTCCAGAATCATTTGTCATATCTTTCATTACAATAATATTAATAATACATTTTATTTATAAAGCGCCTTTCATGACACCCATGGACGCTGTACGATTTAATAACAACAAAACTACCGGGGAGCAGCGACAACCAGTCATGCCAGCATCCACTCACCTGGGGGCTGCAGAAAAGGAGACAGGAGGAGAGAAGAGGGGGAAACAATCCCAAACTAGGAGCTTGTCAGGGGAGCACAGTGTGAGATTAAAAAAAAAACACCTCAGCACATGAGCAACATGTTACAGCAAACATGGAAACGAACACATGTGGACAAAGAAGGCATTGAGTGGAGGAGAATGTCTGAATGTGTGCCAGAGTGGATGTGTCAGCATAAGCCTGTGACAGCTCCTCCTTTACCTCATCTTCTTGTTGATCAAATTTGGTTAATGGTGCTGAGAGACCAGCTTATCAATTCCATGTTTTTTGGATTTCGGAGAGAAATGCAGAGAGAGGCTGCAGTAATTCAGACAGAGACATCACAGAGACAAGAAGAGCAAGCAGCAGGAAGGTTATGGTCAGGGAGGGAGTGTCACAAAAGTGACTGTCGTCCTTGAGAGCAAGCCCAAAAACAGATCATGATTATTTTTGTGTGGTGTCAGCTCCAGGTGCATGAAGCTGTGATGTGTTCAGGGTCAAATATCCAAAGATATATCAGAGACATTTAGTCATGGATTATGTGAAAGTAGCCAACAGTCACTTCTAGACCTGCAGCTTCTATCTGCTTTAAACCAGGAGGATTTCAGCATTTCAGGATCTGAACTCTCCATGGATCCTCTAAATTTACTATTACAAAAGTCCATTATTATGTTGTTAAAATAATGTTTGTCAGATCTTGATGGCTGTCTGTCCTTCCATTGGTCTGGGGTCACATTAAAATCCCCCACAATGATATTATCAGAGGGATAAAGACTTTTCATCTCCATAACTGGAGCACTAACTGTTGACTTCAGATCTTTATTTTGGGCCTGATTATTGTCACCATAAAGATTGAAAAGAATCAAAAAGAATCATCTCTGTTCATGACTGTCTCTGTCCAATGAGCATTTGTGTCTGCTGTGTGGTTCTAATCTTTCCTGGACAGGTGTTGGACAAACAGACACTCTGCAGAGCGTGAGGAGACATGACTAAATATTATTCAGCCCCCCTGGTTGGTCTCTGCTCTGCTCTCTGTCTGTCAGCAGGTTGTTACAGTTCAGTTTGGACATCTGAAGAAGTTTAACTCTACTGTGACAATTAAATCTGACATGAAATCAACATGAGAACAAGAAATGACTTCAGTTTCATGAATACATGTCTGTATTTGAAAAGAACACATCTGTCATTTATTGTTGAATCAGATGTTGTTTGTCTTGTTTCCTGTTTCTAAAACAAACAGACTGTCACAATCAGAGGAACACATCAGTTCTCCTACAGGACACACTTGCTGTTATTTACAATGGAAGAAGAGTGGAGATATATCAGGAGGAGCTCAGAGAAGTTTGAAATGTCAGCAGATCAGATCTCAGCAAAAATCCACCATCATGCATCCCTACATCTGATCAGTCAAACATCTGGACATGAAGATGCTTCAGTTCATAATCACACACACAAGATCTACAATAGAAACAGAGAACACATGAACTTACTTCAGAATCTCCAGTCTACAGTTTGAACTCTGCAGAAAATCACACAGCAGCTTCACTCCTGAATCCTGAAGATCGCGGTTCCAGCTCAGGTCCAGCTGTCTCAGATGGGAGGGGTTGGACTTCAGAGCTGAGGCTAAAGAAGAACAGCTGATCTCTGACAAACTGCAGCTCCACAGTCTGAATAAAGAAGAGAGAATGAAGAGAAAAACTCTTTAGGATCCAATCAGATGTGTCCACATCACACAGTCTGCTCAGCAGAGCCAATCAGCTGCTGCTCTGCCTCCTGTACTTCAGTTTGTCTCAGCTGCTTTCACACACGTCTTGATCCGTTCCTCCTGTTTCTCTAAAGTGTAAACAGCAGAGCTCAGATTTTTCTGTCAGGATCAAACCTTCACATCTAAACACTTCAGTCTGAGCTCACAGTCACAGTCTGCTGTCACATGGTCCACACTGCAGTCCACATGAACTTCATTAGAATTCATGATCAGAAAATGTTCAACAAGAAAAACTTGATCCCACCTGGACAGGTGAGAGAAGTCAACAAGACAAACACAGAGAGACTCCTACACACTGTGGTCTACATGTGCATCTCCAGAACCTTCTTTGTCCCTTCAAACATGTTGGAGCTCAGACCTTCATCAGGTTGATGTGGATCAGACTGTAAATCAGCTCAAATGTTGTCCAACAATACAGCTGTATCTGAGTTCTTATAACAAAGTCAGCCCTGATGAATGTTGTTACCAGTGGTTTATTCAAATTAATTTCATCATACATTAATATGTGATTACATATTTTAATATGAAAAGATGCAGCTGAGCTTTTTCATTTAAACAGTCTGGAGTTTGCAGTGTTTAAATCTCTACATTTTGACTGAAAGATTTGATTATTGTAAATTAACATCAGTTTCAAATATCAGTTATCAGGGCCTCAAACAACCAATAATCAGCTAGGACCCTAAAAAAACAACATGAGTCCACCCCTAAAACAAGTATTTTGACTTTGGTCTGGTGCTTTCTTCTCTCAGATAAAAATTGAGCTGAAATGTAAAAACATATTTAAAAAAAGAATAAAAGTTGTAATTCTATATTTAATCAGTACAGTATAACACAGCACTCATTACACTTCATTTTTATTATTTTGGATTATCTCAGTGCTCTCTTCAGTGCTGACAGTAGGGATGTACAATATGCTGAAACTAGACTAAGTTCAGTCGGTGCTGATGCAGATCTATTTCCACTGTTTCTGTAATTATCTACAACACAAAGTCTATGGTGAAGAAGAATTGAGCTCTTTGTCTCATTCAGTCTGTTTACAACAAAACAGGAGACACCAGAGTCTAAAATGAATGACAGATAAATTCTGTTGTCAAATACAGATGTTGATGAAAAACTGAGCCTCATGTCACTGGATCACATTCAGGACATTAAATGTAGAATTTTTGGAGGAGTTCCAGTTGAAAGGAGCTTCATCTGCCTTTTTGAGAGCTCCAAACAGCTGAGTAACATCCTGCTGACAGACAGTGAGACACAGAGCACTGAATGAAAACATCAACCTGGTCATGCAGATTATTCTGACCTATTAAAGTCCATTCTCTTCATTAAAAACACCTTTGTTGGCCACTCCTCTCACATAATCCTGAACACTCCTCTCAAACTAGGGATGTAACAGTTACCGGTAAAATGGTAAACTATGGTAAAATGTAAAATGTCCCATGGTAATCATTACCGTGTTCAATTAAAATGACCGTTAAACCGTGTTTGATCACCACACTGTGTCAATAAGTCACAGTGATGCTGCTCTTTGACTGGAAAAGCCTGAACTGTGTGTGTCTGCTCCTCGGTGAAGCAGCCGTCCCTCACAAACAGTTTGCATTGTTTGGCCTCTGAAAGTCAAGCAGTTTGAGCTCTGCTCAAACACTTACAGGTTTTTCCCACTCCAGACAGCTGAAGTCTAACATCTGGTCAAGTTTGGATTTTACAAGGATGTGGAGGGGAAACTGACTGACGACAGTCACCCTGTCTGAAACACCAAGCTGTGGTGAAAGACAAAAATGACGTCATTAAAACTGCTGTAACTCCTCGAGTAAACGAGCAGACTGAGAGACAGAGGGGATTTAGAGAGCCATACCTGAGTGAATTATAGGAGGTTTATCAGGATTTTCTGTGTAATAATGGATAAAAGTTGTAAATAACAGCATTAGTATCATTCTGGAGTGAGTTCTTACTGTTCTTTCATTGTTTATTCGCCATAATAAATCATATTTTTCTGTTATAGTTTGTGTTTAATGGATTCAATAAATCATAATTTGTAAATATTAAAGAAGGAGATGTTGAGGAGATCTGTCATGGAAAGGGGAGAGCAGAGGAGAATCATGAAGGGGGCTAACTGCTTTAGGGACTATCGTCAGTAAAACAAAAAATAGACAAATAAAAAGGCCTGGACATGGTCTAGTATAACGAGCTGTAACATGGACACTAATGCTGCAGGCAAACTAAAATGTGAGAGTGTTTGTAAAATATGTTGAATTTAATGTTTGTCATCTCAAAACTTTGAACATGTTCATTTACGATTGTTTATGAAAAGAAATTATTTAAAGTTCAAATTCCTTTTTTTCTTTTCTTGTAATTACACACAGTTTAAGCATTTATAACATAATAATGACAAATACTTGTCAGAATTGTTTACTTTTTTTCTCATGAAAAAAGATAAATAAATGAACATTTCCTGACACAGTTATTGACAAAAAAGACAAAAGAACTGTTAGAATTATAGCATTAAAGGGGTTACATTATTTTTAGACTGTGATAAAGTACTATTTGAACATTTTGAGCAAACTGCAACAATCCCACAATAATAATGATCAGGATGATAATTTTGGTCACAATAACCGTGATATGAAATTTTCATCCCGTTACATCCCTACCACAAACTAAGACAAAAACTCAAATGTTTGTAGTTCAGTAGTCCTGTAGTTCAGAGCCTCAAACTTCAGTCCTCTAAACAGCCTGAAAGCTGAAGAAATAAGGATGAAGAAGAAAAGAGCTTCAGCTGACGGAGGTCTGTCTGTCCACATGAAAAACCACAAACTTCATGCTGCTCTGGAGAAAATCAATCCTCCATTCTGCTGATGTCTACATCAAATATTTCTGCTCCACTGATTGGAGGACGTCTTCATTCCTGCACAAACCACTGATTGACTTTTGAAGCTGTTATCTGCCCACTATGACATCATGACCCCCATTTTACACAGGATTCTTTCTGGATCTCTTCGGGGGCCGGTCTGTGGCCCTTGGTGTGTCTGCTGTGTGGTTATAATCTTTCCTGGACAGGTGTTGGACAAACAGACACTCTGCAGAGCGTGAGGAGACATGACTAAATATTATTCAGCCCCCCTGGTTGGTCTCTGCTCTGCTCTCTGTCTGTCAGCAGGTTGTTACAGTTCGGTTTGGACATCTGAAGAAGTTTAACTCTACTGTGACAATTAAATCTGACATGAAATCAACATGAGAACAAGAAATGACTTCAGTTTCATGAATAAATGTCTATATTTGAAAAGAACACATCTGTCATTTATTGTTGAATCAGATGTTGTTTGTCTTGTTTCCTGTTTCTAAAACAAACAGACTGTCACAATCAGAGGAACACATCAGTTCTCCTACAGGACACACTTGCTGTTATTTACAATAGAAGAAGAGTGGAGATATATCAGGAGGAGCTCAGAGAAGTTTGAAATGTCAGCAGATCAGATCTCAGCAAAAATCCACCATCATGCATCCCTACATATGATCAGTCAAACATCTGGACATGAAGATGCTTCAGTTCATAATCACACACACAAGATCTACAATAGAAACAGAGAACACATGAACTTACATCAGAATCTCCAGTCTACAGTTTGGACTCTGCAGAAAATCACACAGCAGCTTCACTCCTGAATCCTGAAGTTTGTTGTTGCTCAGGTTCAGCTCTCTCAGATGGGAGGGGTTGGACTTCAGAGCTGAGGCTAAAGAAGAACAGCTGATCTCTGACAACCTGCACCACTCCAGTCTGAATAAAGAAGAGAGAATAAAGAGAAAAACTCTTTAGGATCCAATCAGATGAGTCCACATCACACAGTCTGCTCAGCAGAGCCAATCAGCTGCTGCTCTGCCTCCTGTGATGACATCACACATATATAACATCTCAGCAGAAGGAGCTGAATCATGAAGATGATGAAGTTTGGATCAGAACCATCAGACCTTCATCAGATGAAGACTTTGACTTCTTCATCCTCATTCTTTAAACTCTACAGTGAGCTCTAAAGACTGAAGTCTGAGCTCTAAACTCCAGATAGTTTCATCTGTCCCACTGGAGAAGAATGTGTTTGGATGATATTTGAAGCTCTTTGTCAGGATGTTCTCAGAGGACCACCCTGCTGTTTCATCACTATGATTTCACTCTGTTCACTTCACACTGATGTCTGTGTGTCGTCCTCTCTGCTCTGATGATCATCAACTATAAAGCCCTCAGATAAACCACGTCTGTCTCTGTCAGCTTTGTCCTCTTTTATTGGCTCTTCTTCCAAAATCAGCTGCCCATGAGCCTCTGATAAAACTTGAAGCATTAATGTTCCTACACAGACAAAACCAGGAATCAAACATGTTTGTGCTCAACAGAAAGTCTGTAAAATCACAGAGCAGATGGACCTGCCTGATTCATTGTCTAAAATCCTGCATGTCCATCTTGCTAACCTCGACTGTCCAATGATTTCAGGGCTAAACCAGGGAAGAGAAGCGGATGTGCAGACGTGTCGACAGCAGGAAGTGGCTGAATGTTTGAAAACAATGGCAGCATGTGAAACGGTTTCTGTCTATGTGGCAATAACTGCAGTGTTTTTAGAAATGGACTCCATTTCCTCTTTAAAATAGGACTAAGGAATGTCACTTAAACCTTTCTTTTGTGAAAACATGTTTTTGTTCTTCTCCTGCTGGATCACTGCTGAGAAACTGGAAATGCAGTGATGCTGCATGAACGATGCTGTTAGCATGTTAGCCCAGAGTCAAGGTGACTCAATGATACCTGGAGAAATCTGCTCTCCTCAGAAGTTTACTGGGAGAACTTGGTGGAAATTGTTGTTGATGAGGTACATGTCACATTTAAGTGGTAAATGATACATCTATGTGGTATAGTTTAATGTGAGATGATAGTCTAAGGACTAAACTGTAGTTAAAGCTAACAGCTAAAACAGGGTCTAGTTGCTACGTGGCTTGATATGATTGGTCTGTGATGAGTCTGACAAGCACAACGATCATCCAATCACCAGCTGCAGCTGTTTTTGAAGGTCCTGAAAACATTTCTGAACTGCTCTTTCCCAGATGAACCAGTGAAATATTTCTGTCACAGGTATATGAAACTGTCCATGTGGTGTGTCGGGTTAGAAAGTCGGACTTTACATTTAAAAATGTGTCTGAACTCAAACTGCTGACTGTCATGTCTCTGCAGAGCTGCTGTTTCTGACTCTGTTTCTGCTTCTTTTCAGGAGGACAAACAACAACATGTTTATCTCCTTCTCCTCCTGTGATGGTGTCAGTCTGCAGCTGAGAGAAGTTTCGTCTCTTTTTACTGGAACACGTCCCACCATGTCCTAAACTCTGGGCTTAAACCTGAATATTTACAAGAGTTTGACTTCAGAATATCCTGCTGATGGAGCATGTCTCAGCATTTCAGACTGGTGTTGTGCTTTATGATCAGTGGATAACTATTCACTGTTTTACTTAATAATATTGGCTATCAGAAATAATTACTTAAATTAAGTAATGGGATTTAAACCACGAGAAACCACCTATAAAAGGGGAAATGATAGTCAATTTATTAAGTTTATCTCATTAAGGTTACTGACTATTAATTTGGAACCATGATTTATAATTAACTTAATAAAAATAACCAAAGTTACCTAATGAATTGTCAGTCAAAGTTAAAGGATTGGTAGTTCTGCAGAGAAGAGGTTGGCAAGATTCACTTCTTATACAACATTAACAGACCAGCAACTGACTTTGTGTTTAAATCATTTATTGACAAACAAACATGTAAACATACAATACCTAAGCTAACAAAATCCTACATCTGTGTGTGAGTGTGTCTATATGTGTGTGTGTGTGTGTAACAAACAAAGGCATGATGGCTGCCTCTAAAGGGTGTCTTAACGCCGCATAGCTCAAAGACATTTATGACCAGGACCACATGGGGAGTGGTGGAAGTTAGAAATGGTCTTTGTGTTAGCTTGATGCCTTTACCTGAAATAGGAATGTAACTATGCAGAAGTTAGCTATAGCTTAAAGCTCTAAGAACATATTCAATAAAGCAATGCTGTGATTGTAAAACTGAGTAGTCCTGTGCTTAGTGCTATGCTAAAGTCTGTAAGGCCCAGTTGCATTACCAAGTCCATGGGAGGAAAAGTGTCCGTTTGGGTTCTGCTCTGCAAAGTCCAGTACTGCAAGTTGATGGTTTCCGAGTGGATCCCAGGCCGGTCTGTCCTTCCAAGTCCTGACTCTGAAGTCCACTGGTTTCTCCTTTGGCCCTTGAGTTAGAAGCTTGATGCTAACTCCGTGGTGTTGTTTCTGGTTTTGATCAGGAACTCCTGTTCCTTAAGCTGGCTCTTGTGTCGCCTATGGATCTACAGTCCGCGTTGAGCAGGACTGTGGAAAAGGTCTTGAGTTGTTTTCCTGAGAAAGAGCTGTGAGAGGTTCTGTGTCCCCCTCACTCCATGGTTCAGAGAAAAAGACTGAGCTTCACTCCATGATTGAGGAAGAGAGACTGAGAGACTCAGGGGCCGTACATGACGCTGAAAATGCTCAAATCCAACACGTTTTCATTGTGTTTTGGCCTTCCCATATGGAAAAGACATTGTAGGATTTTACAAAATAACTGTATCACATATATGACACTTGTAAGTAATTTGCATGACAAGTAAAGAAAATACAAGATCCACACAAAAGTTTTGTAAAATGAAGAATATACAATTTGCATACTTACAAGTACTATATATGACAGCTACTTCACATACAACATTCTTTGTAGATTTCTGCTCTATCCTACATATATTATTGGGAATTAAAAGTTTTGCAAGAAACACATAAAAATCATAGGAGGTCCTATGTAAATTGGCACATAGATGAGATCTCTGATTCTTGATTATTTCAAAGGCCTGTGTGTATGGTGTTGTTAAGGTACATACATAGTCAAAACCTGGTGTGTGTGTGTGTGTGTGTGTGTGTGTGTGTTTATAAAAACATATTTACGCACACATATATGTCAATGACAAATTTAAGGAGTCAAAAATGTATTTTTAAAAAGTTCTTTGAAAATGGATATAATGCAGATTTTTTGAGACAAGGACAAAGCGTTTTAATGGATTTCAGACATTAACTAACATTTTTCATGTTTCATGTCAAATTACTTTTTTGAAGTATTTTTAACTCTACCACCCCAGAAAATGTCAGGTGGTGCAACCAATAATATGTAAGTATATGTATATTTTTGTTAGTTTTTTTCTAAGTGACAGTTTGGGCAAGTATTCCGTAAGTTTCTGCGGTGACTTATACATTATTAATTTGTGGGTGCGTTTTTTTTTTATCCACAATAATTCAAGCGTGTTACACTCTAGAGTCCAGATATTAAGCATTTTGTCATTTGATTTTATATTTCAAGACAAAAAAATTAAATCAAAGATTTTCAAATAAATGAATTCAATAAAATAGCTATTCTCATCCCACTTATCTACTTTTGTTGACTTTAGATTGTTATTTGATGGTTTAAATTACTATTTTACCTGGTCACACCAACTGACGAGGAACAGCTGTGCCACCTGACCGCATTAGAAATGACAGAAAACATGGTGTAGAAGAGGGGTCTGGTCTACAACTACAGGAAATGTTTGGATGAGGTTACTGCTGCCAAAGGAGGGTCAACCAGTTATTAAACCCAAAGGTTCACATACTTTTTCCACCCTGCACTGTGACTGTTTCCATATTGTGTTGAATTAAAACATGAAATCATATTATTTTTGTGCAATATTAGTTTAGCAGACTGTGTTTGTCTAGTGATGTGACTTAGATGAAGATCAGAACATATTTTATGACCAATTTAAGCAGATATCCAAGTAATCCCAGAGCTCACATACTTTTTCATACAACTGTATTAATTAAAGAAAATCAATGATGACAAAAAAATTACCTTTGTAAATGATTAGTTAATTCAATATTTACTACGGATGGAAATCGAACACCAATTCCAGTTGAAAATCGTTAACAGCTCCATCAAATAATCAAAATCAAGAGTCTTTTTGTTAATCAATTCTCTTATCAATTCTTCTCACTGGCAGGGTTCACAAAGGTCAGAATTATGGCTTAATCTTTTACAAAAGGCGCCTACTGCACAACCTTAAGTGAGTGGAAACACCAGGAACTTGCAGAAGAAGTTATCCATGCTGTGACATGTGTTTGACATTGTTGACACTGAAAATCTACAGGCCAACATTTGCTCACAGGAAAAATCTACAGAAATCAAACAGGGAATCATTGAAGAATTGATCGATTAGCAGGAACCTTAATAGCATTGGTATAAATACAATTTCTCAATACAAAATTATAATTATGACAAAAGCATTAAATTATGACATTTTTAACTAAAAATTAGAAGAATAAAATAGAAATGAAACTAATAAAGACTCTAGCACCACTATTTACCTCTTAAAGTGACATCCCCTGCAGTTGTGCCACTGACTCACTGGTTGCGTCGCCTGACATTATAAATTATTTTCAGTTTAAACAGGCATCTGCCAAGGCAACTGTACAAGCATTAACATTTGTCATTAAGTACGTGTCATTTTAGATAAAATTTGTTATTTTAACTTATGATTGATATTTCAATAGTATTACATTGGTTGTACCACCTGACATGGAAATTTTATCAGCCTATCGATGAACTAAAATATGAATTTTTATCAGTATTTGAGAGAGATCTGCAAAACTTTTCACCTGGTCTCAGGTGTCAGTTGGGGTCCTCTAGATGATGGAATATCCTTTTTACTGTTATCTCGTTTTCACTTCAAAATAAAAGTCTAATGTTACAGTTGCGCCATCCTGATATTTAGCAAACTGCAAATTGCGGGACAAAAGTTTTTGAGCTACCTCAACAGATTAAAAACTGTTTTAATTGCAAGAAGTATTTTATTTAAAATGTTTCAAAAATGAAATTATGCAACAGCATACATTTTTTTTAATTTAGCATCACTGACATGCTAATTTTATAGTTTAATCAGTGTGTTCATTTGCTCGGACGGTTGACCCACCTGATTTTTTTGGTGTTTGAGGTATCCAAAAATAAAAAAAAAAGAATTGTATGAATGTGCTAGAGATATATTAACATGAAATAGATTTTGTACATGAAAGTAATACATATGATGAATTGCTTAATTTATTCTGTAAGGAAATGTTCTGCTCAGACAGAAAAATATGCACGGCATGTCATTGACCCATATATATATACATATATATATATATATTTATAGATAGATAGATAGATAGATAGATAGATAGATAGATAGATAGATAGATAGATAGATAGATAGATATTTGCCAATACTGAATTTAGAGAACTGGAGGACTGGCACACCATCACAGTTAAGGTTGTCAAAGTACTATAATTAGTTTAGAAGATAGGGATATTTTACATTTTGAGAACATCAAATGTTCAGGTGGCACGGTGGCGCAGTTGGTAGAGCGCGTGCCTCACAGTAAGAAGGTTTCAGGTTCGATTCCAGGCTGGGGGGGCCTTTCTGGGTTCAGGGTGAACCCCACCTCTCGAATGTATATAGCTGGGATAGGCCCCCCCAGAATAAGCTCCAGCCCCCTGCAACCCCAAAACAGACAGCAGGGTATAGAGAAAATGATGTATAACAATCTTAAAAAAACAATGGAAAATTTCATATAAATTAATTACAATTATTATACAAAAAATACATATGTAATGGATATAAAAAATGGATTGTAAAAAAAAGGGAAGGCAATTACTAAATAACATATATGGACTATATGAGGAAAGCATATCTTTCAATTAAGTTTTTATATGTAACATATATGAAGTTTAATACAACATATATAATTTTTATAAGTATGTTGTATGAAAACAATGCAAAAGTGGCCACTTTCATGAGTAAATCATGAGAAAATCATAGAAGTCTTACACATATAAAATATAAATATCTAACATGCAGGCATATAATAATTTTATAAGGTTTTTGTATTTCTTTTCCGTATGGGTTATGCTTACATGGAGGCCGTTTTCAATAGATTGCATTTTTACTGAAAACACAAACTTTTGAAAATGGGCTCCAGAGTGGAAAGATTTGACTCCGCTCTCCATGCAGCTCCGTGTAAACCCGTATCAGAGCGTTTCAGGGTGAAATGTCCCCGCATGCACAGTACTCTTTCATATGGAGGCTGCGCCAGATACCAGGAACAACAACAGCTTCGTCGCCCACCGAAGTTTCTTCTTCGTTCATGTGTTGTAGCAGCGCTGCCTATCTGCAGACCCACACCGCCATCTACTGAACCGGCATGCACACTACAGCGGATTTACAGGGGATTAACTCGTCTCAGAGCGTTGTCGTCTAAATGCAGAAGAATTTGAAAACGCAAAGGAAGAATCTTTGCGTCTTCAAGTCAGGAGTTTCCATGTAAACGGCCCCTTAAAAGACTGCAGAGCAGAGCAGAGTCTTTTGTTCTTATCAGAGGGTTCACACCTACGTGTGAAACCTCGGGGGAGCAAAACTTTGGTGCAGGCTTCTGCAGGGACATGGATCCCAACACTGGTCTACTTCTCACTTCACTCTATAATCCACGGCTGACTTCTCTCTGTCTTTACTTTCTGTGGCTGATGCAGTGCAGCACAAAAACTCACAGGTCAACAAAGACATGACAGATAAGAGCACATGAAGAATACAGACACTGAAGACAAGCCAAAAAGAAGAAAGAGAAGAACAGAAAGGGCTGCACAGAGACACACAGGGATGATGAAGATGTGTTCAGATGGAAGATGAGGGTGTGAACAGTGTGAGTGTTTTAGGAAGCAGACATGACAAACAGATTTGAAGGTGAGGGGACAGGAAGCACATCGGTAAAGTCTGTCATTACTGTCACAGTGTGGACTTTAGACATTTCCATGGAGGGTGGAACATCAGGTTCATATCCATGCTGGAATATTCTGGGATTGGTTCTCAGGCTGAACAGAGGTGTGGGCGCTGAAGTGAGCTGGTTGACTTCAGGTCTGTAGGAGGTTCATGAGGGGTCCAGATGGAGGGTGTACTACTGCAGAGCTGTTTGTGGAGCTGCTGAGTTCTCCATAGAGATGAGCTCCATCACTAAATGTCTCCATTGGCTGATTTTGTTTCCAGGTCATGAGGATGGTTTTCTTGGCCATAGTTTTGCTGTGAGGAGTAATTCATGGTTTGATCCAGACAGGTTTGTTATTGATGTGTGGCTGAGTGAACAGAGTGTAGGGGAGACAGGGGTAAGACATTCCATGACAGCAGTCAGTGTTTGTGACATCAGTCCAAAGCTGATGAGCGTGTGCAGTGACAGATAGTGTGAATGTCAGTGTCTGGGCTGTGTGGAGAGCAGTCAGTGCAGGTGTCACATCTGTTATATCTGCCAAGGACTGTCTTCACCAGAGAGCGTTAGTGCACAGACGTGTGCTGTAACACTGCTGTAAAGATCCTGGAGACAACACTGTGGTGTAAACGGCCTTAAACACTTCAGGATGTTTCAGGATCAGAGGACAGCAGCGGCTGATGAGTGTAAATCTGCAGTCTGTGGCTCTGCTCATGCAGATCCTCCTTGATGGAATGAACATTTATAGGTGAGCAGTGCAGCTGAGAAACAGACAGGTGAGCAGGAAAAGAGTGGAAATGTGTCAGGTGAGCACACAGAGGAGGGGGAGGGGCCAAAGAGCAGACAGGTGAGCACACACAGGAGGGGGAGGGGCCACAGAGCAGACAGCTGAGCACACACAGGAGGGGGAGGGGCCACAGAGCAGAGAGGTGAGCACACACAGGAGGGGGAGGGGCCACAGAGCAGACAGGTGAGCAGACAGAAGAGGGTGAAGGGAGCAGAGATGGATGTCTGCGGCCTTCACCTCCTCTGAGGGGCAGATGGAGGTTGTGTGGTGTAAAGTTAAGAACGGGGTTGTTGCACAGCAGTTATAAATGTATGAACTGGTCAGATATTAAACTTCAATGACCATCAGCCTTTCTGGGCGGCCCAAACATTTATCTGCTGTCTGAGGAAAAACTTCAGTCTGGGACATTTAAATATGATCAAAAGACAATTTATAGTTTTATATCAGTTTATTATACTACAAAACGTTAAAGGTCAATGATTAAAGAATAAATGAACTCACCTCAGAGCCTCCAGTCTGCAGTTTGGACTCTTCAGTCCAGCACACAGAGGCTCCACTCCTGAACCCTGAAGATCGTTGTAGCTCAGGCTCAGCTCTCTCAGATGGGAGGGGTTAGACATCAGAGCTGAGGCCACCACTTTAAAGTGAGGCTCTGATAGTCCACAGCCAGATAATCTGTAAAGATATTAATATTATATTTAATATAGTCATTCAGATAATCCAGATATATTTACACACTGTTTTTATTTTCACATTTCACTGATTTTGTTGATCTAAATTCATCATTGTTGACACTAAACTATGATTTACATTCCTCTCCAGTAAACATTAAGTTTTCTCAAATGTTTATTTTTGTGTCTTATTTAGAGATTAAAGTGGACAGAACAGAAAACCAGGCAGGACTTCATACAGAAGACATCCCATAGTCCTGAGCAACACAAAATGCATGTTTATTCCAGCTGTGACAGTGTCCTGGTATTCACAATAACTGTCTTTAAACAAAACACACACTCATCCTGAGCTGATATCATGCATATGGAGACACTGTGTCATTAACTGGATTATAACTGGAGACAGCTCAACCTTTGGACCACAGTGACGGAGAAATACGAGCAGAGAACAGAGAGATGATCAGAGACACACAGGGAGACACAACAGCACACAAACACACACAAATACACACCCAACCACACACACAATTCAATTAAATTTTCAATTAAAAAAAGCTTTATTGGCATAAATGTAAAAACACATTGTTGCCAAAGCATAACAATAAACAGTCATATATAATATTTACATGAGTTGGACAGTTAGATTCAGTGTTGTTATGAAATTGGATGTAAGGACAAAGAAATATTCACAAACGATTTATGTTAAAGAAGTTCAGTAGAGCTCTGTCAATAATAATGGTTCAGATCATCAGCACTGATGTTTTTCTCTGATGTCATGCCAGTGTCACATGTTCATAGTTCATAGTTCATTTTATTCATTTGTCCCTTGAAGGGCGATTTGGTTTGCAGTGGATTCACATTCAAACATAACAACGTAAAAAACATACATTATATAATATGAGCAGCATAGACATTGTTGCACAGTTAGTTCCAGTACAAAAAAGTAGATCAACAAGGTGGACTTATCAAATCAAGCTGTGCTCCTGATCAAGGAGACGGACGGCAAGTGACAGACTACTGGTCAGCAAATATACAGTAGCTGCATAACCAAGTGCACGGTTAACAATACAAACATGTTGTGCAGATAAATGTGTAAAGTTTGGATCTTCTCCCAGACAGAGAGTCATCAGGTCAGCATGTGTTTTTCTCTCATATGAGGAGTCTGCTGCTGTGACCTGATGGAGGAAAGCCTCTCTCTCAGTTTGGTACAGGACAGCAGAGCAGAAAATGGAGCTCAGTCTCAGTTTCTCCTGAACAACAGTGTTTAAATATTCTCATTTCTTTTGGTGTCCACTCTTTCCTGTGACGACCTTTTTCAACCTGGAGCTGATGGTGTCTGAGTCTGTACATTGTTCATGTGCGTCTCTGTTTGAGGTTTTTCACACTGATCAGATACTTTGCCAGAGAATATTCAGGTCAGAACGTTCTAGTTTATGAATGGATTTAATTTCATTTTCCTGATTGTCAATGTAAACAGCTTTGTTCATTTTGTCTATGTATGCCAGCTGAGTTCTGGAGAGATTTTGGAGGTCTTGATTTGTTTTATTTTGAGGTGGCAGGTTTCTCTGATGGTTCTCAGAGGGTCTGTCTCTGGGCTGAGGCTGTTGCTAAGAAAGGCTCTGTGGTGATAGGATTCAGGATCAGCTTGAGCTAAGTGAACCTGGAACTTAATGGACCTTTTGATCATGTGCAGAGAGAGAGGGAAGAGTCCCAGCTCTGCTCTACATGCATGGTTTGGACACTTTCTCTGGACCCTGAGGATTTCTTCACAGAACTGAAGGTGAAACTTTTCTGGGGGTGTTGTCAGGACTTGGTCAGGATTCAGACCATGGCACTCTGGATTTTTATAGAGGATTATGGTCAGAGGACCTCTGTGAACCGTTTACTGCTGTCGTCCTTCTGTGATGAATTTTTACTGAATATTCAGTGAGGTGAGTCTAGAAAGGTCAATTAATGCTGAAGGAGGTCAAATACTGTCTCCAAAAACAGCGTCTGCTGTGTGTGAGTAATAAAACGTTATGTGAACTCAGAAGTCCTGAACAAGAGCTTGAACACTCTGACCCATCCCTATGATCTACATCTTATTCAGACTCAGACTTCAGAACATCTGGACTTACCTGGCCTTTCTGCAGTTCCTCACAGCTGGCATCAGTCTCAGTCGTCCCTGATCTGATGTGTTGTATGTATTTAGATAAAACACATCCAGAACCTCCTCTGATATCTGCAGCATGTGGACCAGAGCTGAGCAGTGGATCAGAGTCAGATTTTTCTTTGTTCTTTTCCCAGACTTCAGGAACTCTTGGATCTCCTGATGGACTGAGAGGTCGTTCACCTCCATCAGACAGTGGAAGATGCTGATGCTTCTGTCAGGAGAGATATTTTTTCTGTTCATCTTCTTCAGGTTGTTGATGACTCTCTGGATCATTTCTGGACTGTTGTCTGTCTGACCCAGCAGATCTCCTAAGAGCCTCTGGTTGGACTGCAGAGTGAGGCCGTGAAGGAAGCGAACAAACAGGTCCAAGTGACCATTTGGACTTCTCAGGGATTTCTCCATGACTTTCTTCAGGGATGAGTCAGAGGTCTCAGGATTAAAAAGCTTTGAAATCTTTTTTGAAAAAATTCTAAAAAACCTCTTGTGTTTGTGGTCTTCAACAAAATCCTCCACCACACTTCTTTTCTCCTTGTTGGTGAAGCAGTTGAACATGTAGACTGCAGCCAGAAACTCCTGAACGCTCAGATGAACAAAGCAGTAGACTGTTTTCTGGAAGATCACACTCTCTCTCTTGAAGATCTCAGTACAAACTCCAGAGTACACTGAGGCCTCTGTGACATCCAGACCACACCGCTCCAGGTCTTCTTTGTAGAACATGATGTTTCCGTTCTCCAGATGCTCAAAGGCCAGCCTCCCCAGCTTCAGAAGAACTTCTCTGTCAGACCGGGTGAGTTCCTGAGGATGTCCCTCAGCATACTTGTTCTTCTTCCTCTTTGTCTGGACCATCAGGAAGTGTGAGTACATGTCAGTCAGGGTCTTGGGCAGGTCTCCTCTCTGCTCCGTGCTCATCATGTGCTCCAGGACTGTGGCGGTGATCCAGCAGAAGACCGGGATCAGACACATGATGTGGAGGCTCCTGGAGGTCTTGATGTGTGAGATGATTCTGCTGCAAAGACCTTCATCAGTGAACCTCCTCCTGAAGTACTCCTCCTTCTGCTCCTCAGTGAAGCCTCGTACTTCTGTGACCCTGTCAACACATGAAGGAGGGATCTGATGGGCTGCTGCAGGTCGAGAGGTGATCCAGATGAGAGCTGAGGGAGCAGGTCCCCTTGATGAGGCTCGTTAACAGAACATTTAACGATGACCTCTGTGTGACATCAGACACAACCTCCTGGTTGCTAAAGTCCCGAGACCGCTCGCATCCATCGAGGGGCCCAACGATGAACGAGACTGTACAGACAGCCAGAGTCTCTGCTCTGACCTCCTGCAGTGTTGGATGGAAAACATGGAGCAGCTCCAGAAGACTGTAGGACTCATCTCTGATCAGGTTCAGCTCCCTGAATGACAGCAGAGCCACCAGACTGAGGTCTTGGTTTTCTGAGCCCTCAGCCCAGTCCAGAGTGAACTTCAGCACTGAGAAGGTTTTTCCAACACCAGCCACGCCGTTTGTCAGAACCACTCTGATGGCTTTCTGTTGATCAGCTGAGGCTTCAAAGATTTCATGGCACCTGATTGGAGTCTCATGGAGGGTCTTCATCTTGGAGGCTGTCTCAAGCTGTCTGACCTCATGTTGGCTGTTGACCTCTTCACTCTGTCCCTCTGTGATGTAGAGCTCAGTGTAGATCCTGTTCAGGAGGGTTGTACTTCCTGTTTCATCACTTCCTTCAGTCACATGTTCACATCTTCTCCTCAGACTGATCTTATGATCATCTAGAACCTTCTGCAGACCTTTATCTGACAAACAAGCACAAATATATCAGACTGGTTTGATTAAATGAACTAAATCAAATGTCCCATTTTCCTCATTAATCATTAAGAACACAGAGTAACACAGAGATTCTCCTGAAATAAAGTTGAACTGCTAAGACAGAATAAACTGACAGTAAGAGTCAGGTTATATTAAAATGTTAGATTTATGTATTAATGACAGGATGATCTCCATCACATGACACTGATGTAGAAAGATGGAGAAGTTCTGTTCCTGCTCACAAAGACATCAGTCTTACCTTCTGCAGTGCTGGACTGACCGCTGATAAGACCTGGATCTGTCAGGACGTCCTGGACCAGAGCCCTGTGGAGGAAGGACAATGAGACCATGACGACAGATGTGGATCAGAACTGTAGACCATCAAGACCTAATTTTAGATTCAGACCCTCATCAGTGGGGGGAGGGTGACATTGTTTGGTATCTGTACACAAAACAATGTGTTCACTCTGCAGCAGTGGTCTGTCTGAAGCTCTGATACGACGGAAAGAGGACTAACTTGATCCAGACTATTTCTCTTTCAACCACAAACGTGTCCTCAGTAATTGTTTGTTCAACTCGGTGGTGATTGAGAAGAAGGAGATTTTGCTGCAACAGGGATAGTAGGGTCACTAGCTTCATCAGCACATATGCTACACAGTACTCCGCCATTGTTGTTGTTGTTGTTGCGTGTGGCGCATGCATGAAGATATGAAACTATGACGTAATCATATCTAAAAACTTGCAGACAGCCAGTAATCACGGAGCTGCGATACAGCATTCCAAAATCTTTCCACTCTGGAACCTGGTTTCAAAAATGATCATTCACAGACCCCCAAAACGCCATCTTCATATGGATGATATGCAGATTCAGCAGAAATTGTATGTGTTTAGACCTCGGTTTGTCTACGTGTGGCTGTGGCCTGAGACTGTGGCTGTGGCAAGGTCCTTGTGTTTTTTTCACAGCATATTTTATTTATTTCTGTATTAAATAGGGAAAGAACATATTAATAAACATCCATTTAAAAAAAGTAGATGGAAATATGCAGGATTATAGAGCTAGTGCTAATTTACATCCACAGTCTGTAGGCGGGTAACACAAAAAAACATGACGCCAAAAACACCACACAAAGCAGGAAATAGACAACAGGTTACAATAAGAGCATATCACCAGACAGTTCATTTCTAAAACCCTAAGGGCTCTAATTTCATAGACCAGGCGCAAGTGCAGGCGATCTGCCTGTGCCGGCCTTCGCCATGCGGACTGGGTGTGACCTCGATGTTGCAAGTTTCCTGCAGTGCCAAGAGAGGCGCACTCATGGCGCACATGGGCGCAGAGGTTGCGCGTCCACTAGGGCTGGGTATTTCCAGCAACTTCACGATACGATACGTATCCCGATACTAAGGCCACGATACGATACGTATCCCGATACACGTAAATTGTGAACATAGACTACACTTTAAGCAAAATTCTTGACAAGTTTAGTTTCTTCTTATAAGAAGAAAAAGAACAAGGATGTATTTTAAGTGGTTCTACAACTTGAGAGACATAAATTCAGATCCTCAAAGATGGTAGACCTAAGTTCAAATTTAGAACATATGCTTCATTATGTAGCTCGTCTTCTACCTTGAACCGTGCTACTGTTAACATCACCTAAAGTGTATTTACAACAACTGTCAAAATATTTAGGCCGTATCGATTCTGTAGAATCAGTATCGATACACGTATCCCGAAGGAGTGCGATACGATATTTTGCCGTATCGATATTCTGAGCACAGGCCTAGCGTCCACGCCCACGTATCTGCCTCTCCATGCAAATGTCAGAATAGGAGGAGAACAGACGTGAGTGGGATTATCACAGCCGATCGCTGTCTTCACCAATCAAATGAGCGCCTCTCCTGGTCTCTAAATGCGCTGAGGCGCAGCATCTGATTGGTCTGAATGATCGCCGCCACATGAAACAGTGTGCTGGAAAGACCAGCAGTGAAGACGCTGTCATTCAGCAGGAGAATGGACAGCGGGGCGCGTCACCGTGTGGGCCAGCTCCCGGGACAGATGTAATCTGTTCCTTTGTCATTAATAGGAGTAAAAAAAATAAGAGACAGTTTCACACCCGCTGGCTTATCCATTCATAATACTTGTGATCCACCTGCACTCCTGGTTTGTCATCGCCAAATAGCAGAGCCTTTAGTGATAAACTGTATACTCTCCCGGTGTCTCCTCCTCATCCTCCTTACAATAATGCTCTCCATCTTTTTAGAGCACGTTAAAAATAAAGACTAAAATAGAGGAATATGGGAAATCACAGGTAAATCCTGAGTGACATACAGTTATTTTCTCTCCTTTTTCTTCGTCTTTTTTCCCCTTTTTTTCTTTGAGTTTAATGAAATGAGAGAAGCCAGATATATACTCAGTATCAGATGTTAAGGCTGTTTTTTGTTGACTTGTAAGATGTGCATCAAACTTCCAGCTGCCGTCAGGTTAAGTTTCCATTATGACAAACGGCTTTAATCCGACATCAGATGTGACGGGAAGGTTAATATAGATACAAATGTATCTGCTGGTTCAGACGGTTACATTAAATAGTGATTGCTGTGATTGTTTATTGCATTAAAATGTGCCTGACACCCTGGAAACCTGCCTCTGAGGCTTTGTTGACATGTGCGCACATGTGCGCTTGTCACCAAATTACAAGCCAGGTAGACCAGGTTGCAGCTGGCGAGCTTTCAGCGCACTTTCTGCACTGTTTTTGGCACGAAATTGTCACTGCGCCAACATGAATCTGCCATCACCTCCCTTGGTGCGCCATCACACCCACCTCTGCACAGAAGGTCTACCAAATTGTCAAATTGGCGCGCCGACGACAATTAACACTACACGGGTGCACCAGGCTTGCACCCCTGCGCTGCGCCACGAAATTAGAGCCCTAAGAGTTAATGGTTACATGTCTGGTTTGCTTTCAGCCACTGCTTAACATGGGTTTTTAAAGTGTAATGTGTTACACCCCCTTATGGTGAGTGGGAGAATGTTCCAGATCTCACTGGCCTTTCCAGAGACTTTTGTCCAAAGGTTGTATTTCTGTGGCACCTCACAGTCCCTCTTGAGGAGGCCCTGGTCACAGACCACTATGAGCCCTTATTTTAAAAAACAGTCAGGGATGGGAGGCAGATCAAGTCTATGGAGGACCTTTATCAAACAAGCATATTCAAAATGAATAAAGTTCTCTAAGCTCATGAAGTTTTACATTTTTAAATGTTGCAAACACAGAATGACGTTTTTTTATAGAGGACCTTTAGCGATTTTTTATGAGTGATTCTGTTTTGATGATTTTGCCGTTCTTCTTCAACACAACATGGCTTCTCACACCTGAAAAAAGGAAGGACTCAACCAGACCTCAGGATTTCACTTGTTCCTTGTTCTTTTTCAGTATTATTTGAATCAATCAACAGGAACCATCGTGGCACACGAGGGACTTAAGTATGTATTAATTTTTGGGTGCCTCAAGGGTTAAATAGTGAATGAAACCATAACTAAGCTGTAGAAGATTAAGATGAAAGTTAGATAAAAACCTGAAATGTCTTTTTTGGTTACAAAAATGAAGGTTAGACACAGACTGTTTAGCTATAACAGGACAAATGACAGTAGTCCCTGCCTTAAATTAAGAGTAAGAAGAAAATTAAGAGACAAAAAAGAAGAAATATGACTATTGTAGCGATTATTTTCTGGATATTATTGGATATTTATTAAAGAAATTAATATTCATTTCTGAACCAGTTTTTCTCTCATTAATTAAAGGGGCACCATCCTTTTTATACAAAAAAAGGCTAAATTAATTTAATTAGCTAATTTATTAATTATTTAATTTAAATTAGATAAATCAATTAAGTCAGACTTCAGTTGTTTAATCAATCTCAAATCTAAAGACAGAACTCTCATGCAGTGATGTAAATCTTCCAAATAGAATACCAACAGACAGAACTTTAAATATATAAGGGTGATTTATTAAAATGAATATATAAGACAAAATAAAATAAAATAAGCACTTAAGGAGGAATAAATGTCAGAGTTACCGAATCAATGATGCCGTCAATTAGAAAAGATATGAACCCTTAAAGAACATTTAAGCATATGGAGTGGTTATAGAGGATTAATTTCTGAAATTAATCTACTTTTAAAAGGTCAAATAAAAGGGAAATTATTGTTGAATTGACCAAGACACACTCAAGCCCATCTGAAAGAATATAGAACTGGCTCTTACGAAGTGTTGTTTGAATCGGCCCTCATCTGGTCCGGAGCTACTGGAGAATCTGAAGGACTGTTCTGGTTTGGAGTCGGCCCAGAGGGCTGAAGTCCACACTCTATCCAGCGCGATGGATCCAGAGAGGTGGCTCCGATGTGAGCAGGTTTGTCCCAGGTTTCCCGGGAGAGAAGTCTTAGATTGGACTGGCAGTTTCTGTTCAAGGCTTGGGGCATTGGTGTCTCGATTGTATAAAAAAATCGATTTGTAACTAATTCCAAAAATTAAGAATTTGTTGGACAGACGAACACTGTTGTGAAATTAATACGAAAAAGTCTATTTACTATGAAGTAAATCTTTTAAGTGTTTTTATAGCTTACTGGCTTTTATCTGCGAGCTTTACAAAAACTTAGACAAAGAATTAAGGATAAATATGTGAGCCGAAAGTCACAGAAGTGTGATGAAGAGTAGGAGGAAGAAGAGCGAGGAGAAGAGAAAAGAGAAGAGAGAGCAAGAGAGATCAGAGAAGAGAGAGCAAGAGAGATCGGAGAAGAGAGCGAAGAGCACGCGTGTCTCTCTCAGGTTTTACTCCTGATGAGGATCTCAGAGGAGGAGGGTCTTCTGTGGTAATCCAAACTTTTATCAACTAAAATCTGGCTAATATTAAGTTGTATTTTGATTAAACTTCCAATATGAGCACTCCAACTGGACAGGAAATCTCATGGTGATCAATTTGATACCAAATACTATATATCTAAAAGTACAAGAAAGAATTAAACAATTCAAATCTTATTAACAGCATTTTTCAATAAAACAGTATGAAGTGATATCATGCAGAGTATACTGGAACACAGAACACGTTCTTGTAGGGGAAGATATCTCCTCAGTCTCTACTGAGAAGCGCTGTTAGTTCACAAATACCTTTCACAAATAACAAAACTATGGCATTTTTAGAGCTAAAAACACACAAGTCACATCATTAGAAAGCATTTGCCATGACAGGATAAAACATCAGATTGTTAGATGTGTCCATTGTTTCATTTAAAGAGTTTAAAAGTCTCAGCTTTAGCAGCTTGATCTGTAAACATGTGGAACAGATAAAGAAGAGCAGACGAGGGGTCCGAAATGGCCAGAGAGGTCAAAGGTCAACTTAGGTGCCACCTAAGAATTGTTTATGACTTGGGAACAAACTGTTTTCGGACATACTATTGGGCCTCAGCCAATCACTGTTTAGGTGGAAAATCCAGAGAAGTAAACACGTCAGATGCAGATGTCTGCTCATGGTAGTTCGCAGGAGGTGAAAACAGACTTGATGGCGCCACATGTCTCTAGGAGATTTACAGTCATGGTGCAGGAAGGCACAGCCATGGAAGACTGAGAGGTTTTAAAGACCTTTTCTGTTCCTATAGTTTTTCCAAGTTTAATCTTGCTATACTATGAAATTGAAATGTAACATGGATAAAAATGAAAACACCCTTTATGTAAACCACTGAGCAGACACACAGAAACCAATCTCCCTAACAAATCAGTTTTTACCTGATTCAAACACACTTTCGGGATCCACTGACGACTGTGGACGTTTTATAACCCTGATTTTAACTGGACTACTGCTTTTAACCACCGGATGTCCCTGAAATCACTGCCAAAACCACAAGATTTAGCCGGTGGTGTTCCAAAGTTGATCCATCTATGTACAATACCAGAGGCACAGATCAGTTTTTAGCAAGCAAAATAAGCTGATTTTTACATTGTAATATGACTTTTCTCATATTTCAAACTGTACAAATCACTGTGTGGGGTCCATTACTCTGTTGAGGGGTCTAATGTAATTTTGGTGCAGAAAAAAGAAGCTCCGTCAGTGACACGTATCTTTATTAGCGCAAATACATGCCACATTGAAATCACTCGCTAGCCTATTGAACAGCGATATAAGATAAGTAGACTTACAGGAGGCTATTAAACGCAAACACAAATAAATAGGTATATACTTAACTGATAAATTCATTCTGAGATATCATGGATCACCTATTCTCCACGACATAAGCCTTGAGCCCTGATCTAAATCCTGTTGAACATTTGTGAAAAGAGCTGAAACATGCAGGCTGGAGAAGACACACAAGTTCTTTCAGTGGCTATTCTGGGTTTTCTTCATCAGTGGAAGGGTACTGCAATTTTGTCCACGCCTGTATACAGTAAATGTACTTAAACCAGAGTGTCTGTAAATATGTGTTTATTATACTTGACAGTTTCAAGTAATTTCAGTGGCCATTGTGGGTTTTCTTCTTCAACAGAAGGTTACCAACAATTTTGTCCACATCTGTATACAGTAAATGTACTTTAACCAGAAAAACTTGATGGGATTAAAAATCTCCTTTGCAATAGTGTCCTGGTCAGGAAGGCAGCAGCACATTTACAAGGTTACTGACATACAACAATTACTGACACAGAAACAAAAATATCAACCAATCAAGTCAGAGTCAAGGAGCAGAAAATCATCAGTCAGAGCATCTGAGACTTGCTTCATCTTCCTTCACTGCCTTTAATCTGGACTTGAAAAGATTGAAATAGACCAGCTCTTCAATATCCAGTCTTTCAGATTCCAGTCTGCAGGAGCAGCAAGTCTGAAACTTATTTTACCAATTTCATGATGAGATTTGGAGATGGACAGAAAAGTAAATTTTATGACTGAGTCACAGAATGAAGACTGAAGCTTCCAGAACCTCTCATGTAGAAATAGTTCCTCAAGTATGATGAATGTGACAAACAATATCCAAATGAGTTAAGGCATTGAGATGTGTGCCGATACAAAAACATCACCATAATAAATCAGAGCTGTGAGGGTAGGAGCAAAATGAAGCTTTCTGCAGAAAAAGAAGAAAAAGACTTATTTCTAAAGTAAAAGCTCAGCCACAGTCTTGGCTTCTTCATGAGTTGCTCAATTAGAAGCTTAAAAAACAGTTCGTTTAGTTTTCTTACCGTGGATTAGAGGGTCTTGGTTCATTACTGAAGAACGGTGGTTCACCTTTAGACTGGTCACTCTTCATAGGGACAGCACTGGACAGGAGGGGTTCTGCTCTGTCCTTCTCTTTGCTCTTTTGATTACCCATTTTCAAGAGGACAATATTTGATCCGCATGCAGCCTGTTGACGACAAAGAAGACCAGAGGATGAGACTCCTGCTGAAAGAGTATTTATAGTGGAGTCAAAGTTTGTCTCTCAGTCCCTGAGGTGTAGGGTTGTCAGTACCAGAGCTGTGTACGTCAATACAATATCAGTAACATAATTCCATATCTTTTATTATTTTGTGTCAAAAAAAGAAAACAAAACAATGAATATTCCTCAATATTCTGCATTTTGGACAGCACAGTGGTGCAGCAGGTAGTGCACGTGCCTCACAGCAAGAAGGTTCTAGGTTGGATTCCTGGGTCAGACAGAGTCCTTTTTTTTGGGAAGTTTGCATGTTCTTCCCGTGCATTTGTGGGCTCTCTCTGGGCACTCTGGCCTCCTCTCACAGACCAAAAACATGCTCATTAGGTTAATTTGTGACTCTAAATTGCCCTTAGGTATGAGTGTGAGCACGAATGGTTGTTAATCTCTCCATGTGGTCTTTTTTATTTAATTTTACGATATTCATCCTAAACAGTGGAGGTCAAGGAAGAAGAACTGAACACCTGAGAACAAATGTCTCAGAGGTTTCTTTAGATGACCTAAAACATGCTTCAACTTTAATGCTTGTCTGAAATGTCTCTCATTTTTCTCAGCATGTAGCTGAATAGTAAATTTAATTGTAGAAATAAGGTAAAAACAATAAGAACATAAGTAGGGATGGGTACCTTTCACATTTGAACCGATACCATACCGATGCCCGGTACCTGGGAATCGGTATCGGTACTCAATGGTACCAATTTTCGGTGCTTTGTTTTTAGGATCTCGAGTTTTTTCAATTTTTTTTATTCTTTCAGCCATGCTTACTTTGTTAACTGAGCCTGCAGCTGCAGACGCTATTAAGCTATTGCTGTGCTGCATTCAAGTCTGGAATGGAAATTCACCTACTCTACCCAATAGTATGCCTGCTTGTTCAAATCTCTCACAGTCACAAGGATGCGTTAGGTACCTAAACATGGTACCTTTTGATTTTATGTGAATCGACTCGGTAGTACCTACAGAATTCAGTCGGTACCTCTTAAAGTACCTAATTTGGTACTCATCCCTAAACATAAGAACATCATATTAAAATAAAATGACTTGCCACTGTGGTCAATGTAATTATTTTCTGTGAACATACCTTTTTGCAACCATTCATCTGATTTCAGTTCTGTTCTGTTTGTTTAATTTTGTTTAAGACTTAAATGGCATTTAAAAGGTTTAGTCTTACTAAGGTTATACCAAGGCTCCACGTTGGATGTGAATCATCCTTCCTTTTTTCCCACAGAATTGAAATACTCTCATGTAGTTCTTTAGAATGTAATGCTCTCAAACAAAATCACCTGTTGTCAATAATAACAGTATACTGAGGAGCTGGACTTAATCTGCACAAAGTGTCTCATCTGTATTATTCTAAAACACTTCGAGGGAATTACTGAAATTACGCAGGACAACATACTGAAACTGCTGCTCTTCAGCTGCATGATGCTTTTCTGTGACTAATGAAGTCTCACAAGAAGAAGAGGACAGACTATGGAGTAATGAGAGTGCCAAATTACAAAAATAAATCTATAAAAGAATAAATAAATTAATTAATAAATAAATTATATAGGAATTCATAAAAGAAAAGGCTAATAAAAGTAGAAAAAAAAGACAAATTTAAAAAATGAGTAGAAAGGTGCTTAATAAATAAATAAATAAAGTAGCTATATAAAGTGATATTAATCAAAAAATAAACCCTTAAAAGAAAAGGCTAATAAAAGTATAAATATAAAGACAAATAAATAAAAGTATTTAAATCACATTATAATGTCACTTTAAAAGCAAAGGAAATATGCTCAGTAGAAATGTGGTTGCATCACAAGCACAGGAGGAATCCCAATCGAGAAGAAACACGGCGGCTGAAAACTTAACAGAAGAACTCGTCGGAGTTAGAGAACAACATAATTATGACGGAGGATATGTTTTGAGGACGGTAGAGGACGTAATGGAAAGAGCTGGTACTGTGTGTGCTTCGACCCACACGTTGTCTCAGGTCCAAACTGCAGCATTTTTCATGAAACACATTTGAGACATTGAAAATTATCCTTGACTTGGGTCACAGCTTGTCAGTAAGAGGTGGTGGTGGGTCCTGAAGCTGGACCAGTCCAGAACCACTGACCCAGAAGACAAATGTTTTAAAGACGTCTTCCCCTCTGAGTGGAAGGACCGTCCTTGTGAAGAGATTTGTTTCCTAATTAAGAGATTATTTTGTGTGATTTAAACCTCTTTGTTTGGAATTGAGAAACATTTTCTGTTGTGATTTTCTTTATGTCTTTGTGTTTAATAAATCCCTTTTTTCAGATATCCCCCCTTCATTAAAAATCC